>OZ030018.1:13672500-13787500 GCA_964023405.1 Apodemus agrarius
ACAGATAAATCGTCCCCCTGGAAAAGGCCAGTGTTGGTGACTAAAACAAAATGTAAAATCTTATACAACTAATTAAAAGCTGGGTGATGATGGTGATGATGATGGTGATGGTGATGATGATGATGGTGATGATGATGATGATGGTGATGATGATGATGATGATGGTGATGATGATGATGATGATGATGGTGATGATGATGATGATGGTGATGATGATGAGCGGGACACACACGCAGAGACAGAGAGACAAGAGATTCCAGCAAAGAGCCAAATTTCCCGTCAGTGAAGGTCACAAGGATTCTTGCTCAAGACTTTTCGAGCCGAGACAGTGAGCAGCTGAACATGTGCTCTTGAATACGTCACAGTCGCAGCGCTGGGCCAGTGTGGGTCTTTGTTTAGGTGCTCATAAACTGTGGGAACAATTCCAACCGCAGAACACTTCCTACCCACTCACTGGCCCATCCAAAGGCTGCAGTTTGGTGACTTGCCCACTGCGCAGAACAGACCTTTATTTATCCATTTAAATATCTAAACAGGTGGATATTTATATTCTCTCTTTCTCCCCCCTTCCCTCCCCTCTCTCATGTGTTTGTGTTTCTGTGTGTGTGAGAGAGACAGAGACAGAGACAGAGACAGAGAGAGTCTCTATATAAAACAAAATAACCTTCCTAAGGGTGACAACTCAGGCACTTTTAGGAACACTTAAATAAATGCTGAAGAATGGTAGACCCAGGGGTGAGACAGGGAACCAAACTGAAGAAGATCGACAGTACCCAAAGAGCTGTTTCCTATCCAAGGTGAACAGGAAGTTGGACACACCGGTGGCAGACATTACTTTTAACAATTCCCTAGGGGCTGGAGAAATTGATTTCTAGTAGACTTAATGCTCAGCCTGTTCCAGGGGCTAAGTCTAAAGCCTACGGAAGGAGAGGGAGGGGGTAGGAGTAGGAGAAGGGGAGAGGAGAGAGGGAAGGGGAGGGAAAGGGAGAGGGAGATGAGAGGAGAACCGCGAAGACCCAAGTGTAATTCCTCAAGTCCCTCATTCGATTTAAGTACTTTTCAAATATAAGACAACTCTCTGTGGGCAGATAAACTGTGTAATTAAGGGTGTGTATAGTTTAATAAACAATTAAGAAATAACTATAGAAGCAATTGCCAGCTTGATCGTCACCCCTACCCGTGTGTTCCCATATACCTCCCACATGCCCTCTCCCAACTGTAACTTCAACTGATCGCCTGTGTACAATACATCTGGCCGGCAGTTCCAGGTTCCTAACTGTGTCGACACACTGAATTCTCCCCCAACTGCTACACATTTAATTGTATGCCGACTGCTATAAGGTCAGCATCCTTATAGAGATGATCACCATCGCTACTGAGTAGTAAACCGACAGAGAAATTAAATAATCAGTACCAGGGCACCTAGCTGGGGAGTAGAACAGAGTTCAGCACCACAGAACATTTTGTGGTTTCTTTAACATTTATTTACTATTGTATGGGGGTGCGTGTGGTGGTCAGAAGCCACCGTTAGAGGTTGGTTTTCTCTGTAGCGTAGGTCCCAGCGATCTAACTCAAGGCATCAGATTTGGCAGCCTGTGCCTTCATTGACCAAGCCATCACTCTGGTTCATGGTATACGTTCTTTACCACCGTACCACACAGGCAAATGCAAACAAAGCAAGAATAGAGTTTAAATGACCCTGAATGACACTGACCGCACCTCAGCAGTGCATACACGCCCATCTTCTAGTCTCCCAACCTAAGAATGTTGCTTCCCAGTGGAGGTAGGGATCAAGGGAGTGACGGAAAGGAAACTGCTAACCTTTGCAAAGGCTACACTAGCCTGATTTGCTCAGGCGAACCAGACAAAAGGACGGAAGGCCAGAGGCAGCTGCTTAGCATTGATGCTGGCTTTGAAGATAGCCGGGTAGGCCCTGCGGCGGCTTCTAAAATGCTGGGCATCGCTGAGGAACACGTTCTCCCCAGTGTCTCCCAGAAGGATGAATGCTTATTGATAAACTGGTTTTCTCCCAGTGAGGTCTATTTCAGACTTCCAGAACGTCAGCATGGCGGCTTAGTGTTGTGTTGCCGTGGGCTTTATTGTCACAGCAATGGACAACTTATCTTTTGGGTTAGTTTCCTGAATCCCGCACTTGAGCACAGTAAGGCCTTCCAAAGAAGCAGTACTCAGTTTTGTCTGTTTTTTTTTTTTTTAAGATGTTATTTATTTAGTATATATAATGAGTAAGTACACTGTAGCTGTCCTCAGACGCACCAGAAGTGGGCATCAGATCCCATTACATTTAGTTGTGAGCCGCCATGTGGTTGCTGGGAATTGAACTCGGGACCTCTAGAAGAGCAGTCAGTGCTCTTAGCCTCTGAGCCATCTCTCCAGCCCAGTAGTAAGTTTTTAAGACTCTGGCAGAGGCAGGCGGATTTCTGAGTTTGAGGCCAGCCTGGTCTACAGAGTGAGTTCCAGGACAGCCAGGGCTACACAGAGAAACCCTGTCTTGAAAAAACAAAACAAAAAAAAAACTTTCTTTCCTAGTTTTGTCAAAGGAAACAAACACCTGAGCCGGTCTGAATTCCTCTTCTCTCAGTACGCCCTCACCTTCCTCTAGGAGTCTGGAAGAAGGGACTCAGCAATCTACCACTGATACCAAGCGATGAGACAAACAGCCAGGCAGGCAGCCAGACAAACCAACCAAAGGGTTTGATAATACAACCTTAACAGATCCCTGGTGGTCCTTGACAAAACAAACAAACAAAAAAGACAGCAGCTTTTGCCAGTTCCTCTGCTGACAAGCCCCTGGGGAACAATCTAGCACAAAGGAAGGTGTGGGTGGTCCACAACACATGCTCCATGGGTTCCTGCCGAGTCCCTGCTGGGCCGTGTAAGGGATGGAACGTCATGGTTCCTGCCCCTGGAACACAGAGAGAGCCAGCGGGGTGTGGGCCTCCACAAGTGTTGATGGTTGCTGTGGGTGTAGGGCTTGTCTGTATAATCATGGACATATTTTCATGCTCCTCCTTTGAGGAATGACCTCTCCTCTCTGCCAAGGTTAATGACAATCAGAGATGGCACGGGTCTGGGAGGTGAGGGTGTCTCAGGAAAATGGTAGAATGCTGGGACCTTCAGGACAGCCCTTAAGGCTGTGGGAAAGGACTCTGAAAACATGAGTTCAAAAATATATGTCTCGCCGGGCGTTGGTGGCGCACGCCTTTAATCCCAGCACTTGGGAGGCAGAGGCAGGTGGATTTCTGAGTTCGAGGCCAGCCTGGTCTACAGAGTGACTTCCAGGACAGCCAGGACTACACAGAGAAACCCTGTCTCGAAAAAACAAAACCCCCAAAAAACAAACAAACAAAACAAAACAAAACAAAAAAAAAACAAAAATATATGTCTCAACTATGCAAAATATAAGGATGGAATACGAATGGTACTAGGAACTTCGCAGACCTAAAGGCACAGAGGCAGCTTCACTCTGAGCCAGCCTGTCAACAAAGAGAAGATAAAGAGTTTAGGGAGTCTCCATCACAGGGCACAATCCCACCCAGCTTAGTGTTTTTGTTTATGTTTACAAAGGAAAGCAGATTCCTGAGTTCAAGTTCAGCCTGGGACAGAGCGATTTTAGGTTCTAGCGTAGGCATGGTAGGAATGGTAATTTGGGGGCAGGGTCCCACCCAGCTATGTTATTGTCTCTGCTTGGGCTTGCAGTATCTTTATAAGAATAAAGGCACCAAGTGTCTAGGGATGCAGACTCAAGGGATAATCAAAAGGGAACCTGGGGTAATGACTGTATTGATATGTAAATAAAAGACTGGGCTTTGGTCTGCAAGTTACGAGCAATCCAGAGAGGTTTGGGAATTGCAAAAATAGTTGTTTTGAGCAGAGCCGTCTGCTTTGTCCAGAGAAAGCAGAACTTTGAACTATCTGGAAAGCTGTCTCAAGCAGAGCATACGCCATCAGCTTGTAACCCACAATTTGACTTTGAGTCATTTGTTCCGCTGCTCCCAGACATCCCTTCCTAAGTACGCTTCTCCAAGCCGAGGCTGGTCCTAAGCAGGCTTCGTCCTCCTGCACCGGCAAAAGGATAAATGAGCGTCCTTGGCCAATGGGCACTCACTTTTCAGCTTTAGGATGGAGCTTTCGGTCGAGGCTTTTTGAAATGCAGTATCTGACATAGTCTTTAAACGGTTGTCACTTCTACCAACAAACTCTGGAGTTTGACCTTTATGTTCTTTAGATACCTGAGACTGCACCAGCTCAAATAATTCCCTTCAGCCAACTGGTTGTGATGTTTGGCCTTGACAATGTTTACAAAAGGCAGACGGTTCCTGTCAGGGGTCCCCCGGAGTCTACGATGCTGAGAATGAGCCACACCTTTCTTTTCCTAACATATCACCGATCACTTTATGAGAGATTACAGACTTGGGCCAAGTAGCTGGCTGGGGGTCCAATTCACGTTGAAAACCTAGCTGTCAGTAGTCTGTGGAGTGGCAGGAGAGTGTTCAGTGCTCTCTGAGAGATAGAAATACTCATGAGACTCCCATTCCCAATACCGAACACTCATTCCTCCCGATTTTTAGAAAACAAACAAACAAACAACAAATCACTCTAAAGAAATGTGAGACTCCGTCCATTCAGCCTACAGCTGGTGCTTTGTGATTTTCAGGATTACAGGATTATCATTAATTCACTCTCTCCACCATGTCTGTCTTTCCTATGTCAGCCCCATCCCATTCTACAGTCTGAATGTCTGTGTCGGAAACCAGATTACCAACAGGATAGATGTCATTAGGACACTGGACTGTTGGATTAGGGATTAGGTCATGAAGGGGGCCCTTGCGTGACAGGTCCCCAGAGAGCTGCCCTGTCCCTTCTACCACATGCGGATGCCACGAGGACCCATATGTGAACCAGACACTGGGCCTTCATCAGACAATGAACATGCTTTCGTCTTGATTGTGAACTTTCAGAATCTATAACTGCGAAAGAAAAAAAATCTTTTTAAAAATAAACTACCTAGGTTATGATATTTTGTCATAGCAGCCTGCATGGACTCTGGAGTCATCGGATCGACAGATATACACTCATATCTACTCTGGATCAGGTGTTTTGTTCAATCACGGGGAAATAAGAACAGCAGTGAAAGATTAAAAAAAAAAAGTCTGCCTCACTGGAGAAGGAAACAAAGTAGAAATGTTTATAGCTTGGGTGAGTATTCTCCAAAGACCTAAGTGCTAAAGGCTTGGTCCCTGGCCTGTGGTGCTGTCAATCGGGAACTGGTGGCACCTCTGAGAGGTGAGGCGACCTGGGGTTCTACCACCTATCATTGGCAGTGCGCTCTTGAAGAATAGGGAACCTTATTCTTTCCTCTCTTTGAGTTCCATGTTGGGGCCTCGTGTTCCCTGTGTCCTGTGTCAACACAGCCACAAAAGCAGAGGCCAGACGTAGACTGAAACCTTTGCTCTTTCTGATATGATCACCCTGGATACTTTGTTACAGTAGCTGATAGGGGACCAATACATCAACTAGCTACAAAAGTAAATACCCATAGTTCAATAATTCCTGTTGGACTAATTCTTTAAAAAACAAAATCCACACCAAAAAAATGTCCTAGACGACTTACTGTGAGTGAGATTAGAAACCGACAGATGTGGAAAGAATGTGGTAAGCATGATATCGTCAGTATACGTGGTTGGGTTGGGCAAGCAGCAGCACAGCTGTATCTGAGAGGAATATTAAAAGTACAAGGATGTAAGTTCAGCATGAGGGATGCTCTGGTTCTTTAATAAATAAAAAATAGTATTCTATTACCAACTAAATTAGTTGGTGTGTATACACACACACACACACACACACACACACACACACACATATATATATATATATACCAACATATTAGTTATATATTTATTAATCTACCCAGGCTGATTGTCTTAGTTTGGGTTTCACTGCTGTGAACAGACACCATGACCAATGCAAGTTTTATAAAAGACAACTTTTAATTGGGGCTGGCTTATAAGCTCAGAGGTTCAGTCTGTTGTCATCAAGGCAGAAACATGGCAGCATCCAGGCAGATATGGTGCAGGAGGAGCTAAGAGTTCTATCTCTTTATCTGAAGGCAGCTAGTGGAAGACTGACTTCCAGGCAACTAGGGTGAAGGTCTTAAGCCCACACCCACAGTGACACACCTACTCCAACAAGGCCACACCTCCTAATAGTGCCACTTCCTGGGAAAATCATATACAAACCATCACACTGATATTAAAATTAGTGGTTAAATAAGATATTAAAATAAGTGTGTAAATAAGTTCGAGAAGGCATATTTCTGATACATACAAATCTGAGATGATTTATGAAGAAATTTCACCCTGAAGAAAATGAAATATATTCCTTTGAGTGTGTGCCTGCTCTGTGTAAGCTCACATATATGTGGGTTCGTGTCACGTAAGTCCTCATTTCTAGCCCTTACTTTCTAACCTCTGAGACCCCTCTGCAGCCCTCATTCCTTGCTTATTTCTGGAGATATGCTCCCTGTAGTCGTAGTCAAGGCTGTTCTTGAATCCTTTATGGCCTCGAGTGATGTTTCTGCCTCCTGCCCGACGGCTGAGAAGAGAGTCAACCTAGCTCTGTCTGTTAGTGTGAGCTGCAAGTATTGACGGTCCTTTAAAAGGTGTAGTATGGAGTTGAGGACAGCATGGTAGGGAGCCCGTGGAGAAAGCTGACCCACACTGCCTCCACCAGGCAAGGAAGGTTAAAAATCACAGTGACAGAGCGTGCCGACGTGCTCCCTGGATTATGAGAGGATGAGCATGGCTTTCCTCTCCGCTCTTCCTCCAAAAATCCTATGGCGTCCTCTAACCACAGATGAAGTATCCGAGATATACCAGCTGAAGGAAATTTAGCAGTGTAATTGACCAGCACCTGTCAAGGTCATGAAAAAAAGAAGGGGTGTCTGAAACACTGCCCCAGCCTAGAGGAGCATAAAGGGACATGACCGTTGAGCCCAGTGTGGAATCCCAGGACAGAAAAGGACATTCCATAAGAATGAGAAAGATCTAAGCGGAGTATCCCACACGACGCTGAATAGGATCAGGACAGCAATGGTGGCAACCGGGCGCGGAGCAAAGGGGAACTTTCTAGACTAACGTCCCTTTTCTTTACATCTGGATTGTTTCGAGAGTTTTAAAGGTGTTAAAAGGAAAGAAAACACACTTGAAATGCCAGGCTTTCTGGCACTGGGGGAACAGTATGCGAAAGGTCGCACACTGCTTCCCAACGTATTCCTTACAGGTATCATCAGAGCCCACAGATGACCAACCTCATTGTACACATTCAGGAGGCCTTTGCTTGCTTCTGGATTGACTACACTGGATCGACAAATAACATCTATTGCTTCTATTTTGGTGATCGAATGGAAATAACAGAGAAAAACTATACTTTTTCTGTTGTTTTGTTTTTTTTTTTAAATGAACAATTCTACGACACAGTCACATCCCTGTTAAAGTGAGACTTAAGAGCTCAGAGGAACACACCACTTTCCACTTTATTATTATTATTATTATTATTATTATTTTTAGTTATGCTTCCTCCAGATTCCAGCTTCGTTGCTGACTTTCATAATTGAGTACATTAACTCTCAACCCCCGAGTGTTCCGTCTGACACACGCAGATATTTCAGAATGCATAAAGATGTCATTGTGAATCGTCCACTTCCTGGCTTGATATACACCTCTCCCTGAGCGAGCAGGCACCCTGATGGGGCTCTGGGGGACAAATCGCTTTGTGAGCTCCTATCGCCTTGGCCACAGGCTAAGGGAGTCTGAGGAAAAGCCTTAGTGTTAGTGTTAAGACGTTCATCGGGCAGAATAACTGAACTACGATAAGATAAGTACTGTAACTAGAACTTGAACGTCAACAATAACACATTTACCCCTCCCCAGGAAGGAAAAAACAACAACAAAAGGTAATGGGGGTGGGTGGGTGGGGGCGGGTTATCATCATCATCATCATCAACAACAACAACAACAACAACTACAAAGACTTCATCGCTTAAAAATCTATTTTAATTTTCTACCTTTTCCTAAAAAAGTTAACGTGAAGAAAGCGAAATCAAATTTCAAATCACACTAGGCCAGCATCCGCGCAAATCCTCTTTAAAAGCACCGAGCGAGGCTTTGGGACGCCTCGGGCAGCTGCCAGTAGCTCATTCATCTGCTGAGCCTTTCTAACACTCCTAACAGTCAGTCCTGCTGGCCGGGCAATCCCTGAGGACACGGCAGCTGGCTGGAGCGGACAGACAACTTCTCTAACTTGGTTTTGCAAGCGTAAAGGCGAAAAGCTACCGTGGCTCGGCGAACTTCACCGGCACCTTGCGGGGGCAGCTGGGACTGTGCCACTGATCCCTTAGCCGCAGCTACTTAAGAGTGGCCTTGGCCAACCCCGGATGCCATCTTTCTTGGGCTCTTCGCATCTTGAATACTCAAGAGTGTTTTGCATTCTGATCACGTCCCTGTGTCTTTGAAAACTTCCTCCGACTTTGCAAAGGAGGAGATGAGAATCGTCTGTTTTCTTCAACTCTAACTGCCCAGATCCAACACTATTTACAAGACACTCAGGACTTCAGTCTCCCCGGGTCCAGAGCCTGCCCTCATCCACACTACCCTTCGTGCTCCCAGACCGCAAAACCTGGCGCCCCGAGACAGATCCCTAGCCCTGAGCACCAAGCCCGCAGGCAAGGGTCCGGGAGGCTAGTGTAGCGAGACGAGAGGGTGGGGTGGACTGGGTCGCGGGATGGAGTTACCCCAGAGACTTACAGTCCAGGGCGAGCATCAAGTAGTGCAGCAGCAGCAGCAGCAGCATCAGGAGGCCTTGGGGGCTCCTCGCCATCTACGCGGGCGCCAGCTGGCTGCCCAGCCGAGGGTCCCCCCAGCAGGAGCGCGACAGGCGGCTGGTCCCCCCAGCACTTGGCCGGGCGGCGGAGCAGAGGAGGTCCCTGGGAGGTGGAAGCAGAGGGGCGGGTCCTGTCGCGTTGTCAGTCTCTCTGGTCAGGGGGTGTCTCCACCGTCTGTCGTGGGGCAGGTCTTCTGGCCCTGGGACGTGGTGTCTGGGACGGTCCTTCTTTTGAAGGGTGGAAGAGGGTTGAGGGGAGGGCGTGGACGCGGGACGCGGTGTCCGCAGGGTCCTAAGCGAGGGGCGGCGGAGGAGGACTGGCCTCTTGAGGGAGAGCCCTGCAGGTCGGCCCCCGCCCCCAGGCTGATCCGCTTTGTGTCTAGTCGCGCGCTGGGCTGCCAGCTGTCCCCAGGGCTAGGAACCGGGGGCGGGAGAAGCGCAGCCGGGTGGGACCGGCAGGGTAGTGTGTGTGTGTGTTTGTGTGTGTGTGTGTGTGTGTGTGTGCTCGGTCTGTCTCGCCACATCTCTCCCTCTCTTGGCGCAAGAAAACTTGCTTTTCAGTGTTTTGCCTAGCGTGGGAGATTTTTGGAAATTTTCTACCTAGCGGACAGAACCGCTGGGAAAGCGCTCTTAAAGTATAAGGGCGTGAGCTCAGCCCCTGACTCTAGAAAGTGTGTGTGTGTGTGTGAGGGGTGGGGGGAACACAGCCATCACCCATGCTGCAAGTCAGGTCCCAGATTTTATCATCAGGCTTAGCCTCCTCTTGCTTCAAGCCGGTCCTCCCCGCCCCACCCCATCCCCGCACTTGGAGAGTTTAGGTGTGTTCTGGATTCTTGGCTTCTTCGTTGTCATCTGGAAGTTCTTCTAACGGTGTGAAATATTTATCTTGTTTCTTCCCCGTTATGTAACTGCCGCCTGTGGAGTTTTCCACATGTTAAAAGTCTACAGCTGCCCTTTTGTCAGGTTTATTTTTGGTCTCCTGTGCTTTTAAAAGGGAAATCCATTATGAATGCTCCAGTGCGTGCTTTAAAATTGACCCGCACTTCGGAAGCACGCCCTTGCAAAGGCGGATTTTCACATTTCCTCTCCAGAACTGATGTCTGGGGCATTCAAGAAAATTGACCCGTCTGTGTAAAGAGCGTCTTCAGGTGAAGACACTTTTTAAAAATATATCGCTTTAAATAAGGCTAAATAATGACTAATTATGTGTAGAGGATGGATGATTTAGTGGTGGACCACTGACAAAGAGTTAAGCCAGCCTTGCGGACAAAGGCTTGAGATGATATACTTAGATATGCAGAGCTGTGAGGAAGGAGGCATCCCACTGTTGCCAGGGCAACAGTGATGAAAGCTTTGTCCCCATGGGGAAGAGGAGGGGACAGAAGACCCCTGGGGGGGCAAGAAAAGCAAAGTTAAGAAACAACAACAACAACAACAACAACAAAACAGGCAAAAATGGAGCAAACACACCAACACACAAACAGTAAGGATGTCAGGGTGTCATCAAACTTAAGAGTTAGGGCCTGTGCTTCGAGGCAGGTTAAGTCAATTACCCTTGACAATCCCATTAAAAGAGTAAATTAGTAGCGAAAATTGGGAAGAGAGGGAGAGGGAGAAAGATTGATTGATTCAATGTGGCTAGTTATAGAGACCCAGTGAACCCCAAGTCTGTCTTTGGGGTCCCGAAATGAGATAAAATACAGGGCTAAGGATCTTCATATAAGCAGTCTACACCTAAGCCATCCTTGCCTTTGTGTGGGCTTCAGTCTCATCTTAGAGGTTCTTAGAACTATGGGAATTCTTTTTCCGGAAGATGAGTGGCCCCTCTAGATGGTGCTTCCCCCTCCCCCAGTCATGAGATGGGGGGGGGCATGGGGGCGGAATACCCATTGTGGCGGCGTTGGCATTCTTTGTTTCTGTGGTCTGATACTGAGGGTGAGAGACACATGTGTCTCTTTAGAATATTTTAATTCATTCCAGCTGGTTTAAGGAATACAGAGTAAAAAAAAAAAAATTTGCCTGGACTGTTTAATCTGCCTTTTTTTGCATTAATCTACCATTTTGTTGTTCTTGTGTTATGGGTCTGGGGTTGCTCAGAGATGACCATAAATAAATTTTAATAAGAAGAGGGGCTTTGTTTTTGGTTTTGTTTTTGTTTTGGTACTAGCACCCAATGTGGAGTCAGGACAACACCTGAGAGCACTCCCAAGATGCAGCCTCTAGCCACAGCAGCCTAAGGCTTATAAATAAAGGCAAACCTCACAAGATTTATGTATTCTGTATACATATATAGGCAGGGTCGAATTTAACATATATGTCCTGTCATGGTCCTAGTCATATTTTTGAGCAGAGTAATCAAGTTTGATTACAAAGCAGAAATAGCAGTTAGTACTATGACCTACTGCTTGCTAGAATAGCAAATTTTACAAGATTATTCGATTTAAGAATAGTCTTGAATGTCTGGGCTGGTAGGGTACAGCCTGTACAAGCCAGAGGCTTGCATGTTAGAGATTTTGGTCGCTCAAGCATAGAAAGTATAAACTTTAAATGTAATGTTAACCATCGTGGTTGTGGTTGGTTTTTTTTTTTTTGAGACGAGGTCTCTCTCTACATAGCTCTGGCTGATCTGGAACTCACTCTGTAGACCAGGGTGGCCTCGAACTCATAAAGATCTGCCTCCCTCTGTTTCAGGAAACCACCACCACAGCTGGCCCAAAATTTTAACACAAGGCCAAGTTGTTATAGTCCTTCTCCCTCATCTTTGCTATAACTATGTCTTTTTTGCTCCTCCTTTAAAAAATCAAGGAAAAAAAAAAGACAGTGAGCTTATTCAGTGACATTCTATTTAGTCATGGACTCATTTATTAATTAGTTCGCCAAGGCATCTGTCCAATGGCTACAGTGTATCTCCAGGGAGAGCACCGAATGGGACTGAGCTTTGCTGTTAATAAACTCACAGTGTCCAGGAATGAGACACTTCCATTCGTAAATATTTCCACCATCACATGATAACTGTTGGGATGCGGGCCACAACAGCTGGCTTTATTGTATGCTTTCTCAATGGTAGAGTTTAAAAGTAGCAATACTTAATCTTCCCCCGAGGAGGAAATGTTAGCATTCCTTCTTTACAGATGAGGAAAACTAGGCTGAGAGATGCCTCATGACTCCCCTAAAGTCAGGGAAAAGGGGGGGGGGGACGAGGTCAGGCCTTTATTTATTAGGCCTTCAAGTATGGAATATTTGAAATGAAAGAAATAAAGGGTGGACATTTTAGGTAGGACAAGTAGCAGTGGTGATAGCTGGAAGATATAAACTGAGGTTTGAGCCGGGTGTGGTGGCGCACGCCTGTAATCCCAGCACTTGGGAGGCAGAGGTAGGCGGATTTCTGAGTTCGAGGCCAACCTGGGCTACAGAGTGAGTTCCAGGACAGCCAGGGCTATACAGAGAAACCCTGTCTCGAAAAACAAACAAACAAACAAACAAACAAACAAACAAAAAACACCCAAAACAACAACAACAACAACAACAAAAAACCAAAACCAAAACCAAAACCAACCAAACAACAACAACAACAACAAAAACCAAAAAAAACCTGAGGTTTGCTTAGGGGAATTTAGTTTAACTGCAAGCTTGCCTCGACCTGACAGAAGTCTATACATGACACTGCCACAAGTCTTATACTGGCCAATCTGAACTAAGATTTAACCTCTGTTTTGGTTCCCCCCCCCTTTTAAAGATTTATTTGTTTTATTCATGACTACACTGTAGCTGTCTCCAGACACACCAGAAGAGGATGTTAGATCCCATTACAGGTGGTTGCGAGCCACCCTGTGGTTGCTGAGCGTTGAACTCAGGACCTGTGGAAGAGCAGTCAGTGATCTTAACTTCCGAGCCATCTCTCCAGCCCTCATTCCACTTGTTATTGTAGTTATTTATGTGCCCCACCACCACCATTTGAGCTCATTGACTCTCATAGCTTCCTGTCTTCCAGAACCACCTCCTGCCTCAAACTTTCAACCTCCTGCCTCTGCTACCATGATCAGCATAAGAACCATATTTACAACTGCATTATCCAGTGCGATGGACTCTAGACCCAAATGACAATATAAGTTTGAATTTAATTTTATTTGAAAATTCAGTTCTTTGGTCCCACTGGCCACACTTGCAGCCCCCAAGAGGCACTCTGGGAGAGGAAGGAGTTGCAATATAGAACCATGCAAGCATAAAGCGTTCCATTCACCGTAGGACTTAAAGGGTAGGTTGGAGATAAGAGAATCAGTGCCTCAGGCAAGTTTAAAGCCATTGTTATTGTCTGTGCTAGAGAGGACGGTGTGAAATACATGGGCAGAACCCAGGGACGGACAGTGAGTTCTGTGGGTATTTTTCACAAACCCGATAGACAGGATCATGTTTCCCATTAGCTGTAGGTGAGGGTGAGAGAGAACAGAAGGAAAGGGAAAGTGGGCGCATATCTATAGTGTGACTGAAATTAATTACAGAAATAACCACCGGCAGCCCACCGGAGTCCTGTCCCTCTGATCTCCCCTCGTACCCCCACTCACTTTCAGACTCACTTTCGCGTTAAAGTTATAAATAGGATTTTTCAGGTAAGCACGAATGGAGACTTGGTTTTTTTTTTGGGGACTCATCACCATTTTCTCTCCTTTCCACCCACTCTAATTCTGGGTTCAGATATCGTTGAAGAGGTGTGGAGGCGCATTTCCTAAAACAAGCAAAGAGGAAAAGGGCTGGGTTTAAACCGACTTCTCACGGTTTCTCAGAGTTGGTGTCTCTGTGTCGCAAGGGTTATATTTTTCCTCCTGGGTGTGGAGAAGGAGCTGGGAAGTGTGCCCACACTGCAATTTTCAGAGAGCAGAAAACAAATCTCCTGTTTGCAGTACCACATGAATTCTCAGCTATCTCACAGATAAAGTTTAACCTTCTATGGATAAAAGTCAAGGTCTTTTAGAAAGTCCCCCCATTATCCCGCTTCCCTATCGCACAGCTCCTCCTCAGACCTCAGACGTCAGGATTTCTTGGTTTAACATTCCACCCTGAGTGCTTCTGATGACCTTGCTTCCTCCCAAAAGTCCCCACGTAGAGGTTTTGTCCTGAGAGGGGCGATCCTGGGAGGTGCTGTGGACACTTAGGAGGCGGGGCCAAGCAAAAGGTCTTCAGGCTACTGAAACTGTGTGGCGGTTTGAATAAGAATGGCCCGGTAGAGCCGGGCGTGGTGGCGCAGGAGGTCAGCCTGGTCTACAGAGTGAGTTCCAGGACAGCCAGGGCTACACAGAGAAACCCTGTCTTGAAAAACCAAAAAAAAAAAAAAAAAAAAAAAAAACCAAAACCAAAAAAACAACAACCAAACAAACAAACAAAAAACAAAACAAAAACCAAAACAAAACAAAAAAACAAAAACAAAAAACAAAAACAAAACAAAACAAAAACAAAACAAAACAAAACAAAAGAATGGCCTGTAGGCGCATATATTTGAATGCCTGGTCACGGGGTTGTCTTTCTTCTGTGTTCTTTGTTCCTAAATTAAATAACATCACTGAGAAACTTTGACCTTGCAATTTAAGTGGAGTTCCTTAGCAATCGGTTAATAAAGTTTTTTTTTTTTCTTTCTTAAAAAGCATATTTGCCGGGCGGTGGTAGCGCACGCCTGTAATCCCAGCACTCTGGGAGGCAGAGGCAGGCAGATTTCTGAGTTCGAGGCCAGCCTGGTCTACAGAGTGAGTTCCAGGACAGCCAGGGCTATACAGAGAAACTCTGTCTCGAAAAAAACCAAATCCAAAAAGTGGAAAAAAAAAAAAAACCTACGCATATTTATTATGAGTTGAGTAGCTGGAGTCTTTATTAGCCGTGATGGAGAATTAAGTGATAGGAAAACATTTTATATAGAATTTCTTTGGGGGAAAAGCCAAAGGTTACCAGTGTCAAACACAGGGTCCACGGGTGCTGATTAGTCTATAGGCACGGAATCAGAATAACCACAAGCTGGGGAAATTTAGAGCTAGTTTTCAACCCCACGCCCTGCCCAGCCTTCTCATCTCCTTCACTAGGCACATTAGGAAAACGAGGCTGGCTGTGGTTTTATTATCTGTGGTCCTGCAAGGTCAGGAAAGAGCCCTGCCTTGAAGCAGTGTCTCAGCACAAATCCTTCTCTATAGACTGGGAAGGGATTTGCTGGTTTGATTATCATAGGGTCGAAGGTCGCAACCCACTTCCAGGTCTGAAAGCTGAACGATCCACCAATCCCTGGCCTTGCCCTGAGCTCAGGACTTGAAATCTCTCCAATCACCACGTTGGAAAACTCTGCCCCACCCCAAACCTTTATAAGCCTGCCTCCCACGCAGTGCCCTTGTGCTTCTTGCGGGAGCAGAGACAGGCAGCCGTCCTCTTGTGTCTTTCCCGATGAATCTGCCGTGTGGGGTTTGTTGTTCAGTATGACTTTGTGGTATTCCTTTGCTCCAGACTGCCAGGATGCCTTTCCCTTCAGAGCAATAACACTTACATTGAGGAATTCTCCTTAGTGTTGTAACACTTATATGAGGGAAAGCTTTTCTTCAGAGCTTGTTACACTTAACATTTATAAGTGTAACCCACCTTAGGTCTTGCTTAGGACAACTAAACAGTCTTGATCAGAGTGACAGAGGGTGTAACTCTTCATGTGTTACAGGGACCTACACAGTTTAACTCAGCGTATTGAACAGAGGAGATATAACCCAGAGAAGAAGGTGCTCGGTAGATCTAGGATATGTTCAGTCATTCTTCCATTTGGATCCCATCCCGCAGGGCTTTCTAAAATGAGACGATAATGGTTTCCTCTGGCTAGGGAGAGGGATTGGCTGTGCTCATTGAAGGGCAGACGTCTTAAGTTGGGATCTGATGGGCCTCTGCGATCATTGCAACCCAGAACTCTAGCGTATTTATTAGGCACATCACAGAAGGAGGGGTTGGTTAGCCGGTCCTGCTTGGTAGGAGATCTCTGGAGGCGAGCAGTCTCTGGCTGTCAACATACCAGAGGAGGAAGTTGCAGTGGCTAGTTTTTGCGCATACTGTAAATCCTTCATAAGTACTCACACTCAGACCTTCTGAGGAAAACGTTACTATTACTATTCCTCTTGAGCTCCTAGGTAGATCTTTGTCACTACCTTGGGACTGAGGCATAGCGTCCTTAACGTGGTCGGACCCTTGTTTACAAAAGACACATACTTTCAGAGATATACACTCAGGATTCTCCACTCCCTACAACGTATGAACATTGGGCGCAGGGAGACGGCTCGGTCTGAAGGGCACTAGCTATGCAATCCCAAAGCCCTGAGCACAATCCCCGAAACCCACGGCAAGCATTAGTTATCTCTACACTCCCACTGGCGGGTGGAGGCAAAGACAGGAGACCTGCAGGGCCAGATAGCCTGATATAGACGGCGGAGTAATGGAAACCAAAGGTAATCTGCTTCAAAATCAGGTGGCAGACGCCTTGCCGGAGGAGCTGTGATGGGCAAGTGAGCTTCTGGAAGATGGCCACCGTTTTTTTCACAATGGGAGTACCTGGAGAGGCACAGCCCCAGGGGTTTTGTCCCAGGATTGCTTCTTGCTCCGGCTGTGCCTTCTTGTGTTTGTCGCCGCTATAGTCCACATATGGTGAGAGAGGGCATGAGAAGACCCTCACTGCCTATAGCCCGGTGTGGTCACTTCCTGAGTGACAGCCCCACTCGATTGGGTCATTTTCCTGTAGATCAACGTCAAGATGAACATTCATAAAACTAATATGGTTCAGATGAATTCATGATCTTAAGGTTTGATTTCCTAATTTGATTTAAATTGTTTTAGGAAGGTTTGTTTCCTAATTTGATTTAAATTTTTTTTAGGAAGGTTTGTTTCCTAATTTGATTTAAATTGTTTATTAGTTGATAGAAAGGTTTAAGTTGTTTTGCCTAGAAATATATAATAATTAGAATTAAGAGTGAAAGGATAAGGTTGCAAGCTAGGAATCCCCCGTGCCTGAGTCTAGGGTGACCCCAAAGGAGCAGAGGTTGGCCCATTCTTTCCTCCAGAGTCTGGCTGCAAGTGTCCCTGGCATCTTTTCCCGTCTCCCTCCGCGGAGTGGCTATGGCAAGGACAAGCACGGCTGGGGGCTGGCAGAATCACCGCGGGGGCTGCGGAACTCCTGCCTGGGGGCGCTTAGGTCCCCAACGCCTACTGCCAGTGGGGGGAGGGTGGGCACGACCCTGTGCGTGGCGGCCACGTAAGCGGAAATGACTTAACTAGTTCTTCCGGCCTCTGTGAGAGGCTGATAGGTTCTCAGAGAGCGTGGGTTTGGATGGTTTGAACTGATTGGCTTAGAAGCTTGTGGTAGGCGGGTTCTGTTATAAGCCTATAAAAAGCCAGTCCAAGCCAGCCCACACGGCTCACTTCTTTTACCCTGCATGGTAAGACTGTGACCCCCAGAGCTCTGGAAATTAAAATTCCTCTTGCAAATTGCATCAGGTCTGTCTCTCTCGAGTGATTGGGGTGCCGGTTTCAGAGGCATGGGGAGCTGGGGTACCCCCGTTTTTCTTTCGGATCTTACAAGAGCAGAACATGCCCCCTCCCTTGTAAAATAGCGAGGTCAGAAGTTGTCAGGAGCCATAATGGGACAAGCTAATATACTAGCAGATGTTCATCCTGAAATGCCTGCCTCGGATTATTATATAATCTGCGACAGGTGAGCCCCCATTCAGCAAGGCTGTGGGGGACTAATTTTAGGAAAGATTTCCTGCTATTTATATGCTTTTCCTGTTGTTATTATTATTATACATTTATAATAATCAATAGTAATAGCACATTCCTTTGGAGCAGATCCTTGCAGATCCATGAAGATGTCTTATAGTGATGCTATGTAGACAAATAGATGACTTTAGTTTTAATGATGACCCTATAAGAATTCCTAAAATTATATCTGTGATTACTAAGCTCTTTTCTAATGGGACTGCTACTAGATCCCTCCTATAGCCAAACTGCAATGAGAACTCTGCCAGTCTCCCAAGTGTCACAAGTTAATTGCTCTTAGATGGCAACCAGACTTTCTCCTACTCAGAGCACATTCCAAGAGGTTGTAAAACAATTAACTAAAGGTCATAAAAAGGGAACTAGGATTTATTATAGGTGTTAGGACAGAAGGTAAAATATTGACTGGGTTTTTCTATACAAAACGTCACTTATAACTTAGTTATGGTTTTAAACTTTCTACGAACCTGTAGAGAAGACAAGTGATAGCTAGATAATTACTCCTAATGGATATGCATGTAAACATTCTCTGTTGTAAGCTTCTATTTCAATTTAGGACTTGGTTTTCTGTGTGAACTTATGATGAACTTTGTAACATGTGATCATGCATTCGGAAAGACGTTTAAGGGCTGAGGACAAAGAGAAGTCAGACCAGAAGAACTGAATGAGAGGGACAGAGCTGAGAGGAGAACTGAACTGAGGAGAAGTTTTTTAGTCAGAAGAGAACAAGACTAGAAGGATAATGCAGAGTGGAATAACTTAGAAACTATAGGTAACATAAACTAACTAAGAGAATAACAATGTGCAGGAGGCAGAGAGAAAGAGGAAAAAAGAAGATGTTGCAGAGAGTAGAAGGAGCAAGCAGGCTCCTCCTTACCATTGGAAAGGACAGGTCCCATGGTAAGGACAAAGCAGGCTTAGTCTTATTAAGAGAAACAAAGTCTTTTTCTTACAAACATGGATTTAATTCATTTAGCATTGAAAGGGTGGAAGCTTTTTCTTTCTCCATGCAATAAATATTGTAGTCCATCTTTCATCCAGAATGAGTGAGTTCTTTCTGCACCGGTGCTTGGTCTTTGCTCCATATGCATATGTAAGTATGGATGTGTGTGTAAGTATGCAATTGTGGGAATGTATGCATGTATGTGTGTAAGTATGAAATTGTGAGAATGCATGCAAGCTGGGCCCAGCTGACTGCGTGAAAGATGTATGTGTGAATCTATGTATGAAGATGTATGAAGATGTATGTGTGAATTTATGTGAGATTATGCATATTCACGTATGTAGAAATTTTTCTGTCTACAAGTGTTATTCTCTTCTCCAGGTTCATTAGAAGTTTATTGCTCCTAACTTCCCCCCTAGACTGACAAGCAAGAGGCATCTGGACAATAGGGAAAAGGCTCTAGCAATTAACCCTTTACTTAATCTCCTGCTGTTTTAGGATGAGGTGTTAAATACCTGAGACTGCAGTCTCTGGCTCCAGAGGAACACAGAAGGCAGGTCAGCTATGTTAACCTAGTAACTTAGATTTAGATAAGTAAACCTCTTTTATACAACAACCCTAAACTTTCCGTAAGACAAAGTCTTACCCCCGCCGACGCTTCCCCCCTCCGCTGCCTCAAGAAGGACCAAGAAGAAACACCTTTGCTGGGGCTGGCTCCCAGCAAGAAGTACAGCCAGTTGTCATGCTCTGCAAATGTGGATTGTCCTTCACGGGCGATAGGCTTCTGTGGAGTCTCCGGCCTTCTAACGCGGACTACGACTCTTTCAGGCCTTCACAGTCAGACTGTGACTACTAAGACTGCGACCACTCTGCTCTGTGGACTGGGCAGCTGCTGGGTTTCAACCTACGGTATACAGAGCCATTTTTGGCTTACTCGGCCCCTACGGTGTGAGCTAATCTAATAAATATCCTTTTAAAGACCTATAGTTATTCCATAATTTTTTTTCCACTAGGGGCTTTCATATAGCATCTCATCTGATCAGTGCCTCCTCATCTTCCTGCCTCTGCCGAGTAGCTATTTTCCTAGGGGACATCTTTCTCTCCCCTTGGAATGAAACCCCAGTGTTCAGCGTTCTTGTCCCTCGACCTCTCGTGCATTAGAGCTACGCTTTGACATTTAGCTCATCACAGTTTCTCAAAGGCTAATAGACTGGTTCTATGAAGGCAGTCTGTGCACTTTTGGACCACTTTTATATTCTCTTTGTCTAACAACCTGCCTGTCAGTTGATGAACACACAGTGACTATTGGCTATTGGACAAATACACAGATGCAAAGAGAAAGTAATGTTTTCAACTCAACAACATCATTTTTAAGTCAATAGAAAATGTAAGGTTTAATATCTCTTTAGGATACTGGGTACATATCTTAGTCCAGTTTCTGTTGCTATAACTCTGTACTCCAGGTAACTTATAAAGAAGTTTGGTGACAGTTCTGGAGGCTGATGCTATGGGTCTGGGGGCGCTCAAAGATTCACCATGACTGTAAGTACGACTTGATAAGAAGAGGCTTTAACCAACCAAAGAGCATACACGGGCTGGTTCAAGGCCTTGTCTGGCCTCAGTGGGAGAGGATGAGCCTAATCCTGTAGTGACTTGATGCCCCATGAAAGGGGGTGTCTGGGGAGGTTTACCCTCTCAGAGAGAAAGCAGAGAGGGGGTATGGGGGAAGAACTCTTCAAGGGGGGACAGGGAGGGGGCAACATTTTGGAATAAATAAATAAAATAATTAGCCAAGAAGAAGACGAAGAAGAAGAAGAAGAAGAAGAAGAAGAAGAAGAAGAAGGAAAGAGAAGAAGAAAAGAAGAAGAAGAAGAAGAAGAAGAAGAAGAAGAAGAAGAAAAGAAGAAGAAGAAAGAAAAAGAAAAGGAAGAAGAAAAAGAAGAAGAAAAAGAAGAAGAAGCTTTATTAAATACTGGTGCTGGAAACTCACGACACCCTGTCTGCAACCAATAGCATTGTTTGCAGCACCTGGCCATGTGAGTACAAGGCTTACAAAGTCAAAAGCTACAAGATTTTCTGCATTCTGGAGCTTCATGGCCCAATCAATTCTCAATTCCTAAAGATCCTTCCTCTTAATACAAGAATAAATTTAACACACAACCAAGTCTCTCTCTCTCTCTCTCTCTCTCTCTCTCTCTCTCTCTCTCTCTGTGTGTGTGTGTGTGTGTGTGTGTGTGTGTGTGTGTCTGTGTGTGTACAGTTGTATGCATAGACCAAGGCTCAATGTTTGAATCTTAATTCACTCTCCTCTTTATTTCTGAGATTCATTGAGCTTGGTATTGTGTATGGAGAATGATATTTATAGCTGTACTTCTTAGTTTGGAATGCATATGTAGCAAACAAAAAGTTAGAAGAATCAAGTATTACATAGCACATAGAAGCAACATGTAGTTAGCAAAATATCATCACAGCAATGTTTCCAATGCCCAGTGGAAGTGACGGGGGAGGCCCTTCTGAAATGGTGGTCCTGAAGTTCCTTTTTAAAGAAAACCCCTTTTCATTTTATTTTATGTGTATGGTATTGTTTGGCCTACATGTATGTCTGCATATATGTATTATTTCTCTCTCTTTTCCCAAGTGATTTGCTCTCCTCCTGTTCTCAAGGACAGCACATTTTAACTCTTTGGGATGTTTTGCTGTTTTCCTTTCTCCCTGCGGCAGAGTCAGGTGACTAGCCTGTCCCAGGAAAGGGTGTGGACATTCGCACTAAACATGCTTGAGGTCCGAGACAAAGTAGCTTGTCTTTGTCCTTTGCTTCAGTTCTTGGCAGTCACAGATAGTACATGGCAGTGTGTCGGTGTGATTTGTATTATAACTGGCCGGGCGGCAAGCATTAGGGGCCCTGTCTCTGCCTCCCAGCACCGCTATCAGAGGCACACTCCACAGCATGACAGGCTTTTCGTGCGAGCCCTGGGGACCCTAACTCAGGTCCCCATGCTTGCCCGGCTAGTATTTTACCAACAAAAACCCTCCCAGCTCCCAAGCCGAATTTTGGGGAAAATATTTAATACTATTTAAAGAGTCACAATAAGCTCAAAAGCTAGAAAGTTTTAAAAGTCTTTTGATACAAGACTTTTAGATATTACCTTGCTTATTTGCTGAGAGGATATTTCTGCCACTGTACAAAAAAAAAATAGAACAAATATAACTTTAAAAGAAAAAATAAAAGGAAAAGATAGAGCCCCTTTCCTGTGTAAATAAACTCCAAGGGCCTCTTTTGAAAGACTGAATTTACTGTGCATTGTGTATCTCAACTTAAGTAGAGAAATAGCAGAAAAGTAGCAAAAAATAAGTGTTTATGGTTTATTTGTGTTTCTGAGCTATCTCCATGAACATTACATTAAAACATCAGCATCCCCCACCTCACGTTTTCACCTGGCAGAGTCATCTTTCAGCGGGGAGCAGAGAGCATTGAGCAAACAGGGCATGTGTGGAAACCGGGCCCTAGACAGGAAACATGCTGATGTCTTCTCCTCCCAAAGACTCACGAATTCTTTTCTGTTCTTGGGTCTGTCCACGCTAACAGGTGGATAATTTTGGTCTTTCTGGAACGTTCCTTTTGGCTGATGAAGTAATTGCAGACTAGAATAGCAGCAGAAGATTAACACTTAGTGTCATGATTGATAACAGTGTGACAATGTCCTCTTCTCCCCATAAGGGGAGGGAAGTATTAGGAGTTATATGATTATTATTCAGCAAAGTAATGGGGATGGATTTTCCCCTAAGATCTATGACCTATTTAACTACAGGGTCTTGGCCCCATTTAATGGTGTCCGGAATAAAGTCCATCTCTTAGTGTGAGACTTTAATCCAATCTGGAAGAGGTCATTTACTTCCTCAGCATTTGTGCCTCGGTGAGCCTGTCTCGTCAGGTCCTCACTGTCGTAACTCTCCAGAGTCACAGCAGGATGAGACAGACGCTTGCTTTTCTCCTCCCGGAACCTGCTGGTATGAGGGATGCCAGCCGGTAGAGATGAAGTCAGTACATAAGTACCAGCTGGATGTTTCCATGTCCTGTGACTCAAGCATGTGGTGTCTTCAGCAATAAGGTCTTCCTGTCAGGTTCTAGAGGGTGGCCAGGAGTAATCACACTAACCCGTGATGCTTGGAGAGCTATGTGACACCGTTGGGCAACACATCCCAAAGAAGTGACTCATTTCCAGTGTGTGACCCCTGGTAGATTGACCATACCCCAGGGCAGGCCGTATGGATTTGATGGAGGAAAAAAAAAAAGAACTATTCCCAAAGATGAGTGGGAAGGAATGGGGGAAGGATGGGACGCGGGAGAAAAGTTTAAAATACATAGTACAAAATTCCCGATTAAGAGTATTCTCACAAAGGAGGGTGCTTGCTCATTCAGCACTAGTGGATTTGATTTTAAGGCTTGCCCTGAACTTTACAGATGTGAATGCGCAGGAGTTAGAACCGTCTTCTGAAGTGTTCTTTTTCCTGGAATGATAACACGAAGCAAAGCCTATCGGTTGGCTCTCAAAGGGCTAAGCTCAGAGACAGAGATTCAAATCCTTGTCAATACACTTTGGGGCCGACGGTGGCTAACAACCAGGATGCCCGGGCAGAGGAGGGGCAGTTCTTGTCACCCCTGTCTAGAATAGGTACCAACCACTCTGGGGTACTGAACATCAAAGATTTCAAAGATTCCAGGGCTACTCTAGAAGCAAGGATAATTGTCTCTTGACACTATGTAAGTTAGGACCCTAAGCACATCTGCGACTTTGTTTCTTCCTATATAAAAAACAGGACTCAAAGATGTCATTTTACAGCTGTTTTCAGGTACAAAACTAAACTGCCCTTCTATGTGAGTCTTCTAATTCAGAAATAAATTCTCATAACAAAACTATATTCCTATTCATTGAATTTGTTCTTTGACATATACATTATATATACATTATATAGACACATTATATAGACACATTATATATACACATATGTATAATGTATATACAATGTATATACATCACACACACACACACACACACACATATGTGCCAATTACTCTCACCCAACTCACTTTTTCTTTCCTTTCTATTTTTTTTATTAATCATTTTGTTCATTTACATTTCAAATGATATCCTCCTTCCTGGTTACCCCTCCACAGTCCTCCCATCCCCCTCTCCCCTTTGCCTCTATGAGGGTGCTCCTCCACCCACTCACTCACCCCTGCCTCACTGTTCTACCATCCCCCTATGCTGGGGCAGCAAGCCTCCACAGGACCAAGGGCCTCCCCCCATTGACGTCAGATAAGGCCATCCTCTGCTACATATGTATCAGGAGTCCTGGCTCCCTCCATGGGTCCTCTTTGGTTGTTGGATTAGTCCCTGGGAGCTCCTGGGGGTGGGTGTCCAGTTAGTTGATATTGTTCTTCTTATGGGGCTGCAATCCCTTCAGCTCCTTCAGTCCTTCCTGTAGCTCTTCCACGGGGTCCTTGGGCTCAGTCCGATGGTTGACTGTGAGTATCTGCATCTGTATTGGTCCCGTGCTGGTAGAACCTCTCAGGGAACAGGCATACCAGTTTCCTCAGCAAAGCGCTTCATGGCATCAGCAACAGTGTGGGATTTGGTGTCTGCAGTGGGATGGATCCCCAGGTGGTTGACCCCACCCACTCTCTTCTCTCCAGTCCACTTCTGTTAGCTCGCTAAGCATTCCTTTCCCACAGTCCTGTCTTTTGGTTTTGGTTTTGATGCCCTGAGTTTAATCCAGGCTGCCTGCGTGGCTGCGGCTCTCTAGCCTCCGAAGCTCACTGGGATCTCTGGTCAGTACACATCTAAAGACAGTGACGCCTCTCTCCCAGAATATTCCAGGAGCCAGCGGTTCCGCAGGCAGGAGCAGGGCTCCGGGAGTCCTCGGCTGTTGACAGGCCCAGTCTGAAGCGGCTGCCGTCTGTGCGCAGTGGCTATGGCCGCTGTGTCATACCCAGACGGTGACTGTTCAGGCTCTCCTCCCTGTCTTTTGGCTCATATTCTGTCCCCTCTTCCTCCGAGTTCCCTGAGTCTTAGAGGGGGTGCTATGAATGGCTGGTTTATGGTTAAACTCTCAACTGTCACTCATGCTGAGCACCCCGAGAAGCTGGGAATTCCCTCTGTGTTCACCACCGTTCAAGGAGAGAGAGTTTCTCTGATTAAGGCGGAGAGAGTGACATCTGTCTATGTGCATCAATATAAATATCCAGAAGGTGTTCTGTGCAATGTCAACTTAACTGACAAACCAGTTAGCTCTCTCTTAGGACCTATGGCTTGCCCAGCTGTGTTTTTGACCAGGCTTACAGTACCCGGAAGTGGGCTAGAGTGTTGTCTCAGTGGCTAAGAGCACTTGTTGCTCTTCAAGCGACCCAGACTTGATTTCCTGTACCCACACGGTGGCTCACAATCATCCATAAGTCCAGTTCCAGGTAATCTGATGCCCTCTTCTGACCATGAGTCCATCATGTGGGCAAAGGACTTATAAAAGCATTAAATCTTACTTTTGTGTGTTTGAAGAAGGGGATATATGCAGACAGAAGACGGATGGATGCTTTGAATGGCATAGGACTTGGGGTTTGTAAGACTATTTTTCTTGTCTCTTCAAGTCTTTCTTTTCCCTTTTTCAAAAAGTTGTATTCATTTTGTTTATATGAGTACACTGTAGTTGTTTTCAGACACCCCAGAAAAGGGAATTAGAAGCAATAACAGATGGTTGTGAGCCACCATGTGGTTGCTGGGAATTGAACTCAGGACCTCTGGAAGAGCAGTCAGTGCTGTTAGCCACTGAGCCATCTCTCCAGCCCCCTCAAATATTTCTTTTATAGTTATAAAAGAGAATATATCTCTATATTCTCTTCTTTCTGCTTTCAAAATTTAACATATTGACTCTCTCTCTGTCTCTCTCTGTCTCTCTCTGTCTCCCCCCCCTCTCTCTCTCTCTCTCTCTTTCTCTCTCTCTCTCTCTCTCTCTCTCTCTCTGTGTGTGTGTGTATGTGTGTGTGTGTGTGTGTGTGTGTGTGTGTGTGTGTTGTTACCCATGCACATAGGACCACTGTGTATGTGGAAGCCAAACATACATAGTGGGGTCTTCTTCAACAGTTCTCCACCTTATCTTTTGATGCAGGGTCTTTCTCTAAGCCCTGGAACTCATGGCTCTGATTAGATTAGCTGGTCAGTAACCCTCAGGGATACTCATGTCTACATTCCTATCTAAGATTTCAGCCGTGGCCTCCTGCCCCCAGCTTTAAAAAAATATTATTTTTTTTCTTTTTAAATTAGTTTCCAAAGTAGGTCCCCTTAGGGCATGTTTATACATTTCAGTTTTGATTTTCCATCTGCTCATCTTCACCTCCCCCCCTCATCTCAATCCACTGTGAGGGCTTGAATGTGCTCCGCCCAAGGAGGGGCACTCTCAGGAGGTGTGGCCTTGTTGGAGTCACTGTGGGCGTGGGCTTTAAGACCCTCCTCCTAGCTGCCTGCAAGCGAGTCTTCTCCTAGTGGCCTTCAGATGAAGATGTAGAAGTCTCAGCTCCTCTAGCCCCATGTCTGCCTGGACGCGGCCATGTTCCTGCCTTGATGATAATGGACTGAACCTCTGAACCTGTAAGGCAGCCCCAATTAAATGTTGTCCTTATCAGACTTGCCTTGGTCACGGTGTCTGTTCACATTGGAAAAACCTCAACTAAGACCGCCACTTAGATCTTTGTATTTCTAATGTGCCCTCAGATTTGTTTCTTGCATGGATACCAGATTTTAAATTCAGATCCTCATGCTTGTGTGTCCAGCACTTTATTGACTGGGCCATCTTTGTAGCCCCCTTGACTAAATTCTTAAAAACTTCCAGTACTTATGTGCATTTTTGTATAGCATATCCCATTGAGGGGCACTTTAGCTTTTGGCCTAAGTTGACTACTGTCATCATCAATAGTTCAAGATGAAAGAGAACTTGGCTTCCTTTTGTCAGATTCTTTCTGGAAACAGCAAGACAGAAAGTGCCAGCTGTTACTTCGACCTATTCCAACAAGTCCAAGTACTTCTTTTTCTTCTCCCTTGCTAGTAGAAGAAATAGTGACAAGAATAATAATAGATGCTTTTAAATACTAGAAATGTCTTCTTTTAATTGTAAATATTTTGAAAGTAAAATTCACTCCCAATATAGGAAAATAGTATGTTTAAAAAAAAAATAGATACACCAGAGAGCCAGAGATGAAATATTATACTACCTATAGTTTATGTTAAAATACTTCAGAAGAGTAAAGGGGCAGCAACATGTGACAAATTGTCAACCCAGGCGCCTTAGTTTGTTGAGACTGCTGTGACAAAATGCCACCATCCAGGGAGCTTATAAACAACAGAACTGTGTTTCTTGCCATTGTAAAGGCAGGGAGCGTCACAGTCTAGGTAAGGGAAGTTTCAGTGTCTGACAGGTCTGCCTTCTGAGGGATGTGTGAGTCTCTACCATGGCTTTCTGCAGAGTAGGAGTAGAACGGCTGCCCAGGGCATCTTTTATAAAGGCGCTAGAGTCATTCTTGAGGACTCTACCCAATGACCTCATCACTTCCCACTGCTCCTGCTCCTGATGCTATCTCAATTGCAATCAAGCTCAGTGTGGTAATTATGAGGACTTAGCACTAGACACTAGCACTGCAGGTGGGTGCATAACTGTGCTTCTGCTATCTGTTCCTTCTTCCCTATAGGTGTAAAATGTCTAATACACATACAAACTGTCTGAGGGTTTTATTGTTGTGAAAAGACACCATGACCAAGGCAACTCTTATAAAGAACAATGTTTAATTGGTGCTGGCTTCAGAGGTTCAGTCCATTATCATCAAGGTGGGGAGCATGGCAGCATCTAGGCAGACATGGGGCTGGAGGAGCTGAGAGCTCCACCTCTTGTTCCAAGGGCAGCCAGGAGAAGACTGGCCTCCCAGGAAGCTACGAAGAGGGTCTTAAGGCAGCCCACACCCAGAGTGACACACTTCCTCCACCAAGGCCACACTTGCTTGAACAAGGCCACATCTCCAAATAGTGCCACTCCCCGGGCCGTGCATATAAAAACCATCACAAAAACCATTAATACATTAATCTCATCTTCACCAAGAAGAAACTTTAGTATGCTGGAGTACTTCGTGACCTTTTTTCCTATGTCACCTTTTATTAATTTATTTATCCCCGTTACATCCTAATATCACCATTTACCTCCCGTTCCCCAGCCGCCCTGGCTTGCCAAGGTTATGTGGCTGTAGTTCTCGAATGAATCGCACCTATGCTAGAGATCCTGCAGAAAAACCTTGGTCTGTAACACTGTGATTGCAGAGAGACTGATTTAGTAGATCTAGAGCTAACAAGCATCTTTAATAGTGTTGACTAGAGCTTACACAGAATGGTTAACAGTGTTTATATTAATATGTCTTACTTAACATGACTATAGGTAAATTCATATCGTCTCAGCATAGCACATGCCTATTCTTAAAGATATAATTAAATGCCATAGCAACTAAAACCCATAGAAAAGACTTCCAGGTCTGTGAGGTCCTATTTCCCTAATACCCCACCAATACATTGTTTATATTTATTGGCCATAAAGCTCATGCCACACACACATTTACACACACATACACACACCTACACACATACACATTTATACACACATATACATACACATTTACACACACATATACATACACCTACACACATACACATTTACACATTGGAACATGTCATTCCGGATCATTTAAATGTGGGTTCTAGGGTCAGAGGAACTCATGTTTTGTTCAAAATAAACCATCTTCTATTTTCACTAGCAAAAAGAGGTAAAAATCTTTTCACTATGTTTCTGTCTCTACTTATTTATTTGATCCAAGAGAAATAATCTCTGACAAAACAACCTTGATTTTTGTGGAGGCCTTGGAAGTCAAGTTAACTGGGGAGAAAAAAACCAAACACTTTTGTTCTTTGTTTCCTTTTGCTTTCTAAAGTGATGTCTGATGTCCTTTCCCAGACCACATAAGAAATTTAGGTGTGGTGGCCTGTGCAGTGATCTCTGCACCAAGGAGGGCAGACACGGGCACAGCCCTCTGGTTCACTGGTCAGCCAGTCTACCCTAGTTGGTGTATGTTACACACACACACACACACACACACACACGTGCACACACACCTACACCTACACACATACACATTTACACATACATATAGATACACATATACACATACACATTTACACACACATACATACATACACACACATATATAGACACCTACACACATACACATTTACACACACATACATACATGCACACACACATATACATACACCTACACACATACATAGTTACACACACATATATACATACACATACACACATACACATTTACACACACACATACATACACCCACACACATACACATTTACACACACATGCACACACACATACATACACCTATACACATACACATTTACACACACATATACATACACATACACACATACACATTTACACACACACATATATACATACACCTACACACATACAAATTTACAGACACACATATATACATACACACACATACACATTTACACACACACATACATACACATACACACATACACATTTACACACACACATACATACACCTACACACATACACAGTTACACACACACATACACCTACACACATACACATTTACACACACACATACATTCACCTACACACATACACATTTACACACACATATACATACACATACACACATACACATTTACACACACATATACATACACACATTTACACACATATACATACACCTACACACATACACACTTACACACACGCACGCATACATACACACATACACATTCACACACATACATATTTACACACACACACACACACACACGCATACATACACACATACACATTCACACACACATACACATTTACACACACACGTACACATACACATTTACACACACACACACACATGCACCCATAAACATGCCCCCTCATCCACATGCAGCAGCAGACACCTCCATCTACACAAAAAGCAACTTTGGGCAGTGGTATAGTGAGAAACATCTTGAGAGATGCTACTTCGAACTATTATAAAATCTCATGAAACTTGGAGAAAAGAAACATTAGTCCATGGTGCTGTTTAAATAGCAAACATTCAGCTACTAATACTTGGGTATCAGCTATATATAGATATCAGCTATATATAGCTTCATGTCGATTCTCAAAATCTCAGTGACAAGCACAACAGCAATTTTTTTTTTATTAATGTAAGAAGAAGCACTTGAATTCTCCAGATTTTCAAGCATCTGAAGATCGAAAGGGAAAAAGAAGGGGGTTAAGAATACTATGAACATCAAGATGTTTTATGTTAAATAGAATAAAATTACAATGAAAACAAGTGATCAAGTTACAACTAGATACAACTACTACAACAAGTGCAAAGTTTCAAAAAGATGAATATACATGACCCCTTGTTTTCCAGTATTTATACATTTACTGCCCTCTAAATGTCCTTAGTATCCCAACCTAAAGAAGACTATCCCAACATTCCCCGGGAGAACTGGGGTTACCTCTCTCTGAGGTGTTGCCCGCCTGGCAATGCTGTGTCCTCAGGATACACCATCCCCATTATTTTCTCTTCTAGTCCCATAAACACACTCAACTCTCAGTAGATTCCTCTAGGTTGAGGTTCAAAATTTGGCCCATGTGCTTTGTGCTTCACAAAGTATTTGAGGTTTCTCGCTGACACAGGTAGAGCTGTGGAGAGCTGGTGTAGGGAATAGCCAATCGGAGAGAAGAACAGAAAGTTCACTCCAGTCAAATATATTGATTGTCCTAACCTCTAGGACAAGGTTCTGTATGCACTGTTAGAGCTCTGGTTGGTCAAAGGGATGCCGACACATAAGGTAGCCGGCAAACGTGCCAAACTGCTCCATACATATCATCAGTCCTCGCCAAGATGCCGATCATCCACAATGCAGCATTAACTCACTCAAATTAGAATTCCTAGTGTCAATCAAAAGAAGAAATAAACCCAAACGCTGGCAAGGATGCAAAGAAGGAAGAGGTCTTGTACACTGTGATGGAAATGTACATCAACGAATTGAGTCAGGAAAGCAGTATGGAGGTCTGCAAAACGTCATAGGTAGATCTATAGCACAGGCATGTGATCCAACAATCCCACCACTGGATATACAGCCAAAGCATTTGAAGCAGGTGTGCCAAAAATGTATGTGCATCCTCAGGTTTAATTCAGTGCTGTTCACAATAGGCAAGATACCCATTCTACCTAAATGTACATCCGCAGATGAACAGAGAGACCAAATATGCATGTATGCAAATGCAGGGCTACTCAGTCATGAGAGGATGAGCTCCTGCCATTCACAATACCATGGATGCTCCTGGAGACCCTAAGCAGGTCAGGCGCAGAAGGGCAAGGGCAGCCTGGTTTGCTCACACTAGACCTAAGAAAGCTGAGTGCATAGAGGCCGAAAGGAGCAGAGTGGTTACTGGACAGTGTGGGCGGGGTAGGTATAGAATGAAGGAGAGATTGGTTAACACTACAAAACTCCAGCCAGGGAGAAGGAGTACATTCTGGTGTGCTACTGCACAGAAGGGTGACCACAGGTAACAGTGTTGCGTCTCATGGCTCGAAACACCAGAAGCTAGGATCCGCAGAGTTCTCGTACAAAGAAACCGTATGTGGTTGAGATAAGGGAAAATCCAAAACCCTAAGTTTATCGTTGCAAATACTAAAATGCAATATATCTGTAAGGTGTATAGTCCTTATCTGTCAGTTAAGAAGTAAATAAAAGAAATATTTACACACACACACACACACACACACACACACAAATGAGAAAACAAACGAATGGCTAGGGCTCTAGCAGTGTGGTTGTCTGACTAAAACATGCAAGGTCAGCAGTCTGCTGTGAGTGTGTGGTAGACGACTAAAAATCTGTCAAAGCAGTGCAGATGGAGAGATGCTGAGGCCTGGGAAGACTGGGCTATTTGAATCTGTCAGTTATGACTCACTCCGCCTTACTGAGAAGGTCAAGATGACACACTTCATGATTGATGAATAATAACTTTGAGTAATAACTTTGTGGGGGGAAGTCCTGGCCACTTTGAACAGCTCATGGCCTCTCTGACCGTAGACGAGCTTTAACAGTGGGAACTGCAATTACTGACTGGAAACCTAAAGTAATGAGGATAATTGGGTCCTTGGGTAGCAGGGCCACGGGGATGCTCTAACTCGCCACAGGCCACGTGGTGAGGGCAGTTCTGTGATGGTCGTCGGCAGGGTCAAAGCCGCTGTTAGCATGGGCTGCCTTGCTCAAACCTACTGCGTTGCCCGATGATGACGGAGTTTCTGGAAATGAAACAGATAATCTGTATAACTTCTTTCATGCTCTAATGTAAATCATAAAACAGTCAGAACCCACGATAGATTGAATGTGAAATACCCTCCATAGACTCTTTTGTTCAAGCACTTGGTTCCCAGCTAGGGACATGAGACCTACCTGGTAGCAGTGGGTTATGGGATGGGACTTGATGGGACTTGAAGGTTTTCCCCACTGCTGATTCTGGTCTGTGTTCTCTGCTTTCAGAGCCGAGATGTGAAGAGCAGACAGTTCGTATACCCTCCTATAGGGACTGCTGCTCCTGCCACCATGATGGCCCGAAACCCTATGAACCTGTGAGCCAAGGTAAATCATTCCTCTCCTAAGAAGCATTAGCTTTGTTACAGCTATGAGAAAAACAACTCATACACAACCCCAATCCATTCCTGGATGTGAATCATTTGATAGACCCACAATCCTTCAGTAGTCAGTCAGGACACTTGATAAAGGACTCTAACACTAAAACTTTATATTGTTAATATTCCTACTAGCTTCCCTGAAAGGACTGATAACTTAAAACAAACAAACAAACAAACAAACAAACCAAACCAAACCAAACCAAACCAAACCAAACCAAACCAAACCAAACCAAACCAAACCAAACCAAACCAAACAACACAAAAACACTAATGGTTTTTTTTTTTTAAACTAAGGAATTGAGCATTGGAAAAGAATAAATCATCAGACCTTTGAGCAACTAATGGACCTTTGTCACTGGGCCTGTGATGACACTCTGCCTCCCATGGTTAGAACAGGAACAGATGGTGTCAGGAGATCAATAGAATTTTAGCCTGAGTGCATTTTGCTGTGGGCCTCCTAGGTTTCATAATATCCTGTGGTCACTACTTCTCCAGTTTCAGAATGTATTATTGGACCCGATATACTTGATAGCAGAGTGGAGAAACCTTACATTGGTTTCCTGACCTTGGAGGGAGGTCATGGGAAAGTCCAGATTGAATTCACGAGAACTGACTCTTCCTTGGAAATAAACTCAAAGCAATACCACGTTCCTAGAGGAACTACAGAGATGAATGCCAGCGGGAAGGATTTTCCAGGGCCAGGAATCTCACCACTCATCCATCCAGTTTGCCTGCTTTAAAAATATAGGCAGAAATGCCTATACATTTTGGAAGGAATGGGTACTGTTTTAGCCAGAAGATTTAATACTAGGATAGAATCCTGTGAGGATTCAATTATGGTACAGAAAGATGGATCAGTGGGCAAGAACACTTGCCACAAAACCCAAGCTTAGTCCACAAAACCTCTTGGGTGGAGGGAAGAACTGTTTCCCTATAGATAGCTGCCTTCTGGCACCCACAGGCACGTCGCGTCATGGTATGCAACTTGTTTAAATACTAAATACATATATGTAAAGAAGAGATTGAATTCAGGATGAAGAGATGGCTTTGTAGGTAAGAGCCCATGTTTTTAAAGCAAGGGGGCTGGATTAAGTCTCCAGCACTTAGGTAAACAGCTGGGCATGACCATGGGTGCCCGCAACCCCAGTGTCTTGGAAAGGAGACAGGCTGGTCCTTGGGAGCTCACCGTGAAAGACCTTGCCATAGGTTGAGAGAGACAGAAGAAGACACCTGACTCTTCTATCACTTCTGTTAGAACCCAGGCACACCCATGCATGCATACATCTCCCCCGGATCAGACAAAAACCCTGTTATGTAAGATTTCGTTTGGATGCCTGGCTCAATTTGGATTCTATAACAGAACATCAATATGCATGAGTTAAATATAGAAAGCTCCAGCATGGCTTTATTCTGATTATTCAAAGGGTTCATGGAATTATTAATTTGGAAGGATGAATTATCTGGCAAGAATTGTGTGAAACATTCTCAAATCTGTCACGTGGAGCAACTCTGCAGTCTGAGAAATTGTTGCTGGCATTTGCAAACACGGCAGAAACTTAAGAAACTGTCGCCAAACTATTTGCTTGTTTGAATGCCAAGGTTTCCCCTCCCCCACATCACATGCCATGCCCTGTTGCCAGCACTTATCAAAATACTCCCACAGTTGTCACAGAGACAATTGTTCTGAGGGTTACGGCGTCTTTATTCTCCATGTCCTTACATACTCCTCGTCTTTACACTTCCTGGAGACTTACTTGAATAATGTAAATAATGTATGGTACAGTGGTTGGATCCAAAAGTTTGGAGTGAGGGTCACATAAGCAATAGAATGAAATGAGATTGGAAAGTATGGGCTTCTTTTCTTTGTTTGTTTGTTTCTCTTCTCTGCTTCCTCCTCCTCCTCCTCCTCCTCCTCCTCCTCCTTCTTCCTCCTCCTCCTCCTCCTCCTCCTCCTCTACCTCCTCTTTGGTTTTTTGAAACAGAGTTTCTCTGAGTAACAGCCATAGCTGTAATGGAACTCATTCTATAGACCAAGCTGGCCTTATGCTCACAGATATCTGCCTGCTTCTGCCTCCTGTGCCGGGACTAAAGGTGCACATCACCATACCTGGCTTAGGTTTCATACTTTCGGTGTGTTGCATCCTTAAGTCTTGGGTTTTCATAGGACAGCTATTACTGTGCTCAGTGAAACCATGAGAGAAAGTCTAGAAACAAGTTTAAGGGAGAAAGACTTTAGATAAAAGCGCTAAGCAAGCCCAACTGGGAGTATTGACTCTAGTCAAAGTCTAATTGCGTGGTGCAAAGTCTAACAGGAGAATTTAGAGATAGCGCACAAACCTTAGAACCAGAAGTGTGGCTAAGTGTTTAGATTTTGTGGTGATCCTAGTAGGTTAGTGACAGCCTGGGTTTGAAAACGTTCATCTGAAGCAAGGCAGGCGGAAGACTGGAAAAGTCTGGTCCTGGACAGCAGCCTCCAATCACAGAGGAAGCAAGCGTGTCTCTTCTCCACGAGAGGAGTATTCGCACCTATCTAGAATACACCCGTCTCCACTTTGTTGTGTACGTTAGTGGCTTTTATAGCCACCATGGCAGTCCTATAAAAAAAATTCATATACTCTTGAGCAAGCACTTCCACTTACATTTTCAGAAAAATTAGACAGATGCTTACTGCAGCAAGACTCTCAATCTCAAATATACTGTGGGAGCACGCACGCGTGAGCGTGCACACACACACACACACACACACACACACACGAAGAAGGAGGAGGAGGAGGAGGAGGAGGAAGAGGAGAAGGAGGAGGAGGAGGAGGAGGAGGAGGAGGAGGAGGAGGAGAAGAAAAAGAAACACTAACCAACTCTTACTCTATTCTTCAGGACCCATGCATTTCCATCCTAAGACTCCACATGAGCTGTGCTCTGATTGGTAGGATAAGTTTTCTCAGTCTGAAGTAGGATCTATGTTCCCATCTCCAAGAAACATGTTTGTCTCTTTACTTCAAAGAAAATTCCTATGAACATATGTTTGACAAATTAGTACATCTTTGAAATTTTAAACACATGGGAGTGGGAATTCTTGTGATGTTCCCCCCAAACTATGAAGTGAAGGATTTTTTTTTTTTGCCCCAGTGGCTGTCACAGGCTGGGATAATTCAGACTGATTTAAGGACCACATGCCACATGCGTCAGGAATCCCGACATTTTTGGCATGCCCTGGTGTTTCCAAGAAACCCAGATGGCACGCTAGCATTCTGGACGACCTTGAGCCAAACACCAGTCCCTTTACGATTCATTTTTCACTGGCGACAAACCGAGGGCAGGGGTGGAACACATGATCTGCACCATCTCTTCAAGTCGAGATTTTATTTGTGATTTTCAGCACTTACTGACTCATCAGCGGTTTAGATAATCATGATTTGTGTTTAAGAATGAAGTTTATGTGCTCTGTGCCACCACCAGGAACCGTGTGGAAGTCCGTGATCCACGCTGCCACCAGCTGCTTTCCAGAGGTATCGTCGATGGCAGATTCATAGCAGAGAATGAGAGACACTGAAGGCTTCTGTGACGACCCCCACATTTCTCCACCCCGAATCCAAACAGGAAGCATTGGAAAAATTCCTTAAGAATTGTGATAACGACGGTAAAGTGTAGCTCTTCACAGTCTTCACAGTTGATAGCTCCTGGTGGGGAGAGGGGGTGTGGCGAGGAAGGATTCAGTTTTCTTTAAGGGACTGGCCACTAGGAGTTTGGACATACTCCAATGAGTATATGGGAAATACAGATTGGTCTTGGTGGTTTTTTTGTTTGTTTGTATTTTTTGTTTTGTTTTGTTTTTGTGGGGGGAGGGCATAAGAGTGGAAGGGACTTGGGGAGAATAGGAAGTAAATGTGACTAAGATGCACTGTATGAACTAGGCAGTGGTAGTGCATGCCTTTAATCCCAGCACACACACATATCCTATATATAACATGTAACATATAATATATAGGATATAGGACATAGGATATAATATATATACATATATAATGTGTAATTTATAGGATATAATATATACATATAGATCCTATCATTTTGTAAAACAAAATAGAAAACCATTATCAACAAGTAATACTATATCTTGATGACTTATACCCTTGGTTCCCTCTTTAATGCTAAGAAAGAACTGGTGAGATTCTCTTACCGGCTTAAGGAGGAACAGGCTGCTGTAAATGGAGGGACTGAAGGAGTCTGTTGCACTGTACATCTTTGTTCTATTTTTTATCTTTTTGCAGTGCTGGGATCAAACCCTGAGCCATGTGTACGCCGGGCAAGCATTCTACTACTCAGTGATAGCCTTGGCTTTTGCACATCTTTCCATTCAACTGCCTTTTCTATTTCCAGAGATGTCTGACACACACAGAGAAGCGGCAGGTTCCCTGGGAAGCCAGTTCTCAAAGAACTTGATAAAGAATGATAGTAGAGGAACCATACCCTTTAGCTTTGTGGATCGACAGAGAGGGGAAATAGACACTTTTTATCTGCTTTTTATTCTTTGTTATTTCACAGCAGTATGAGTCACTGAAATCAGGTGGAAAGAGAGCCTTGATGCAAAAAAATAAAATAAAATAAAAAAGTGTGTGTGTGTGTGTGTGTGTGTGTGTGTGCATGAGGGGCATGTAAAATCCATATCAACTGCTCCTTAAATTACTTGATTTATGAAGTGCAGCTTATTTCATGTGCTTACTAGAGCTGCAATTGTAAGTGCTACTGTCGATCCTCGACCATCTAATCCATTCTAAAGCCCATTGCCGTGTACACATTGAGACTACAATCCCACTTCTCAGCAGCTGCTCCCAGTGAAACAGTGAATGTGGAAGGAAAGCTGAGGGAAACCAGCTCCAGGGAGAGCAGGACACCCTTCTTGGTGGACTTTGACTCAAGGTCCATGGTCCGTGATGGTTTCGACAAATCTCTAGACTTCCTGGATGGTCAAGACTAGGTCTAGGAAGGTTTCTTCCTTTGAACCTCACCTGTGCTGGCCTTTCCTAGCTGCTTGTTCTCATCCACAGGCTGTCCTGGTTACCTTTTGGCCAACTTGACACAAGCTAGGGTTTTGTTTGTTTGTTTGTTTGTTTTTGTTTTTAAAGAGGTCATCTCAGTTGAGGAAATACCTCCATACGCTGGTGTGCAGCAAGCCTAGCGTTCATTCTCTTTGTAATGATGGATGTGGGAGAGTTCAGCCCATTTCCAGAGGTGCCATCTTTGGGTAAGGGGGTATAAGAAAACAAAGTGAGCAATCCAGGGCAAGGAAGCCAGCAAGCATCGCTCCTTCACAGCTTCTGCTTCGGGAACTGCTTTCATATTCTTGTCTTGGATTCCTGCCTCAACTTCCTCTAGCGATGGAGTTTGACCAGAGAGTGCTAGGATAAAATAAAGATCTTCCGCTCCAAGTTGCTTCTGCTCATCTTTTTTTCTTTTCTTTTCTTTCTTTTCTTCCTTCCTTCCTTCCTTCCTTCCTTCCTTCCTTTCTTTCTTTCTTTCTTTCTTTCTTTCTTTCTTTGGTTTTTGGTTTTTCGAGACAGGGTTTCTCTGTGTAGCCCTGGCTGTCCTGGAACTCACTCTGTAGACCAGGCTGGCCTCAAACTCAGAAATCCGCCTGCCTCTGACTCCCAAGTGCTGGGATTACAGGCGTGTGCCACCACGCCCGACATCTGCTCATCTTTAATCATCGTAATAGAGACCTTAACCAACACACAGGCGTCTCTGCTGATTAAAATCCTAGCATGCTGAACTTTGCCTGCTTTCAGTTGCATCCTGAGCGCTGTCCCTCCCAGAACTCCACTAACATATGTTGTACAATTTACAGACTCATATGTTTGGTATGCTGCATTTGGGTCAAAAGACTGAAAATAAAGATATACATATGTTTGGTTTAGTTTAGAGAAGCTTCAAGAAGCATGTGTGTGTGCATGTATGTGTGCATGTATGTTCATGTGTGCATGTATGCATGTTTGTGCATGTGTGTTTGTGCATGTGTGTGTGCATGTATATATGTGCGTGCGTGTGTGCGCGTGTGTGTGCGTGTGTGCGCGCATGTGCATGTGTATGTGTGTATGTGTGTGTGTGTAAAAAGAGCTGGGATGAAAGTGATTCACTATGTGCTTCTAACAGTATTTTTTTAAAAAAAGTTTTCATTTAATGAATGTGTAATAATTTGAAAAGTAAAAATCAAGTGCTGAGATTCAAGGTACAAATTTTTGAAAAACAAAATCAAACAGCACACAACATTTGCACCTCAGAAGAAAGGAACGTGGGTTGCTCTGTGGTTAGTTAAATGATACTTAAGATTAGGTGACGTGCCGGGCGGTGGTGGCGCATGCCTTTAATCCCAGCACTTGGGAGGCTGGGTGGATTTCTGAGTTCGAGGCCAGCCTGGTCTACAGAGTGAGTTCCAGGACAGCCAGGACTATACAGAGAAACCCTGTCTCGGAAAAAAAAAAAAAAAAAAAAGATTAGGTGACGCTCAGGGTAGAGAGATAGATCAGTCAGTACAGTGCTTGCCCTGCAATCAGCAGCCGGTGACTTTGATCTCAAGAGCCAACATAGAAATGGTAGGTGTGGAAGCACACCTTTGTAACTGAAGCACCGGGAGGCAGAGGGTTGGTTTCCTTGGACTAGATAGGAAGGCAATCTGGCTTATTTGGTAAGGTCCAGGCCAGTGAAAAAAATCCTACTTCAAGAAACAAGCTGGACAATGCCCAAAACACACCCTGAAGCTGACCTCTGGGCTCCACATGCAAACCTACGCTCCCGCACAGGGCTGTTTGAATGGCTCCAAGCAAACTTTGCCTAGTTTTGTTTTTGAGTCTCACCGTGTAACTGACAGGTCTCAGACTTGTTGAGTGGACCAGGTTGGTCTCAATCTCTCAGCGATCCTTCTGCCTCTGTCTCCCGAATGCTGGGATTAAGGGTTTGTGCCAAAACGCTTAGGAACCTTCCTAAGCATCCCATGACACTTTCCTTCGCCTGAACCAGTTATGAAACGGATAGTTGCACAATATTGATTCTTTTCCATTAATTATCTGGCACCTTTCTCTTGGTAAAGAAATCTTTTCCTTCATTCCCTACTGTCAAGTAATTTTGAACATTACTATGGACTTGGTACTTTTTAGTATGTATGTCTTTTTCCACAAACTGGATGTAAGATTTATTATTGAACACGGTTTGGTAAGGTGCAAAAGAGTACAGCAGAAGTCCCCAGGAGTGCAGGGCTTTGCACTTGTTCAGGAAACCACACACACACACACACACACACACACACACACACACACGACACCACAGCCATCAGGAATGAACAGCTTCTCCTCAACCATTGCTTCAAATTCCTCTGCATTAAACTTGGTGATGCCCGACCCCTCTGGGATGCCGATCTTGTGGTGGCCAGGGAACTTGAGCTTCAATCGAGAGACTCAATATTCCTTACTTTGCCCCTTGGTGCAGAATGGCATAAGGACTGACCTGGCCATTGTGAATCATGGCCACTAGGGCTGCCCAAAGCATCACACATACCTGTCTAGAGCCTAGCATTGCCCGGCATTGAGACCCGAGAAACTGCCAAAACATTGTCTCCAAGGTCCTTCAGGGCAACTTATATAGGCAACAGGCTATATACGCTTTGAAGGAGGCTGCTGTTTGCAACCATTGCACACCCTGTCTCCATGGGGAAAGGACTAGTGGATATGTCTAAATTCCTCATCGTAATTCTCAATGTTACTGAAATTCTTTCATATTGTACTCTGCCTTCATGTCTGTTCTTCAGAGGATCCCACTAACACGTATCAGTTCAAACCACGGTGTCGGCAAAGAATGGACAATCTGGGGAAAGGACTCAGCAAGTCTAGCAGGTGGTGGTGGTGGGGAACAATTGGAAATGTTTAGTGTCATGAAATTACTGCAACGGACCCTAATACTTTGTACGCTAAAGTAAGAAAGAGAATGGCGGGGGTGGGGGGAGACACTGTCCTAAATTTGGGGCTATGAGAGCTTTCTTAATGGGTTTGATGGAACACGCTTTTAGACTCAGTACTCAGGAGGCAGAGGAAGGCGGATTCTGAGTTCAGGGCTAGCCTGGTCTTCAGTCCTGTCTCCTAGAGGAGGAGGAGGAAGAAGAAAAAGAAGAAGAGTAGTTCAATTGTTCTTGTAGCTCAAATTCATCTGTGACTCTAGCTCCAAGGGATCTGATGCCCCCTTCTGACCTTCTCTAGCAACAGGCAAGCAACTGGTGCACAGACAGGCATGCAGAAAAAAAAAAAAACCCACATATATATAGAATTCTTGGTCAAAAAGCTATCTTCCAACTCTGGAAGTGACATTACACTTATTATTCAAGGCAGTTGTGTGGGTTAATAACCAATTTTATGAGCATATATTCAGTACTTGTTGGCCACTATCACCTGTGGCATCTTTACAGTAAAATTGCTTTCTGTGATAGTAGACGCTCCAGTCAGCAGTGTGCAGATGTGCTTATGATTATTTTTTCTTAAGTTAATGTCCAGAGAGGCCTGTTTTAAATGTGGCCGTGAACTATATGTAGTCTTTCTAGGTGGGGTTAAATGGACACAATCTCTAAGCGGAGAAACTGAAAGCTTTCAGGGGGAAACCATAAAACAGTTAAGGAAGTAACACACATGCACACACACGCATGTGCACGCCCTTTTCCAGGGTTGATTTAGAATTTTTATTGTTGAGAAAAGGTGTGCTAAGTAGCTAAAGCTTCTCCAGCAGCTGCCTAAGCCTTCTTGAGGAGAGATTGCAGTCAGTCTACACTATTCTTGGCCAAGGATTTTACATGAGAGAGCCCAGTACAGTATTGAATGGTTGAATCCAAATTTATACTTACATTTCTCTTCTTTTTTCTCTTTTTTCTTTTCTTTTCTTTTCCTTTCTCTCTTTTCTTTTCTCTCTTTTCTTTTCTTTTCCTTTCTCTCTTTTCTTTTCTTTTCTTTTCTTTTCTTTTCTTTTCTTTTCTTTTCTTTTCTCTCTTTTCCCTTCCTTCCTTCCTTCCTTCCTTCCTTCCTTCCTTTCTTTCTTTCTTTCTTTCTTTCTTTCTTTATTTATTTCTTTTTTGGTTTTTCGAGACAGGGTTTCTCTGTATAGCCCTGACTATCCTGGAACTCACTGTAGCCCTCGAACTCAGAAATACACCTGCCTCTGCCTCCCAAGCGCTGGAATTAAAGGCATGCACCACCACCGCCCGGCTTACATTTCTTACCTAAAAGATGAGGATAGGTCTTAACATTTTCTGTATGCAATTGTAAATATGTATGATTTTGGGGAGGGAGACAGCACATTCCTGTGGCATAAAGCAAAGTATTTGTGTCCCAGCTGACCCTTCCGCCTGGTGGTGGTGTGCTCCACCACAAGTTAAAAGTAGGGATCATGTATGAGTTTCTGACTAAATTAATGAACCTATATATTGGTTCAGATGTGCAGAAGTATAGAACGCGGCTCCAACAGTAACATGCTGGCACCACAAAGGCGTTAGATGTAGCAGTGCTTTTTTTATTATTTTATTTATTTATTTATTTATTTATTTATTTATTTATTTATTTACGAACAGTCATAACAAATATCTGCTGAGCGCCAAGCACGGTTTGGTTTGTGCTTTGGGGATACATGCACGGAGGAGACACAGATTCCTGTTTTCACTCCGTGCAGACGTGCCTAGATTATTCGGAAAAGGGTTCTAGGACGTTCTTTCCAAAACCAACATGGTGTGTTTCCAAGAGCACAGTAAAGTAGCCAATTAAACGGGGAACCGGGTTCAGACCCACTGCAGCTGACCTAAAACTCACGTTTGCAAAACTCTTTATTTCCACCCTGTAGAGTTGTATCCGGCGTGGCTAGCCGGACTGTCAACGAAACGACGTAAAAAAAAAAAAAAAGTCCTCCTCTAATTTTTCTGCCAGGAAAGTGGAACCCTCGTAGGACAAAGGCGCATGTGTGACTCCTCTGTCCAGGAGACACTTCTGCCACTTCTCAGGGCAGCCGGTTGTGCCTGAACCAAGACCAGTCGCAGTTGGGCTAAGGCTGATCGATCCTCGGGGAAGCGCGCATGCGCCCCCGCGTGGCGCGGCGCGCTCCTAGCATCCGGTCCCGAGCCGATCAGTCCCACGGAACCTTTGCTGCGCGACCCGGGTTTCCGGGGGGAAGAGGGACGAGAAGGACACGGGGCGCCGAGCTCTCTCGGCTACCTCGGAAGCCATGGCTACCGCAGTGGGAAGGCTGATGCTTTGGCGGCCCGGCCCGGGCGGCGGGGCCCGCTGGAGTGAGTTTTTTTGCGTTCCCAGTCTGGGAAGACAATCTGGGGGTGCAGGAATCGAGGAAAGAGAAGGGGTGCGGGCGTGGGCGGCTCTTGTGGGGGCTTTTAGGAAGGAGCCCCAGTCTCCTGTAAACACGTCCCGGTCTCCTCTAGGGAGTGAGCACTCGTGCTTGCCTAGCCAAGTCCCTTGCGTTGGGGTTTGAGAGAAAAGTTCAGCATTTCTCATGCTAGATATTGATAGTTCGAGCATGGGATTTCCGCTTTCCTGGAGCTTTCTTGTCCCCTCCCAGACCCTTTCCAACTACAACTTTGCTCCTCATCCCACCGAGTCTGGATTTGGGACGCCACTGAGGAAATCGGTGGTGATATGAGACTGAATCAGAACCCAGCGTTTCTTCGTTGTCGGATCCTAAATTGTTAACATCACAAAATAGCTGAAGTTTGCCTCAGTCGAATTTTTGACTGTGTTCTGCAATGTTTTTCCGCTTTCTATACTCTGTGACCGGCCCATAGTAAGCTGTTTACTTTCATTTCTTAACAGGATTTATAGCGACATCGCCAGCTGCCGAGCTGTCACCCACGGAGCTGACAGAAATGCGGAATGATCTGTTTAATAAAGAGAAAAGTAGGCAGTTATCGCTAACTCCCCGAACAGAGAAGATCGAAGTTAAGCATGTTGGGAAAACTGACCCCGGCACTGTCTTCGTGATGAATAAAAACATTTCAACTCCTTACAGTTGTGCCATGCGTAAGTAGCAGAACAGTTCCGACCGTTTTACACGAGCTGTGCAGAACACTGCAGAGGGGGAATATGCTGTAATTACTTTGCGAAGCTATAGAATTTATTGGCAGCCACGTTGGCGTCCACTGACCCCTTTGCCTTGTGGGTACAGAGGGTATCAGCATTTCTGTGGTGAACAGGTTGTCTCCTAGTTTGCCCGAATGTGACTAAGTACTTTCTATGTATTGGGAGGATTTATCTAGCAGGCCTCATTAAAGTATTTTGAGGTTTTGTTTTTGAGTTTTTGGGTTTTTCCCTACCTTTTTCTTTTTAGCTTTTTTTCCCCCCTAACTGAATATATGTCTCATCCCCTTCCTACTTGTCGTCCTTGCTGTGGTTTTATTTAGGATAGGTACTAAATGTATGAACGGGAACGTAAGTAAAGCAAATGCTAACATTAATTGTTTTGTTTCTGTTGTTAGAGGGATCCTTGGCTGTCAAGGTACCGAAATGATTTGGATAGGGCTTCCATAGACAGGATATTTAAATGGCAATATCTCCCAAATAGTAGATAGGCACGGTTGGCTGTTGGTTAGCTTTTAAAAGACTCAATAATAATAATAATGCCATTCAGGTAACTGACAGCATTGGTTCTGGATAAGGCACGTGTACGCTGTCTCCCTCCACTCTGGAAGTTAAACAAGCACTGGTGATAATTACTCACTTGGTTTCCATGTATTTCATAGCGTGTGCTGTGTGGTAGACAGTCGGGCACTAGAGAGGAGAGTCAGACAAGCCTGAAGCCCTAATGGAGCTCTGTACACACCGTATGCAGAGGTGGAGTGTCTGAGCCTCCCCCATCAGGGCCTCCAAGACCCTTGTGATGGAACTTATGTCCTAGTTGATATGTTAGACTCTAGTGCATTCAGGGTTCTCTATTATGAGTATTCAGGGTTCGAGGTTTCTTAGGTTAGGTAATGGAACAGATTAGAGGTGATTGGTTTACAGTGAATTCCCATTTATAATTTTACAATGGTAACTGTATGATTTAATTTGAAATGCTTGTGTCATAATGGAAGAAAGGTGGTTTGGGTGCAAGACTCGAGGATAATTTAAGCAGATTTGTGTATGTGTGTGTGTTTGTGTTTATAGATATTGTATTTGGTGGTTTTTGTGTGTCAACTTGACACAAGCTAGAGTCATCAGAAAGATAGGAGCCTCAACCGAGGAACTGTCACTACGAAATCCAGCTGTAAGGCATTTTTCTCAATTAATGCTTGGTGGGGGAGGGCTCAGTCCATGGTGGGTGGTGCCATCTCTGGACTGGTGGTCCAGGGTTCTATAAGAAAGCAGACTGAGTAAGGCATGAGAAGCAAGCCAGTCAGCAGCACCCTTCCGTGGCCTTGCATCAGCTCCTGCCCCCCAGGATCCAGCCCTGAGTGAATTCTCCAGTGATGGATTATGACTCTGAAGTGTAAGCCGATCAAACCTTTCCGTCCTCCACCTACTTATTGGTCATGGAGTTGCATTGCAGTAATAGAAGCCCTGACTAGACAGATATAGTTTCCTTCTCTTTTAAATTGTGTGTGCATCAATCCATGTATTCATGCTGTTTCTCTTTGAATATTTAGTTATAGCTCTTCGAAGATGATTTTGTTAATTGGTAGATTAAATTCAGACTAGACTTTAATAAATATTGCTAAAGGTTTTGGTAATTTTGTTAAAAATGCCTTTGCATGTTGATTTTTTAAAAGTTTATATATATATGCGTGTGTGTGTGTGTGTGTGTGTGTATGTCATATATATGTTATATTTCTGCAAAAATAATCCCCAGAATAGTGCTTCCATTGTTCTGTTTCATAGTGTAGGGCTTAAGCATGTGACCGTTTGTTTGGATTTTTTTTTTTTTTTACATTCAGATCATAATCCATTTTCCATCCCTAGACCTGAGTGAGTGGTACTGCAGGAAGTCCATCCTGGCTCTCGTGGACGGACAGCCGTGGGACATGTATAAGCCTTTGACCAAGTCGTGTGAGATTAAATTCCTTACTTTCAAAGACCCTGACCCACAAGAAGTGAATAAGGTATTTTCCTGTCTCCTCCAGTTTCTTCTCCTCCTAAATCAAACCTGTTTTATGGAGTATGTAGTCTAAAAGTATGGCCAAACTCCTACGTGGTATTCTACTAGAGAGTATTTTACTGGTCAGCTTAGGTATTTTTGTAGTTCAGACTACTAGTGGTAACAGCTTGTCTGTGTTTTGGATTGAGGAAACTATAGGGTATGCCATTTGTGCTCCTGACTTTTGATAACCCTCTATATCATTGGGAGTTCCACTCCTACTGGTAAAGACTGGATCTGAACCCAGGCATTTTGGCAAAAGCACAGTGGGTTTTGATTGTGTTAGTGGCTTTCTTGCAGTGGGAGAATGGGTAGGTGCTGGAAAAACACGTGCTAAGGGAAGCGTTGGCTTAAGCTGCGATGTTGTAGAGGCTGGAGAATCACAGTGTGCTGCGCTGGGTGTGCTTCTTCCTTCAGGCTTACTGGCGTTCTTGTGCTATGATGATGGGCTGCGTAATAGAAAGGGCATTCAAAGAGGACTATGTGGTCAGCCTGGTCAGAGCACCCGAGGTTCCTGGTAATGTATACATCAGCACTTACACTTTTAAGATCTGTGAATGTTTTGGTATTTATTTTTTATTATCTATAGAGTTTATTTCTGATTTTAGTTTGTAGAAGACTGTACATGTACTTCATGTAGTATAGATAATAAAATTGCCCTGTTAGGATGAAGTATGAATAATCTGATAAGTCAGTAATTAGAAGTAAAATTAGTTACTCTTAAGTACAGGTGTCATGAAATTACACTGTGATAATGTTTTGCTTTTTTCTTTTTCATTTTTAAGAGTATTTCTAAGTTGTGGGAGGGTGAGGAAATGGGCAGATGGGCCAGCTGCTGACCTGCTGTCGCATTTACAGTGATTGCTGGGGCCTTCTGCTACGACGTCGCTTTGGACAAGAGGCTAGATGAGTGGACGCCAACAAAAGTAAGTGTGCTCTCGGGGACGCTGTTCTTTGGGTCTGTGCTCTCTGCCAGTCAGTGCTGCCAATGGTGCTGCCGCCGCACGTCGGCGGTGCTCCAGACAGCCTCTCTGGAAGAGCATTTACCTTTCTGATACCCGTTTGTCTGCCTGTCGGTCATCAGTCCACCATCCACCCTTCTCTTATCAGTCTGTCTACTGGTGATTTTTCAGCTTGTTTGTGATGCATGTGATTGTGTTAGGACATTCACAAGTGAAGACAGATGTTGTAGTTTGTTATTGCTTGACTTTCTTATTTGTTTGTTTGTTTTTTTTCTGTTTTTGTCTGTTTGTTTTGTTTTTTGCTTGAGATAGGGTTTTATATATGGCCCTGGATGTCCTGGGATTAACTATGGACAACACGTTGACATCAAGCTCCTAGAACTCTGCCTACCTCTGCCTCTGCCTCCTGAGCGCTGGAATTAAAGGTGTGCAGCACAGTGCCTAGCTTTTGAAGTGCCATTCTTTTTTTTTTTTTTATTTTTTGGTTTTTCGAGACAGGGTTTCTCTGTGTAGCCCTGGCTGTCCTGGAACTCACTCTGTAGACCAGGCTGGCCTCAAACTCAGAAATCCGCCTGCCTCTGCCTCCCAAGTGCTGGGATTACAGGCGTGCGCCACCACGCCCGGCTTGAAGTGCCATTTTTAAAGCAGAATATAAAACATAGACGATGGCTCGGTAAGAACGCTTGCTGTGTGTGCTGTCCAGTCTTTTGTCAGCTTGACAGAAGCTAGAATCATGGGGGAAAATGAACTTCAGTTGAGAAAATGCCCCCACCAGATTGGCCTGTCGACAAGTCTGTATAGAACTTTCTTAATTAGTGATTGATATGGAAGGGCCCAGTCCATGTCAGTGGTACCATCTGGGCTGAGGCTCTTGGGTGCTAGAAGAAGGCAGGCTGAGCAAGCCGTGGGAGCAAGACACTAAACAATACTACTCCATGGCCTCTGCTTCAGTTCCTGCTTTGAGTTCCTTCCCCAACCTCCTTTGATGATGGGTTGTGATGTGAAAGTATGAGAGGAAATAAATCTTTTCCTCCTCCAGTTGTTGTGGTCATGGTGTTTTATCACAGTGACAAAAATCCTAACTAAGATGCTGTGCTAGCATGATGTTCTGAGTTCAGGTCTCTGCTATTCATATAAAAAGCTACATAATTGTAACCCCTTGCATTGTTGGGAGTATTGGAGCAGAGATGAGGATGGGATTGTTGAGGGCTTGCTGATCACCAGCCGAGCTTCAGATCCTGTGGCCAACACTGTTTTGTGGAAATATGGTAGAGATTGAGAGAGCAGGAAACCTGATATCTGATGTTCTCTTCTGGCTCCATCATATACCCGTCACCTTAACAGGTATACATACTCTACACTACACAACACTATACTAGACACACACACACACTTGGAGTCCTGGACCAGAGTTTGAAAACTACCACCTTAAACTATTTTAGTATTTTGCATACAGTGAGAGTTCTTTATTTGCAGGAGTCCTATCAAGAGGGAGATGTGGTCGGAGAAATGACTCAGTAGTTAAAAGAGCACATGCTGTTCTTACAGAGGACCTGGGTTCAGATCCTGTATCTACAACAGGCACTCATCACTGCCTGGCTGTAGCTCCAGTTACAGTAGATCTGACACCCTCTTCTGGCTTGTGTAGGCAATTGCACACACAGAAAGACGTATAGATATAATTAATAACCCTTTTTTTTTTAAAGGTGGGAGATTAGATACAAAAAACTGACCCAAATAGCAGTGATATACATATCAAAACCCCTACTAATTATATATTTTCTGCTCCATATTCAATGGTGATCCTGAATGGTCTGGGATTTGCTGACCCTACATAACTGTTGTTTTTAAAAGAAGATTCTAAATGTTTGATTTGCCAAGTGAAGACTCAGGAACCAGATGCTGTGGTGAAAGCCTTTAGCTCAGAGAAGCAGCTGGCAGACCTTCCTGCTCCACCACTGGTCTCTGAAAAGGAAAAAGCTCCTCCTCCTCCACCTCCAGGCTGCCTTAAATATCCTTCAACTCAAAGACCCTCCTTTCTCTTTCTTGGGTTTCCCTGTGTTCACTCCCTGTCAGCTGCTTGCCCGCTCCACCTCTTGACTGCCTGTTGACTTCATTTAGCTCTCGTTAAAGGTGTGTGCTAGGGCTGAGCCACACCACAACAAGAAACAGGTTTTTCCAGTTCACAATCTCAGGGTCAGCAGGGAGATCAAATATCCTGTATCACGTGACCAGTGACACTGAGCCCTGAGGCAGTGATTTTTTTCCTCAGGCATTTATTGAACTAGGTTTTAGTCTTGTGTACGCAGTGTACGTTTGTAGGTCTCCTTGCTTGCTTGCGTTTCTACTTTTTGCCTTATAATTTTAGCCAGCATTTATTTTTATGTTTTGGGTAAAATGTTAAAATTTCTCTGCGGATCTATCTTTAACAGTTTCTACTAACCAGTATAATACCTTATCTATTATTTAGTTCTGGAATTGAGTGAATGCATGTGGCCTACATACTGGAACACTATGAATGAAAAAATGTCCTAATACTTTAGGTTTTCCTTTTTCCCCTTCTTTTAAGCTTAGATCCGTGGCACTAAGTGTGCAGTCTGCCTTCTGACTTTTGGGGAAATGCTTTGGGTGACTGCTTACTGACGGGCGTGTCTTTCTTTTTTCAGGAGAACCTACGTTCTTTCACAAAAGATGCCCATGCTTTAATATACAGGGACCTTCCCTTTGAAACTCTGGAAGCTGATGCGAAAGTGGCACTGGAGATATTTCAGCACAACAAGTACGCGTGGTCTGCCTTGCAGACGGGCTGGCTCCAAGAGCAGCATCCAGTGGGGCAAACTCGGCTGCCAAGAAACTTAGTTATCTTATTTTTCTTGTGTGTGTGTGTGTGTGTGTGTGTGTGTGTGTGTATGTATGTATGTATATATATGTATAATATATTTCTAGTACTGGGGGTTGACCCTAGGGACTCGTGCATGCTAGGTGAGTACTCTCCCATTGGGCTATATTTCTAGCCCTCTTTTTGACCTTCTCATTTTCCTCTTAGTATTTGAAAGCCCTGAGGTTGAGGCCCTCTTGCACTTCCACCCTCACCAGGAGGTTTTATATTTGATTTATATAAGGCGTCATTTTATTTTCTTGCCCTAAGATTTGTTTTTCTGCAATCTGTTGCTCTTTCTGTATTGTCATTTGTTAATCTCATTGTTGACTTCTGAGAGAAGTGGTTCCTACTCCCACAGTAACTTTCTCATTATGATTTCGTTTTCTGTTTTCAGACTGGCCCTTCCCTTTTTATTCCAGATAGTATGTTTCCCCCCTTCCTTCCACTCTGGAGCGAAAACTTGTGTGTTTGTGCTCTGGGCAGCCGCCCCTCAATCTTTCCCTCCAAGCGAACAGTTGAGAGTGCACATGCGCGAGGTTTGGACAATGCTGATGTGTCGGCTCCTCCTCTTCTCTGTGTGACGTAGCATTTGAGGGATTTGTCAGCATTTCAAACCCTGCTTGGCTTCTCACACTTCTTTTACCTTTAGAATGAGCTAGTTTAAGAGCTCCTCCGTTTATCTAGCTCGGCATCCTGGGAAGCAGTATACCTTGTAGCATCGTCCAGAGACATTAGTTAATGCTGATGTCAAAGACACACACTTAGCCCAGTTGCAAACAGAGGCCTCCCGAAGGTTAGAAGACAGTGCTTTCCAAAGGATTGACTGTGAAGCCCTGTCCTGGGAAGCGTTCTTTAGCGTTTAGGTTAGTTTTGGAGAGTTGAGGAGGACTAGAATGTTGGACTGTGGAAGGCCGTTTAGTGCCTGGGCCTCCTGCTTCTGCGAACTGAGAACTGAGCGCCAGCAGTGGCCTGCAGACAAGCCTTTCACAAAGGAGGGCTAGGAAGGACACAGTCTATGTGCATGGGTGTCTGACAGAAGGATGCCAGTGCTCCCCCTCCCCTCCTCCACCCCTCTCCAACCCCTCCCCCTCCCCCTGTAGAGACTTCAGGCAGTAGAATTAGTAGGATTGGTGAAGCAGTTGATAGAGGAGTATAGTGTTAAAAGAATCAAGGAGAGTTCTTTAGTTTTTTATTTGGACACATGAACAGTTATGTTATGATATTAAGATAGAAAATTCACGAATAACATGTTTAAATGTGAAAAGAGGGAGGCTTTTGTTGTTGTTCAGTTTAGTGATGGGGTTTAAGGTGTTAGTGGAATACTGTCTTGGGGTTTTCTGTTGCTGCTACAAAAACATCATGACCAAAAAACAAGTTAAGGAGGAATGGGTTAACTCAGCTACTGTTCCAGATCTAGTTCCTCACGGGAGAAGTGCGGATAGGAAGAAGTCAGGCAGGAGCTGAGGGAGGCCGTGGACGGGTGCAGGCCGTGGAGGGGTGCTGCACACTGGCTTGCACCGTAGTTTGCTTGGCCTACCTTCCTCTAGAACTTAGGATAGTAGCCCAGGGTGGTACCACCACAAGAGCCTGCGCCTCCTCCATCAGTCACTAACTAAGAAAGTAGATTACAGCTGGATCTCCTAGAGGTATTTCCTCATCTGAGGCTCTGTCGTGTCTGATGACCCTAACTCGTTCAAGTTGACACACAAAATTAGCCACCTCAAATACCCTGGTGGGTCTGTAGCACAGAAGAGAGACATGGATTAGAGGCAGAGGTGTGGGGAATATTAACTACATCAGCGGAAGCTAACACTAGCATGTCAGGAGAGCTACTTGAAGGTGGATGTCTAAGTAAAGGTGAGGGTGTAGGACAGACTGTCCTTAACAGGCAGGGAATGGAAGGTGGATAAGGAGCTGGGACAGCAGACCGCAGGTCTGTGCTGAGGCCGGTGGACAGCTCTGTGGGAGTGAGACAGCAGAGTGAAGGGTCAGAAGTTGTTGGACTGTGGGATGGAAGCCCGAGAGGGACATGAGTAGGAAGCTCTAATGGAGAGAGGCATCTTTAGATGTTGCTAGTTAGAGTTTGACTTGTGTGTGTGCTGCTTTTCAGGTACAAAGTGGACTTTATAGAGGAGAAGGCATCTCAGAATCCGGACAGAACAGTCAAGTTACACAGGTAAGAGCCTGAATGGGCGGCTCTGCTACACTAAGCTGGCCTTGTCCCAGTGTGGCGTGTTGACACAGGAGGTGCATGCGGACCGTCCTGTGCTGTCACGGCCTCCCTCTGTGGCTTTGCCAGTGTGGGAAGTGGAGGCAGCCAGGAGTTTCACACGGTCTCGAGGATCAGCTGTGCTTTCTGGTTTTCATTTTATGTCTTTTCTACCTTTCTGTTTGTTTTCTTGAGACAGCGTCTCTGTAAACTGGGCTCAAATACGTGAACCTCCTGCCTGCTTTAGCCTCCGGAGTGCTGGGATTACAGGCATATGCTACCACATGTGATTTATGATATATTTTTATTCAGCTGAAGATTTTAAAATGTTAAAGTAATTTTTGAGAGTTGATTTTGAAATTAGGCAAACCATTAAGATAGGAATTGGACACGAGAGTTTTGTGTATAGAACTATGAATGCTAGTTTGTTATTTATGTTCATGTAAGTTAAATTGGAATGTACTCTTGCAATGATGAAGAAAATCCACTGCTTATGTTGACGTTTTCCCATGGAGAGCAATGTTCAGGAGGGAGGAGGGAGGAGGGGAGGAGGGAAGGGGAGAGCAGGGGCGCGTGGATGCACACTGCCCAGCGTGTGCATTCAGAGCCCAGAGGACGTTGGGTGTCTTCTCTTGGCCTCTGCCTTATCCCTTGAGACGTGACTCTCACTGAACAGGAAGTTTGTGGCTTCAGCTACACTGGCTAGCCAGCAAGGCCCAGGATTCTTCTCTCGCGGTCCCCTAACAGGCATGTGTAGCTGTGCCTGGCTTCATGTGGGTTCCAAGGGAGTCTTTATGCGTGCACATGTACTCCTATAACTCTTAGGATATTCTCCAGCTCCAGAGTCACAGGGTGCTTTTCTTTCTAAAACAGTCCTTAATTTCTGCATTTATTGTGTTCTGCATACTGAATTATAGACGTGGCTACTGTGGGTATTGTAAGGTATAGGTTATTAGTCTAAGACAAGTTGTGTGTGCACATAGCATGATGTGTTCCATGACTTTGAAAATCATAAAAAATATTTGTATAAATCCTAAGATAAAGATTTGTCTTATTTTTTTAAGATAATATTCAATTTTTATTTATTTAGTGTATGTAAGTACACTGTAGCTGTCTTCAGACACCAGAAGAGGGAGTCAGATCTCTTAATGGATGGTTGTGAGCCACCATTTGGGTGCTGGGATTTGAACTCATGACCTTTGGAAGAGCAGTCAGTGCTCTTACCCGCTGAGTCATCTCTCCAGCCCCAAGATTTGTCTTATAATTTCCAATTTACCCTCTTGACATTGTAGATCAGGGGTTGTGACAAATGGATTGAGTCAGATTATTTATGAATTGAATATAGTGGTAAGGAGAAATAGATTTTTTTAAACTACTGTGATTTGATATTAAGGTTTGTTTTTGCTTATTTCTCTGTATTAAACCAGAATCGGTGACTTCATTGATGTGAGTGAAGGCCCTCTTATTCCGAGGACAAGTGTTTGTTTCCAGTATGAAGTGTCAGCAGTCCACAATCTTCACCCCAGCCAGCCGCAGCTCATGCGCAGATTTCAGGGCCTGTCCTTACCCAGGCACTTGAGAGTAAGTAAAGCGAAGCCCCAGCCTTCCAGGTTTGGGAGGTGTTGAGTCTAGACTTGGTTTTATAAAACCTGAAGGAATATGCATTTTCATTTCCCTTGTGTTCTACTAATAATTTTCCAAGACCCTTCATGATTTGTAACACACTTGTTTAGGAGTAAAGTTTCATTCAAGGAAGGAACAGTTGTTGGAAGAATTCAATCAAATTGAGATGATATTTTTAATTTTCCAAAATAGCCTGGGAGGAAAAAAGTGATGGTGCCCTAGGGCCCCCAGTGCCCTGTTGTCCAGTGAGGACTCCAGGTGCCCTGTTGTCCAGTGAGGCCCCCGGTGCCCTGTTGTCCAGTGAGGCCCCCGGTGCCCTGTTGGCCAGTGAGGCCCCCGGTGCCCTGTTGGCCAGTGAGGCCTCCAGTACTCTGTTGTCCAGTGAGGCCTCCAGGTACCCTGTTGTCCAGTGAGGCCTCCAGGTGCCCTGTTGTCCAGTGAGGCCTCCAGGTGCCCTGTTGTCCAGTGAGGCCTCCAGGTGCCCTGTTGTCCAGTGAGGCCCCCGGTGCGGGCCAGTGAGGTGCCCGGGGCCTCCTTTGTCACCCTCTTCTCACATTGTCCCCACTTCTTGCTCAAGCCTTTTTTTTCCCGCTCTTTTTTAAACACTGGACTTTGTGGTAATTGCAGGTATGAGAAATAACAGGTGGCATGCACCCCTGGCTGCGTTCGTCAATGCCGATGTCTTAGAAAACAAATGTCACAGTTAGGGTGCGGACAAGACTGTAGGAAAATGGGCTGGGCGGGGCTGCTTCTGCACTTTGATTACTGTTCCTCTGGCCACGCCCACCCGCCTCTCGTACCACAGTATTCATTGCTGTAATATAAAAGGGGCGTGGAAGGGGCAGAATAATCTCTCCCATTTTATTGGTCTTTGTCAAAATTGCATTAAAAATTTTTTTTTTCAATATATTTGTTTGTTTGAGACAGGGTCTCTACATATCCCTGGCTGTCCTGTTCAACCTGCCCCTGCCTCCAAAGGGCTAGGATTAAGGCATGTGCCATGATGCCTGGCCAGTGTTTTTATTAGTTTTATTAATTGAATGTTTCATGTATACAGTGTACTTTAGTCATATTTATTTTCCCTCTTCCCTTAGTTCCTCTCAGATCCATTGTCTTCTAACCCTTTCAGCTTTGTACCTTCTGTTTCTGTTTCCCACTGAGTCCAGTTTGTGCTGCCCATATACTCACAGGTCTTACAGTCATTCATTAGAGTGTGGTAGACCTACCGTGGTCTCCACCCTTAAAGAAAGCTGACTTCCGGCAATCCACTGGGAATGGGGACAGTGGTGGGGAGGGGGAAGAATTGTGGAACACAGGATAGGAAAGAGAAAGGGGGAATGATGGGGAGGGTGGTTTAAGTGGGGGACGGGTGTAAGTGGGGCAGAGAAACTGGGTGCAGGAGAGGTATCTTATTCTAAGGACATTTCCAAAAGCCATATGGAACTCAGTTTTAGAAGCTTCCCAAATATATATGCATATATTTTTTTATATAAAAATTTAACTACTGTAATTCCTTTGTATTTCATTTAACTTTAGTAATTTCTCTAAACCTCTCTAGCAGGAAAGAATTGTTACCTTTTGTCTTAGTTACGGTTCTATTGCTGTGAAGAGACACCATGACCAAGGCAACTCTTAGATAGGACACATTTAACTGGGGCTGGCTCACCACCCCACAGGCTCAGAGGTCAGTCCGTTATCACCGAGGCAGCATGCTGCTGAGGACCTGAGAGCTCTACATCTTGTTCTGAAGGCAAGGGCTAACAGGAGAAGACTGGCTCCCATGTGGCTTTTAGGAGGGTCTCAAAGCCCATCCCCACAGTGACACTTCCTCCAACAAGACCACTTCCAGGGCCAAGCGTATTCAAACAGCCACACCTTCAATATGTTCACTTTCCTAATATATTAGTATGGAGTATTTTTCATTTATTTAAATATTTTTTCATTTCTTTCATTAAACAATTTTCTAATACACAGAGCCTAAAAGTTGGACTGGAGGGAGGAGGAACTACCATAGTTAAAACAGTTTTGGTAGATTGTAATGTGGGAGGCACCGTCTTGCCGTCACCACCTGGTTATAGCAGCAGCAGTCAAGACTGTGCTCTTGGAAAGGGTGGACGATAGGGTAGTCAGCCAGACTCTCAGGAGTTTGACACACGTGTGGCACTTCTCTGCACACGAGCTCCCTGCCCCAGTCTTCACCATTTCTACTTCCTTGAGGTAATCCTTGGTTCTTTCTTCCATCCTAGTCACTAGTAAATGGACTTGTAGCTCAGAACACACTCTGATTCCACTATCCTCTATCTACGGCCAGCTGGATTGTTGAGTCTTCCCGGTTTCATCTCCACGCTCCATAGTGTATCTTGTAATTTGTAATCACAACCATCTGTTTACTTTAAAACATCTTTATGTGTGTGAGTGTTTTGTGTGCATGTGTGTCTGTGCATTGCGTGAATGGAGGCCAGAAGATGGCATCAGCTCCCAAGGAATCAGTTACAGACGGCTACGAACCGCCATGTAGGTGCTAAGAATTAAACCTGGGTTCTTTAGAACAGACAGTGCTTTTAACCTCTGAGCCACTGTCCCAGCCCTTTACGTGTTAACCTTTTTGTCCAGGCTGACCCTGAAGTCACTGGGTAGATGAGGGTGACTTTGATCTGCTGACTCTCCTGCTTTTGCCTCCTAAAGTTGGAATTACAGGTGCACCATATACAGATAGTATAATTCTTCGTGTCCCAACTTTGCAGTGGTGTCCCTCCAGCAAGCCCGACTCTGGGTTTGCAGTGGTGTCCCTCCAGCAAGCCTGACTCTGGGTTTGCAGTGGTGTCCCTCCAGCAAGCCCGACTCTGGGTTTAACACAGCCCTGCAGTGGCCCCCCTGCTTGCCTGGCTGACCCCCCTGCAGGCTCCTCCTTCCACCCGCTCTGTCCCAGCTACACAATCACTCTGCACCAGTTCCCTTGGCCTTGGGAAGGCTTGGCTTTCTTTGGCATACCATACTGCCTTTAGAAGGGTTTGCATGTAGATAGTTACAGATGTTGCCTTTTACTACAGATTCTGAGCCCATTTTGTGTGAAATGGTCACTGAGCACCTCTGTGCCTCGGTGTTACCTTGTTAGCTTTCTGCTTGGTCTTGGGTGGTTTAGTTTGCTGAGTCCTGGCTCTGCCGGTGTCCCAGCAGTGTGGTTGGTCCTAGTGGCTCCTCTGAGTGCATGTAGGATTTAAAAGGTGACCTCTGCAGACTGAGATAGGCTAGTTAGGGAAGTGGGGCACCCCCGTGCTCCCTCCTAAAGAATGCTTTCAGGGATGGATAGAAATGATGTATCAGGATGAATGGGGAGGAAGAACATGTCCCCCCAACCAGAGCAGGCTCTGCACAGTTCACACGTGTATCACACACACATCTGCACATCTTCTCACTGGGTCTAAAAAGATATGTAAAGAGATGGGAGAGATGACTCAGCACCTACAAACCCACCCAGGGAGGCTACAAGCCCAGGCCCCTGAGGCCTCTAGTGCCCTTGGAAACCTACCCCACACACGCACACACCCATATACAGACATGCACACATAATCTTTTAAAAGGGCTATGTAAAGATTTGAATGTACTTCCTTTGGAGGGCTAGAGAGATGGCTCAGTAATTAAGAATACTTGTTCTTGCAGAGGGCTTGGGTTCAATTCCCAGTACCCATGTAATGGCTTACAACAGTTCACAAGGCCAGTTGCAAGGATTTGGTGCCCCTTTCTGACCTTCCCAGGCACCAGGCACAGATATGGTATACATACATATGTGCAGGTGAAATACTCACACATGTAAAGATAAAATAAATCTACCAACCCCAGCTTCCCTCTGTATGTCATTTATAGCAAATATTTTCTTCCAGGCACAGTTTACAATATGGGACAAGCTATTGCAAAGATCTCGGAAAATGGTAAGTTTCCACTTCAGAGATTTCCTTCTATGAAGAAACTTCTTAGAAATTAAGCAACAAACAAAACCTAACCAAAAACAAAACAAAACAAACAAACAATAGAGAGCAATAATCTGTCTCACTAACAGCGATTATTTATCCTGATGATCTTTTGGCAAGAATACGCTATAATTTGCCTTTAAATTTACCAGCATGCAAATTATACTGTAGAACTGGAAGAGAAATGATATAATTTTCTTAGTAGCTGTGTTAGTTCTAATTGAGTCCCCTGCCCCTTTCTTTTGAATTTTATAAACTTAACAAGCATTTGAAAATCAAGGCTGAGATTTAAAGTTGCCATGACTGTTAACTATATGAATGCCCTGGAAACAAGATTCAAACATGGCTTTAATGTTTGAGCTGCCCACGTAAATTGTTACATTTTTTACCTCTTTCACGCTTGTCTGATAGCTGCCCTGTGAACCTACCTCACCAGCTCCTCCTACTTAGTCTAATTTCCAGTCACCCTTTGAACATGAAAATAAAGCTTACAAACAAACATATTAAGCAAATGACATTTATTTTCAAGTGGCTTACCTTTTCATGACAGTTGTGTCCATAGGATAGGAACATGGAACATACTGGTATCCATTCACACTGGGTCTGTAACAGTCTATTCCAAACAGAAATGTGCCCACATTGATGAAGAATACCTTGTGTTTCACTTCTGCTAATTTTTCTCATAGTAATGCCTTTGTTTTATAGATGAAAAGAATAAGGTGAGAACCTTAGGAAGCCTACATATCATATGCTTCTGATTTTATTACCTTAGGAAGCCTACATATCATATGCTTCTGATTTTATTTATATATATGTTTTAAATGTTTTTATTTATTTTATGTATATGAATACACTGTAGCTGTACTGATGGTTGTGAGACATCATGTGGTTGCTGGGAATTTTGAATTCAGGACCTCTGCTTGCTCTTCGGCCTAAAGATGTATTTATTATTATATGTAACTATACTGTAGCTATCCTCAGATGCACCAGAAGAGGGCATCAGATCTCTTTACAAATGGTTGTGAGCCACCATGTGGTTGCCGAGATTTGAACTCAGGACCCTTGGAAGAGCAGTCAGCACTCTTAACTACTGAGCCATCTCTCCAGTCCAATTATATAGTTTTTAATGGGCACCCTTAGTGGTTTATACTGGAACTTGGCTTTTTGTTGTTGTTGCTGTAATAATCCCTGAAGGGACAGGTCTTCATAGGAGGGGGATTGGGGGTTTGAACTGTGGACAGGGTGAGCTGAAAGAGCTGGAGGAGAAGTAAAGCTGTTGATGTCTTCACAGGTAACCGACGATGAAATCAGACACACAGAGAACACCACATCTACCCAGTAGAGGTCTAAAATTTAAATATGTATAGTAAATTAAAATAAAAGCATTTAATACAATGTGTGTTTGTTTCTGCTCTGTGGATACAGTACTTTAAGGAGGTCCACATGTCCCCTTCCCATTTATAGACACGTGAAAAATACACTTTGTGTGTGCCAGTTTTGGCTGTTTAAAGAGTGGTATAGTAAAACATCCTTGCTCAAAATAATGTGTTTGCTGATGGGAGATGCTGTTAACTGTGTAGTTACTATGTGCCAATGTGCTAAACACCCCCTTCACACACACACACACACACACACATACACACACACACACACACACACACACACACACACACGTTGGAGCTTTTCTATTGTTTTATTTGAGACAGCGTCTCAGTATCTATTTAAACCTGGCCTGGAACTTGCTATGCAATCCTCCTGCCTCTGCCTTCCACGTGCTAGAATTAGGGTGTGAGCATTTTATTTAATTCCCACAACATGTTAAGACAGTGTCTCTGTTTTATCAACAAGGAGAGTGTAGGTGGTCTCACCAGGTCTCTTCCCCTGTAGGTGTGCTGCCCACAGGACTACCTGGATAAGTTTGCATTTCGGTAGTGGAGTCCTGTTAGATACTACCAGATGCTAGCCTCCAAAAGTGTTTTTTTTTTTCTTTTTAGATTTAAAATATACATAAATATACATATATAAATAATTGTAATAAACATTATAAAAATGTTGCAAATAAAAAAATATCATACACCAAAATTAATTAGAACCAAAGTCTGCATACACACTCAGTGAGCTTCTGTGCAGTTAAGATGGCCGTGCAGAGCAGAGGCCATGGGCATCCCTCCCAGTTTTACACTGATTGATGGCTGTATCTGTGTGCCCTTAACCATCGCCAACCATGAACAATACATGGCAGCATTAGAACTAGGAAGGAGTCAGCTCTGTGTCCCTTTTCATAACTCACGTCCTAGCCTGCATTCAGGTTTGAAAAGGGATTTCCCAGCAGTGCTTGAAAATATCCTGCTTTGTTGTACCTTTGAGCACTTTGATTATTGGGTTTTTGTTGTTTTGTTTTGTTTTTCAAACAAAATGCCAAAACAAAATGTTTTCCCTAGTGTAGGGTGAACAGTCCTGGAATCTGTGCCTGGCTTAGTCTGGAGACCTCTTTTTCCTTGCGTAGTAGCTGTTTTTCCCAGTCTATTGTCTATTTCTTACCCAGCTCTCATTCCCCTGGAGTTGATCTCTACTGTCCTTCCTAGGGGAAAATCAGTAAGGCACGATGAACTGGGTTTCTAAACCCGCTTTTATCCTTGGCTGGCTTTGAGCAGCTCTTTGGCTTGATACGGAATTCTATTTTGAAAACAATTTCCTATCAGGACTCAGAGTCCAGGTGGCTTCTGGCACTTTTGACGAGACTGATGGTCTGGTTCTTGTTTGATTTTAACCTGAAGCTCTGTGCCCCCAGACCCCAGTCTATAGGGGACACTCGTGGGACTTTGCTTTTGTTGTTACAGAATGATGATATCCTATAGCTGTGCCGGTCTCTCAGGCAGTTATCATTGGGACTTAGTGGGTCTGCTCAGTTAAGAACTTTCAAATGTATTTACTTAATTTTCTTTGTATGCACATTTTGCCCACTTGTATTTTGCTTCAGGTTCCCTTTCCAGTTTCCCCATTCTTTCAGGCACTATTCTCAGGAAATTTCTGTTATGCCACAGTTTATGTGCTTAATTAGCCTGCCCCAGCTTTCTCCCCTCTCCTACCTCTGCTATTCGGTTTATTTGGCTGCTGAGAGTGAGTAGGAAAAGCTTGGTTTCCTTTTCGAATTAATTATTTCCCAATTTATTGATTATATGTAAGTACACTGTAGATGTCTTCAGACACTCCAGTAGAGGGAGTCAGATCTTGTTACAGATGGTTGTGAGCCACCCTGTGGTTGCTGGGTTTTGAACTCAGGACCGTCGGAAGAGCGGTCGTTGCTCTTAACTGCTGAGCCATCTCTCCAGTCCCCTAGTTAATTTCTTAAAATTTTTTTCTAATTAATTATTAATTAATTAATTATACATCATGACTGGACTTTCCCCACCCCCCTCATCCACTCCTCTGTTTCTCCTCAGAAAAGGGAGGCCTCTAGTGGATATCAGCCAGCCCTGGCATAAAAGGTTGAGGTAAGGCTAGGCGCATCTCCTACTGAGGCTAGACAAGGCAGCCCATTAGATGAAAGGGTCCCCAAGGCAGGCAACCCCTGCGCTCACTGTTAGGAGTCCCACATGAAGACCAGGAAAAACTTGGTTTCTAACAGCAAATGGCAGGTCATCCCGTGTAATTCGCTGCTTCACCCCCTTTAATCTTCTGTGCACAAAATTGGGCTGCCTTTCCTTTCCTCACCCCCCAGAAAATCAGTCTCAGCCACATCAGCCTGTGCGCACGGAGTACACGCGCTCACTTCTTTCCTTGTTATTCTCCACTCCTAACACACCCAGCCTTAACTCATACTCCAAGAATTTTTGGAATGACTGGAAATGTTGGTCAGGAATAACCCATCTATGATGCAAAGAGGTCAGCTAATAGAGTTGGGCATCTGGGAAGACCCAGCCCGTGGGCCAGGTGTGGGCGGTTAGGGTGGGGTTATAGAGGCAGAGCTAGAGGGTCCCAGGGACACTCGCTGTGTCTTGATTTAGGTGATGGAAATGCAAATGCTTCAAGGTTTGTCTGTATTCACCACTTGAATGCTGGTAGAAACTGTGCTCCATCCTGTGGTCTATCCTCTAAGCCTAACATCTGTACAAAATAGACATCATAGAGATACATACACTGATGGAGAAACTGAGGCTGGGAGCAAGTGATTTGCCTAAGCATGCAGTCGGCGTTACGTTGCTTTGTGAGGTTCAGAGCTTTTGATTGGATCTGCAGGAGGGTAATGTAGGGAACCCAGTGGGTTCCTAGTGGTCGACTTTGTGGTTGTAGGCAGCAAAAAGAATTTTGAAGACTTGAGACTCAGTACAAGGACTCCTGACGCTAGACAGTGGCCAAGGAGGAAATAACAGTCCAAAGAAACATTGAATGGGGTTCACCGCTGCAGCATCCCTGTGGAACCCCAGGGTCAATCCAAGGGTTAAGAGGAGGAGCCCATCTTGGCAGCATACTCAGTACAAAGCAGTGGGCAGTGGGGGTGGGGCGCCCTGTTCCACCGTCCCCTCACTGTCCTCTTGACTTATCCCATTGTCTTCTTTTTGTGTAAATACTCTGAAATTACAGTCTGTAGTTTGCGAAAGAAAGAGGGTCATCACAAACAAAAAGTATTCTAAGCCAACTAACGACTCAGGACATTTATTTGGCTTTAGAGAAGACAATGACAAAATGTTCAGAACTATCGGAACAGGTATACATTAAATGTAACAAGTACAGCGGTCTGTGTGTTCGTTAGTGATATCATTGTGTAGAAAATGTCCTAGAAATTCAAGCATTAAATTTCTGTAAATCAAATTATTACCTTCATCAGGCAGCAGGTGAGTTTTAGATTGGCTTTAAGACATTACTGTCGGACTTTATTATCTTACAAAAAGTTGTTCATCTCCAGTCAGCTGCACACCAACCTTGTAAAGTTTCATCCCCATTCAGTACATGAAGAAATGCTTAGAAAAGGTGGGTCTCCTGACTACACAGCTTTACTGCGCAGCTCAATTATTAAGCTGGAAAATAGATTTGGGGTTTCCTTTCAAATGTGAATATTTCTAAGTTAAATATTTGCACTGTGTGAGGAAAATATAGGTAGCTCTCAGGAATCATTTGTCATGTCAGCTTTTAATACTTTATCTTATTTCCTTAATTTTTTGATAAGGCATTTCTCTGTGGAGCCCTGGCTGTCCTGGAGCTCTCTCTGTAGACCAGGCTGGCCTTCAATTTAGCAATCTGCCTGCCTCTGCCTCCAGAGTGCTGGGATTAAAGGTATAAACTACTACCAGCTGGCTAATAAATTAAAAAATAAAATCATTCAGTGTTGACTCAATTTTTCCTTGCATTAAATCAAAGCTGACCAATAAATTGTAACATAAAAAAAATGCCAATTCCAAGTCTTACAAGAGGTATTCCAGATAATCCTAGATGTCAGCTGAGAATGGCAGTCCTGAATTTTAAGTACAGAAATTATATAGCAATATCCTTTTTAGTGTATTCACTTTGTATTCTGGTTGAATCACTGGAAATGATTATGAACATAATTTTGGAATAACGATACACGATACAAGTTTCATTTCCCATTCAAGAGAAAAATAAACTGTGGGCTTGAAGTTGAGATGTTTGGGATACTGCTGATAAATCTTTTAAATGACGTTTATTGTAACACTTACAGCGGACTCTCCTAGGAACCAGGTTATGATTAGCATGTTAACCAATAGAGTCTGACATCTTGGTTCATCCAGCAGAGTGACTCATGGTCTTGTCATCCTCCTCCGGGGCTGCTTGTTCCGTGTGAGTGCTAGCAGCAGGCACTGTATCCTGTTAATGCTAACAGGTAGGAGTCAGTCAGAGGCCAAAACCCCTATCACAATTAGCATTAACAGCATACCGCCCTCAGCAGGCTCCAGCAGCCGGAGGACAAGGGATACAAAGCCACACACTTCCCCCTCCTGGTCTGTGCCACCTGCAAAGAGAAAAAGAGATAGTTCTGTGTGCACATACAGTTATAAAGTGGAGTGACTGACTATAAATCTGCAGGCAAGGAAGACTTCAGTTTGGAAGGAAAGAGCTCCCGAAATGCTTATAAGTCATTTTTTATTTTTTTATTTTTGGAAAATTTGTGTTAAGGTTTGCAAATTAAAAAAAAAACTAATTTAAAATTAAACATTAAATTCTGTCCTTTACGTGGAAATAATTTTGAGTACATGTATCATCTTTAACACCGCCACCGTTCACAGTTCTACAGCGCTGAAGTTCAAAGGACAGAGCTTCAGTTCTGTGTTATATTCTGATTCACATCCTACAGGTCCCTAGGCAATTCGAGAAAACCACCCAGATACTTGGAATTGCACTTTATGATTTTTGAAAAGTTCAAACTCAAGGAATCCATTTTCCTCCTACAATGAGTAGTTGAGGATTTCACCTTATTCATTTTTTTTTTTCCCCAAGAGCTGTGATCTAGCCAGTACAGGTCTGCCCTAAAATGTATCTGAAAATGTTCCCATTGTCCTTCAGCGATTCCTTTGGGGACACACAAACCAGTGGCTTGGGTTTGGCCTGTGTAAAGGAAGTACGCCTCACAGAGCTCCGACTCAAGGGACCTGTCTCCAGCAAAGAGTGGTTTAGAAAAAGAAAATGATGAATTTCCTGTTAGAGTTGGATTTTACTCTCTCAGATAAAGTGACATTTCTCCCACAAGTTTCTGGTTTCGGTGTTACTGTACACGAACCTAGAAGTTCAGGCATCACTCAAGTCTGTGGTTCCTTTAGGACCAGAGGGGAACCACCTTTTCTCTTCTTTAATAATGAAACCAGCTAGATGTAAAAATGTGATTAAGTTCAAAAGAAATGCATCAGGTTAAAAATTCCCCAGTGAATATATTTGACAGGGCAGAATATCATGGCTTGGAAATTTCCAAACCAAGGAAATATATCATACTTACTGATAGTATTTTATTTTTTTTAAACTTTGCTGTTTTCTCAGATGAGTTGGTTTCATGAGGAAAGTCTTTGTGAATTACACAGTTTCAATCCAGGACTTTATTTCAGCCAAAACAAGACTGTAATAATACTTTTTCCCTTCACAGTGCAGTGGACTCAGTAAGTCCTCAGTAAATCTGTTAAGAGTCTAGTGTTCTACTTCAGGCAACATTATTGATCCATTAGAGAGAATATACACAACTCTGCGCATGTGTATGCATACATAACCCCCATGTCTCTTTACATAAATAACTTATCTGTAAGTTTTGTTTCTATTCTTTAAATATACCATCTGAATAAAGGTATTAACAAGATTATATTTAGTATAGGTAGCAGAGGTTGCCCTATGTAACCCAGGCTGGCCTTGAACTCATGACCTTATAATTCAGTCTCCCCATTTCTGGAATTATACCCATACACCACCACATCTGGCATAATATATATCTTATACATACATGTTCACACACATATACACATACATAATATAGATACATATATATAACATACATGAAACCCTAGGTTTGATACCCTAGTACCACATACACCGGACACTGGTGCAGGCCTCTGATCTCAGGACTTGAGAGATGGATTTAGGAGGATCATGAGTTCAGGACTGTTCTCAACCTTTGGGGTCAGCTTGGGCTACATTGGACTCTGTCTCAATAAATAACAAAATATAATGTTTGGAATTGCTATTGAAATCAATTCTTGTGACAGGTAAAATCTAGATCAGTGTTAAACACTATATATAGTTCAGACAAATAATAAGTCCAGATTCCATTGACACATTACTATTTCTCTGCAGTATAGCCTAAACCTAAGGAACATTCCAGGAGAATATAATTAGACTTTTCTTCAGGATAATATTTTGAGGTATGAGAGAGACATAGAATGCTACAATCTGTATAGTCTTATTGATTTTCCAGGGACAATGTGATCAGCTAATATATTCAGAGAAGAATATGTTCTATATTTGATCCTTTTATTTTCAGTAATTTTTGTGGTAAAACATAATATATATATATATCACATATATACATACATACATACATATATATATGTATATATATGTATGTATATATCACATATATAACACACATATAGACACATATATCATACACATACAGGCTAGGGCAGATGAACTTTTGGAGCTGTAAGAAAGGGCATCATATTCATACTCATCTTCAACTTTCATCATATACATATACACACATACATACATACAAAGTTTGCCATTGTAACCAGTTTAAGTTTCTGATTGAGTTACTGAACACATTTTTAAATACTTTGCATTCAAACCCACCTTTCTTCTTAAATGACTCCTTTCATGTTATGAGGGTCTCACTTTATATTAAAATCACAAGTTCTAGGCCAGATGTGGTGGCACACACCCTTACTCTTAGCACTCAGGAAGCAGAGGCAGGCAGGTTTCTGGGAGTTCCAGGCCATCCTGACCTATATAGGGGGAGACTTTATTTCAAATGAACAAACAGACATACAAACAAGCAAACAAACAAGAAGACCATGAGTTCTATCCTCCCACAATGATATACATGTATATATGTGCTTATTGTTTTGCTGCTTATTCTTAGCACAGACCATTCAACAGTTATCAAAGAAATTGCATGATGAAATAGTTTATAGGACGCCAGTGGCTGTATTTTTAACCAATACCATGGGGGACAGCCCTAATTGTTCACTTTGACATATATAAATGTTTGGAGACTGTCACTTGGAGGTTCTGAGGTGAATGCACATCCACTTCTGTGGAAATGCATGATTGGGTATTGACAGAGTAATGCAAATTCTAGTTTTAAAGCCACTAGGTGAGGTCATATTTTTGAAAAATAAACTGATTTAGTTGATAAGTTCATCTAATTTGTCTACCATCTATCTATCTATCTATCTATCTATCTATCTATCTATCTATCTATCTATCAACTTGAAAAACATAATAGTGAGGATGGAATTCAAAGTCGAATCCTGTATCTAAATCAAATGCCCATCACTGCATTGGCGGATCATCTGGATTTCCCAGCAGATTGATCCTGAACTTGCTTCTGAAGCTCTGCTGCTGTATTCACCAGGGAAGGAGGGAGCTGAAGGCTAAGGCAGATGAGTAAACCGTGAAGACCGGGGGAAGCCTGGACTAGTCATAGTCAACTTTTGGAATAACAAGTCTTTGGTTGCCTTCTGACCCAAGATGAAAGTTGAGGGTGACTGTGAACACCATACCCTTTCTTACAGCTCCACAAGTTCTTCATTGGCCCTAGCCTGGCTTCTGTTCTCGGTCTGATCTCTGACCATCAGAGCTGTTCTTCAGGGTGAGCGAGGCATCTGGAAAGGAGTCAGGAAGGACAATCCTAAACTGCAGTGGGCAAGGAGGACTGGGATGGGGTTTAAAGGCTCAGTCAGTTAGTTAGCGGAGTGGGGGTGTGGTGGGGTGTGTGGGTGGAGGATGGACCCGGGTTCTGGCAGATAGCTTTAAATTGGATAAAGACTTGAGGGCTGGAGAGCTGGCTCAGAGGTTAAGAGCACTGACTGCTCTTCCACAGTTCCCGAGTTCATTCAAATCCCAGCAACCACATACATGGTGGCTCACAGCCATCCCTAATGAGATCGGATGCCCTCTCCTGGGGTGTCTGAAGACAGCTACAGTGTACTTACATATAATAAATAAACAAATCTTTTCTTTTAAAGAAAGAATGACTCGGACAAGAGGGGCTGAACATCTCCAGTCATTTCACACTCAACACAAAGCAGTCACAGATGCAGCGGTTTGAGTGGTATTAACCAACCTTTGGTTGTTTTATGTTACTTTTAATCTCTGTTTTATACAGCATTATTAAAATGTCTCAATAATGCTTCACATAAAGACTTTTTTTTTTGCTTCAAGGACTATTTCAGTTTCTGTTTTTCCGAAGTGTGGTCATGTGAAGTTTATTGCATCTTTTCTGTAGAACTTTTTTCTTCTGAATCACATCTCAGCAGCTCACTTGAAGGATAAGCCTTTATCTGCTATCAGGAAAAGGAGTGACTCGTATTCTATTTTGTCTTCATCTGTGAGCCCCACGTATTAGAGAAGGATGTGTGGTGTGTGACCTGCTTCCGACATCTCCTAAAGCACCAATGCGTCTTCCCCATCTCCAACTCTGTTGCCTGCCTTTGATCCATCCCTCCTAGTTGGGATGCCTTGTCTGGTCTCAGCAGGAGAGTTAGGTGAGATTGTATTTTATATTTCTTTAACATTTAAGAAAATCCTTATATAAACCATATCCGGGGGATTATTATTAATTATTTACACCATAATATTTTCTTTCATAAAACTCTTAATTCCTTCTCTGCTCTTATTTCTAGCTAAAAGCTCATTATTGTTAATACCTAAAATTTCTAAATTCAGAGTTCCTTATTGGAAGGAGCCAGAAGAACACAGATTAGCTTATATACAACACACTCTCGTGTATTTTGAGAATTTTCCAACAAGATTAATACATGCAAGCAAAAATCTTGGGATCACTATGGAAAGATTATATTGAGAGAACATTTAATTATGAATGCAAAAGGAGAAAGAATATTTGTCTTAGAAGATGATTCTATCCCCCCCCCAGTTTTATAGTTAGACTATTATAAAATGACCTGTGGAACTGAAGTAGCCTTCCCAATAGCTTCATTATGGGCCCTGATTAATATCAGATAAGGATGTGGAAAAAAGCAGGTTAGGACCTCTCCCCCCGGAGTCTGGGTGTGGAGTTAGGAAGCAGCTAATGGCTAGTGTTGGAGCCAGCCTGGGTTCAGTTTTCTCCCCACATCACTGCATCACAGGGAGGGACTGACTTCCTTACTTCAGTGACCTCACAGGCTTAGCGCAGGCCCAAAGCTCTGCTAAGAGGTTATGAAACAGACATGGGAAAACCATGACAGGACACAAAGGGACAGGAGGGCAGAGCTCACTGATGCGGCGAGGCCCACTGCTGTATTCCTCCTTATTTCATATTTACGCTAAGGCGTGCCATGGGCTGGGCAAACTTGGTAATGCTACAGCAGTAAGATTTTGATAACTACTTTCTTCTTTTAATTTTTATTTTTGATGACCTCTATTTTTTCTCCATCTTTGGGGAAAAGAAAATGTATGGAGTCACTAATTCTGTAGTATTTTATCACTCTTTAAGTTCACCTTTTCATGAACTTCCTCTGTCTACTTAAGATCACATATTAACTATTAACAATTAATTTTTATAAAATTCCCCATTGATATTTGTGTGCTATTAGTTATAGCCATATGTTTAAAACACCCCAGTAAAGTAGCAAGGTATATATTTTCCTCTTCCCATATACTATCGTGGCTCCAGGTATACAAGAATTTATGTAATAAGAGTTATGTTAGGATCTAGGATAGAAGAATTTGCTTTTGTCTTATAAAAATTAGCTGCGTGGGACACACATAGGTGATTAGACTGATTACAAGGCAGAGTCCCTACCATTTAGTTCATACACACTCTAGCATTCTACCCATGCTATACCAAAGCAAACGAGGATTATGGTTGTTGGCACCCAGGATGTCACTGTGGACGATCACTCACTTAGGCAGTAAGCTTCTCCACTCCAAGTATGGCCTCTTCCACCTTGCCTCTTTCCAGTCTCAAGGACACCCCCAGAGGATGGGCTTTCCTTGTGTCTTGATACGACCATCCTGCCTTTCTTTCCCCAGGTACCTCATTCTCCCTTGACCCGCTATCAGAGCGCTGGTTGCATTGCATGGTAATTAGTGTTTGCTTTTCGTCTATTAACCCGGTGTGCATATGACGGAAGAAACTGGATCTCAGTGATTGCACTCGGTCATGCTCCACAATAAACACCAGGCATTCTTTCAAGGCCTTTCTCCCTGCACAGTGGCACTGGACCATCTCAGTGGGACTGAAGTAATAGACATGCTCTTGAATTAGCGAGGTAAACCCTTGTTGTGTAGAACCATGGTAACAGATCTGCTGTCATTCCAGACGAGAAATCAACCCATTCAGAGGATTCTGTACTTAGGTATCAGTTCAGAGAGTGAAGCTGGAGAGTACCAGCAGAAACCTTTTACACTTTTGAGTAAAAGCTGAGTTCCATCTGTACTTGAAACCACGCTGGGATGCCATCCCCATGAGTTTTCATTGTGTAGGTTCACACTGCTCTTCTTAGGGGATACACGTTAAAGCGCTGAGGGGTGAGGTGCACAGAGAGAGGGAGGTTAACGGATAGGGACCAGGAGAAAAGAAGCAAGTGCAACAACAGATAACTGTCCCCCTGTAAGGTCGAGGCACGCCCATCGTCCGTCCTGTTGTGGACTTGAGTTTTCTCTGTTATTTCACCAAAGCTGCCGGCTCTTTGGTGTCTGACAAGCTCCTTAACTTCTCTAAGCCTTAGCCATTTCTTTAAAAACAGACAATGTCTGAGATTATTGGCAAGCTCACTGTGCAGTTTAAGTGACATTAGTGTCAGGGACATCAGCTGCTGTGCTAATTACAGCCGCCAGCTGAGCATGGATCACATGTTAACCTTGCCGTGTTGTCTTATGTGGAGCTGGGAACCGAACCCACGGCTCATGCTTGCTAGCCAAGCATCCTGCCACTGAGCTATCCCTGGAGACCCTGGAGGCCTTTACGCCTTCCATTTAACTGTACTATGCAGACATAGTTACTACAGGATAGTGGAATCCTTACACTCGCTGTAGGTGACACAAAAGCTTGGAGAAGACAAAGTATATTTTGGCTTTTCTTGATTTCTGAAGTTATAAAGTCGTTGCCAAAATATCAAAATGTTGCCCAGAAAAGGTTTCCTTAACAGTTTTATTAGCTTTTCATTTGGTTAAGGAGATGAATGAATTTTCCATTTGTTAAAAACCTTAACCGTGCCGGGCGGTGGTGGCGCACGCCTGTAGTCCCAGCACTTGGGAGGCAGAGGCAGGCGGATCTCTGAGTTCGAGGCCAGCCTGGTCTACAGAGTGAGTTCTAGGACAGCCAGGGCTACACAGAGAAACCCTGTCTCGAAAAACCAAACCAAACCAAACCAAACCAAACCAAACCAAAACAAAACAAAACAAAAAACAAAAAACAAAAAACAAAAACAAAAACAAAAAAACCTTAACCGTTACTAAATTCTTTACCATGTAAAGGAGTTTTAAGAGATCTTGTTGTGCCCATATTCTTTACATCCTCAGACTGCATTTACATTCTTGCTCTCCAAGTTGGTTTGTTGAAATATATAAACTCGTCCATTTGTACATAATCACAGCAAGCAGGCACGCCTGTCTGTGTGGCCGGTACTGTTCTGCAGGTTCTACTCCTCAGAACCTTGGGGGTGAGTCCTGGCCATGGGTACCCAGGGGCCTGAGCACGGGCAGCTGATCTCATTTGCTTAACGTCAAACGGTGGGTGAGGAGGGACAGCGCTGTGATGTGCACCTGGACAATCCCCCACAGCTAATCACGTGCTCACATGCACTCTCGGCCTACCTGAGGATGCGCAGATCAACCAATCACCCACATCTCTGGGTCAAGACACCAGGGAAACAGAACTTTTACAGAAAATCCTTATTTATGGAGAAACGGCAAAGGTACCATCTAAACGTCAGTTTCCCAGTTTCATTAAGTCAATGAATGGATAATCTTCACACATCTTCTCTGCCAGTGTCTGAACCCTGCCTCTTTGCACAGTTCACCGTTTCTCTGGGCTCGCACAAATAGTTCCCATCTGTGTTAAGTTACAGTCACTTACTGGGTGCTAAGTCTCGTTTTCTGGTGAGTGTGTCATTCATGTGTGTTCAAGGGTGGTAATTTTAGGACCCGGGTGTTCTCCCACATGGCCAAGAACCCCCGCAATGTAAGGACTGATGGTTCCGACACACGATGTGCTAATTGTCGGGTAAATGTTCTTCTGAGGTGGTTTTGTTTGAGATCTTGGATACTGTAAGTTCAAAGGTACTGACCAACAGGCCTTCAGGGTTTCATTACAGGTGAGAATTATAGAGCAGAAATAAAATTCAAAGCATTGTCTTCCTTAAAAGTCTTAGCAAGAAAGGATGCATGTGTGTTTGTATGTTATGCTTTTTATCAATATTATATTTTTCCTATACGTGTATCCTCATATATATGCACTCATGTTCCATGTGGAGGTTGTAGTCAGTGTATTGAGAATAAAAAGGGGGATTAAAAGCAGGCTTTTGGAACTTTTATAATTTTCTTTGAAAAATGTTTCATGTTTTCTTATTCTATACACTCTCAGAAAATATGTGCTGGTTTAGAGCCCAGAAGACCCAGAAAAAGACAAGGATGTACTCAATAATGGCTTCCTGGAGTACCTGCTAGAATGTTCTTTGGATGTATAGGATATGAATGCACTATGGCTAGCTGTGTCTTAGGTGCTACAGACATTTGTTTGATTGTCTCTGTGGAATTGTAGAATATTATCAGTTTAAGAGAGTTTAGAACCAACTCAGTCCCAGACACTTAACAGAGACACAGTAGAAATGAGACCCAAAACTGCCTATAGGTGGGTCTAAGAACATTTGTAGTCTTGGGCTCTTTCTGAAAGTTGAGGGCTAATGCCCAAACAATGAAGCTATTAAAATCAATAGCCTCCGCTAAAGCAATAGCTCAGGACTCAAAAAACAGAGAGTCAGGGCAGTCTTGACTAGCTTAGTCACAGCGAAGAATCCACAAGCCACTTTACTCTGCCCAAGCTCTTTAGTCCTCCCGAGGAGCACGGCTGAGCACCACCGGAGTCTCTGACCTGCTGCTGTGAAGTGCAGAACTGTGTGTGGGACTCCCTATTCCCTTTTTATAATCCCCGGAGAGAGCCTACACGGTTAACATTAGACTCCCAGCAATGTGCAGTGAGCGAGCTTACCTACTCCATTAAGTTGACCATTAGATCTTAATTATAACACAGAAAATTGATGAGAAAACTCCAGGGGCTAAAACCTGGGTCTTTTAAAAACAGACTTATTTAGAGGACTGGTTTGACGAGATAAGAAGACGCAAGTTACAGATTTAGCTCACACCTATACAGGCAAAGTACAGAATGCCAGAATTCTTAACACACTCCTAAATTAGTGTAGGTGTAAAGTCACCAGAATTAGAATCATATCGAATTGCTCATCAGTGCCCCGTTAGCCTCTCGTCCAACATCCCATGAGGGGGTGCTGAGCCCGCCTGTCAGGCTCATCTACATCTCTGGCATAGAGGATTCTGCCGCGCCGCGCCTCACGCTTCAGAATGTGAGGAGAGCCACCCCAGAAAGAGAACATGGCGCTTAGGGATTTTGTAAAAGGTAAAGATCAATATATAAAGATCAAATTATAGTTGCCACGTGTTCAAGCTAAACCTCTCGTAGGTGTTTGGGAAAGCACCAGCGTTCTGCCGGGTGACTCTTACAAGTGTCACTCAGGGCTGATAGTTCACTCTCTTAACCTGTGTGGTCTGGAAGATGGGTCCGGCTGACCCCCTCGGCAAGGAAACTCACTTAGTATCATCCCCTTGAGGGACAGCCCTTGCAGCCAAAGTGCTTAAAATGTGCTTTGGTGACAGGCTACCACGGAACTCAGCCTAACTGAGAATCAATAGTTGGCTGCCCGCCTCCCAGCCCCCACGCGACCCGACCCGTCTCACCCTACTCCACGGTGGGCTCTGCTCTAAGGAATCAGTGACCCAACTAGAGGAAACTCAGATTCTGAGATAATACCACTCACCCCACCATTTCCTGGCATAGCCCCTTCCCCAATGAGATGGTACACTGGGCTCGGCTCTGGAAACCAAGCAGCGTGGGATACTACTGTTCACTTACAACAGCACTGCATTACTCTCCATTCACAAGCAATGAACTTCTTTACACAAATCGACTTTAAAGGACGAATCCTATGATTATTACACGTTTGGCTGTATTGATACTTAGATTAGATTCTATGTCAAAGTAAAAAAAAAAAGACTAGGCACTTCTGAAGAGGCGAGCTGAGGTAACAGGCATTAATTCTGCTTAGGGATGCATACATGATGAGCGCACTTCTCATTCTCCACCCGACACGAAATGTCAAAGTATAAATTACGACCATCCTCAGGTGCCACTGGGTTCTTTAGATCCCAGCGTGTCCTAGATCTGCTGTGTGGTGTGGGAGTGGTAACGTCACCTGTCTGGGCCCCTGCTTCCCACTTTTAATACAATCTGGACTTTCTGTCAGCTCTGGCATTTACAAAGTAGGTTGTATTATTAATCACCCTAATCTCTCTGATTTAGAGGGTACAAAATCCAAAAGATCTGGCCCGTTCCTGAAAGCTGAAAAAAAAAATGTGACCTACACTCTTAGGAGATTTCTGAGAAAAACAAAGCAAACAAAAAACAAACAACAAACAAACAAACAAAAACCCCAACAGACAACTCAAGTGCGTCAGGAAAATCTCACCTTGGCACAATGGGGAGCAAATAGGTACAGAAGCTCTGGGAACCCGACTTGGTTAACTTAGCTTAGCTTAGTCCTTCTGATCCTCCATTTCACACACACACACACACACACACACACACACACACACACACACACACACACACACACGCGGGCCATCTCTCTCACAGGTGCCCCCTCTGTCCCCCAAGGGCACCGCACAGCCCCCCTCGATCACGATCCCCTCTCCCCAGCCGGCCACCCCGGACCCTGGCCGCCCAGGTCCCCGGCCACGTGCGCCGCGGCGGCCCGGGGGGGAACCCCGGGCGCACCCCGCACCCGCGCCCCGCGTCCTCGTTACCTGCGCCCCTGTCCCGGGCCTCGGCTGGGCTGCCCTCGCTCCGTGTCCCCAGGCGCCCGCGGCGGCCGCGCACAGGAAACCGGCGCCGCGAACCGGCGACCCTTTTATAACCCGCTCGTCGTGACTCATAACCGACCAGCGCCGCCTGCAAAACCCCCGCCTCGCCCCCTCCCGCCGGTTCTTGGAACCTCCGGCTCGAAAAACTTTTTTTTTTCTCTTTTTAAAGGAAAAGTCGAAAACAAACAACAACAACAAAAAAAGTCCAGCGCCGCGAGGAACCGGGTGTTCCCCTTTCCCTTCCTCCGGGGTCACGGTGCGTGTTTTCTCCCACTCGCGCGCCGTGGACTTTCCTGACCCGCAGCGCGGTGCTTTATTCTTAAAGGAAACGCGTTCAAATGCCGCCCGCAGGGGAAGTTGCTAACTTTTGGCAGCCGGGTGGCCCGGAGTCTGCACACCCTCAGGGTGGCCGCGGTGGGACCAGGCAGGAAGGCTTCGCCAGCCTCTCTCTCCCCAGGACAGACAGGGCTTCAGGGCAGCCGGCTCGCCGCCTTGCCTTCTTCCCCTTGACCCTTGCAGACCCCGCCATTGATTCGGAGTGAGCAGCAGGTCTGAGAAAGCACTTGCCTTGCCGGGACCTGCATTTACACGCGGGCATCCTAAAGATGAACAACTTGGATAACTTCAATTTTGAGGCCCCCCCCCCCACGTTTTACACTTTCTTTGCTTCCCTCCTGGGATTTTATTCCTTATCCTCGCCCTCTTTCACTCTACCAAAAGGAGGCATTTTCTTGGAACACACCAGTTGATACCTGAATATGAGGGGGGGGGAAAAAAACAAAGACCATCTTAGCAAGGCCATACTGCAAACCTGCGGGAGAAACGCCTTCAGGAGGCTCCGTTCAGTTTAGAGCAGTGGCTCTCAACCCTCCTGATGCTGCGACCCTTTAATACAGATCCTCGTGTTGTGGTGACCCCTATCCATAAAATTATTTTCCTGCTACTTCATAACTGTTATGCAGGTAATTAAACACCTGATATGCAGGATGTCTGTTATGTGACCACTGTGAACGGATTGTTAGACATTCCCAAGCCCCTCCCGCCCCCAACAAGGGATTCCCATCCACAGAGAACCATTGACTTAGAGGAAGAAGAAGGAAACAGAAGGGGAGCGAAGGCTTGAGGCAGAACTAATTTCACCATCATGGACCCCGTTAGGTTTCCTTGTTTGTTTAAGATAAGGCAGGTCGTTCTGGGTTCCAGCAGGAGGGTCCAATGCTTGAACCTTCCATCCCAAGGTCAGAAGACATGTTAGAACAGTCCATGTAGAATGGATGTGAGACGCTTGAGTTTCTAATCTCCTGAATAAGTGAGGAGTTGGAAATTCACAGTCATATCACAGACTGCCCAGGTTGGTTAAGGAACTTGTGAGAGTCTTCAGAACCTTTCGATTTTAAGGCATAAAATTTCCCTCTTGTATAATTCGAAGAGTGACCATGTTGGTCATAACACACATTTATAAAGCATTTGACATAAGTCAGGCCTTCCCCTAAAACTCCACGTATGTGTTTGTGGACATTCCGAGAGGAGGAAAATGAGGGACAGACAGGTTAAGAAAACAATGTACATTATTAGCTCGCAGAGGCTGAGCAAGCTGAGAAGGGAATCCAGCTCTAGCTCCGGTGAGCTAGCCGTCTACTCCAGCCTCTCTAGATCCCTGTAGTAACTGGAGCCCAGGAAGAACCAGGCAGCACAGACAACTGGCCAAGGTGTGCAGGAAGAAAGAACAGACCCTACCCGGGCAGTCTGTTTCTTCTGCTGAGAGACCTGGGAGGCCTGTCAAAAATTGGCTTGTCTCCTGCACGGCAGACTAGGTGAACCTGCTTTCCAACCCTCAGGTTTGGTGTAACAGAAGCAAAGTTTGTAGCTCTCGCCACCCCCATCATTCAGGACCACAACCCCACTCTCCACCCTCCATCTCCATTTTAGTCCCTAATGGAAACTCTCAGATTCATGGACAAAGAAATGCACTTCTGATGTCCAATCTGCTAAGATTCCACGCTGACTTTGGTTATGGAAATGGGGAATGAATCTCTCTACATTTCCGTATCCTCCTCTGTCCATGAGGACAATAATGGGTTATTGGTTATGAGCAGAACCGTCTAATCCTAAAATGAGAACACAGAAGGCTTTCTTCTACCACACCTAGTTACTCTTGTTGAGTGTGGGGCCTTCCAGTAGCGAGTAGCAGATAAAGGTTAAACAAGGCCCTAAAAGTAGACAGATGGGGCTGGTGACCTCATAGGAGGAAGGGACACCAGATTCATATCTCTCTTGTTCCTGTGCCTTTTTCTCCCTCTCTATAAAGGGCATGATACCTGAATGACATGGTAGTTGCTTGGAAGCCAGGGAGCAAGTCCTCTCCAGAGACCATACCTGCTGGACTTTCTATCCTTCGAAAATCAAGTTTATTGTTTTTTTTTCACTTTTTTTATTTCAGTGGCTCAGTGTATAGGTATTGTTATGCCAATACTAGGATAAAATAATTAATGAACTCATCTTGATTAATACAGAGTATCCGTTCCACCTGATAACTTGAAAAGCAATGGCCACCTGCTTGCTGGGACACATTTATCCCAAGGCTGTGGGCAAACCCCCTTCCAGATTAAAGCTCTAGTGTTCGCTACTTGAGGACATGATCCTATTTGGAAATAAGGCCTTAATGGTATAATTAGTTAAAATTAGATCATTGGGGTACGGTGTGCTCTGCCTCCAGTATACCTGGTGTCCTTGTAAGAAGAACATGGCGGACGCAGAAATAGACACGGAAGGCGAAGGTGCCGTGAGGAGGTGCAGTGTGTATGCCAGCTATGGAGGCCTTGCACAGACTTTCCCTTCTCAGCCTCCGTCTCGGACTTGCAGTTTTGAGAACTGGGGTGTGTTTGTGCCGTGACTCATATCCAGCTTGTGGTCCCGTGTCCTGGTGGGTCTAGCAAAGTGACAAAACTCATTTGGCATCCGCTCCCCCCTTTCCCCATTGACTCCGTAACACCGCCAGTAGCAGCCTCCCAGATGCACGTGTGGACTGCTGATATTGCTTATTATAGATCGGATGAACCTCTTGTAAATTGTGGCAATGGGCCAACTGTATAACAGTTAAAAAAATCTCCTGCTAGAAATCCCGAAAGTCCACGGAGATTGGCAGAATTCACGGTAATCATCGGGAACAATCAGAAAGCCAGCTTCTTGTCTCTCTCTCCAAAAAAAAAAAAATAAATAAATTGTGGAAAAATAAAACATAATAAAAAAGAATCTGTGGAGATTAACCAAGTGCTGAAACCCAGGCCTGGTGATTACTAAACCCAGCTTGGAACTTGGTTCTTTGGAAGGATATGAGAGGGACATTTCTCGGAGTATATAATACGTTTGGATGGCTGGTGATGAAACAGACCAGAGACTCAGACTTGGCCAGTTCATTTAATGAAGCCCGAGGTTTCAGCTCAGCGTTAATTCGGTTGGACAATAGCATGGATATTATTAATTATTCTGTGAACTTGTAGATGCTCTCTGTCCCTCGAGGATGAAGCAGGCTGAATTGGCTTCCTCTGGACTCCATCGGTGAAGCAACCATAATTGATGCCTAAGGCTGAAAGTGTGGTCTTCATAGGATGTCCAGACTTAACGGTGTCCGTTTGATTTGTCACAGACAAAGTAGCGTGTTTATTCTCCTATCATAATTTAATTTTCCCTGCTTTCACTGTTTGTAACATTTTCGGTGCCCACAGTCTGAAGTCTACAGTTTTACTATTATTTTTCGCCCTCATTTCTTTTGTAAATGGGTTACCCGAAGAATGGTCTGTGACCCCCGTGTATTCTGGGATGCCTTCAGAGGATAACGAGAGGTCTTCTCTCTCCCACCCTTGTCTCTGTCCATCTGATAGCTGAAATCCACAGAGAGCATTCATCTTTCAATCTCCTCTCTTCCATTTCCCCACCTCCTTCTCCAAACAACAGCGAGGTCAGACCTCTGCCCGGGAGACTGTGCGCACTGCCATGGGGTACTCGGGGTACTCGCTGAATTAGGTCTCTTAAGATTCTTGTGTGCATACACTGCCTTCCATAGATGATTTCCTTTGTAAGTTTTGTGTTTCAGCTTTAGGGACACAGAGTTGCCACTTTTGGCCCATGTCTTTTTTTTTTTAAAGTCATGAGAAGCCAGGTTGTCACAGCGTTACAGTGAAGGAAGCGAGGGGCTCTGGGGACAAGCCTGGAATTCTCAGAACTCTTGGAAGGGAAGTGCTCTTGCCCCATACAGAACAAGTTCCTCTGCCTGGCCTGCTCCCTTAGCGCTCCCTCAACTGGATTCAGCAGCTGACCCCCAGCCACTCGCTTATCTCAACTGGCCTGGCCCAGTGTTCTCCGCTTACTTGCTAAGTGATGAGTCACTTGTAGTAAATCACTCTCCATGTTTTTTTTTTTTTTTTTTTTTTTTTTTTTTTTTTTTAGTGGGGGGACTTCTGTAATCACCAGCATTGTCTACTCTGTGTTCTGTTTTACTGCCTCAAGCCCAGCATCCTGCGGACCATGCACTAGAACCTTCTCAGAACTAGAATGCTGCTCACTCTCTCTCTCTCTCCCTGTCCTTAGGGTGTCACTAAATTCTGTTGGATAAGGAACCCCCTATCTTTATGACCTCTTTAACTATATCCTAAAAGTCTTATATGTAAATATATCTACATTGTGTTTAGGGATTCGATAGAACAATTTTGGAGGAAATTAGTTCAAACCACATTTATCCTCATCAAATTTCATGGCATTTTCCCTATCTATCTATCTATCTATCTATCTATCTATCTATCTATCTATCTATCTATCTATCTATCTATCTATCTATCATCTATCTACTATCTATCTACTATCTATCTATCTATCTATCTATCTATCTATCTATCTATCTATCTATCATCTACTATCTATCTATCTACTATCTATCTATCTATCATCTATCTATCTATCTATCTATCTATCTATCTATCTATCTACCTACCTATCCATCCATCTATCCTAGGTCAACAGTCTCCAATGTCTTAGCTCATTCTACTGTCAGCTTTAAAGACATACTCTGTCTGCATACCTTCCAAATCAGATATGGAAGAGACTACAAAAGTGATTCACCCTGAAGAAATTTTCTTCTCGGCCTGTGAACTCCTGAAATCAGACAAGTTATTTGATTTTAAGATAGAGGGACAGACATAGGACAAACATTCGTATTAAAAACCAGAAGGGAAAACAGAAGGGAAAGAGGAGGTGGCCTGCCACCAGGTGTTCAAACGCTGGCAAGTCATGGTTCGGTTGGTTGTAAAGGTTGAGTTTGGTCTTCGGTTCAGCGTTCCACCTCCCAGTTCTCCTGCGTCCTAGGATGTTGGAATGTCTCCAGGACGGGATCCTGCAGGTCAGCTGCCTTGTGAGATCGAGGTCTTGATGAACTTGGAATCACCTTTCAAGCTGGGTTTATTTTTTTCCTTCCTAAACAAAACACTCTTGCCTACCGGGGCCAAGGGTTGGGTATCTTTCCTTTATCCCATTCTCACCCTGTTCCTTTTCAATTCATACTGAGGATATTTTGCTCATCTAATCGCAGAGGCCCCTTACTGAGTTATGTTCCAGCGACACCCTTGGTGTCCTCGTATTATTATTTTTGCAATAGGCTGACAGTTTCCAAGTCTTCTTGTTCCCTTTGGCTAACGGTTCCCTCTTGTTCACTCTTATTTCCAACTTTACTGTAATCTAGCCACTCCTTCAATGCTCTGCTTAGATAAATCTTCTGCTAAATGGACAGTTTCATCACTCTCAACTTGTATGGTTTTGTTTTGTTTTGTTCTTTTTCATTTTGTAACAGGGTCAGATATTCTCCTGTTCTTTCAACAGCATAATTCTTATTTCTGCCAGGGACCTCACTGGAATAGCCTTTAGCAAACATTTTCCTACGGACAGCTTCATGACTGTCCCGCTTTCATCAACAAGATACTATCTTCCCATCTGCATCTCTTTCCCTTCATTGTAAAGATTTTGAGTTCTCATCTTCCCAGCATGGATGTTGAAAATGTTTCAGCCTCTGTGCTGAACCCAGTTCTGAAAACTCCTTTGGTATTTAACACTTTGGGGGCACACATGCTCTATTTCTTAGTGCCAAGGTCATTATTACTCTGCTATGGCTAACTCAAACAAACTACCAGGGGCAAAGTAGATAAACTGATGGAATTTCATTTCCCATAGTGCTAGAGCTAGGATGATTAAGACCAATTCGGAGGCCCATTAGATGCCTGGTGGATGCTCTTTCCCTGGCTTGCAGAAGTCTGCCTTCTTGCCATAGCTGCACGACTCTTCATCCTGTGCACAGACAGAGAGAAATTTCACATAAGCCCATCTGCTCTATTGGATTTAAACCCCACCCTTATGAGTTTAATTAACCTTTAATTATCCCTCAAAACTATATCTCCAAATCAAACCAGGGACATGGTTCAATCTACCACACTCACCATGATAAAGGTACTGGGTTAGGTTTTCCCTTTTATATAGATAAAATAATTCAAGTTTTTTTTCTACAAAACTTTAGAAAGAAAGGAAAGTCCGAGGATACAGAAGATGGCTCAGATGATTTTAAAATAAAGAATAGTATTCTAGGAACACTCCCGAGACATCCCCGCTCCTACTGTGTGGCATGCCCAGAAGACCCCCTGCCCACTGTCTTGCAGCACAGGCAGGGTCGGAGACAGATACCCGGAGACCTGGGCACCACTGAGATGAATGAGCAAGTGCTGGAGAGATGGGAGAGAAAGTCAATCAAAATGGTGTGCACACAAGGAAGGTAGGGAGAACTAGAGACTCCAGCTTAGTGAGGAATAGCTTGTCTTGAGTAGCCCGCGCTGCCACCTGAGACCACTTCTGGGTCCATGGCCCTGAGGGCAAGCAGACATCCCTGGTCTTGGCTGCTGACGGGGGCCATGTTGAGGTCTGAGGGCTGTGCAGAGCTGGCCTCGCCCCTTGCCTGGGTAGCGTGGGAGAGCAAGCCCCAATTGTGTGAGAGTGGGAGAGCTGGCTCTTCTCGTCACCAGCCGCAGCATGAGAGAGAGGCCATACACCTCGTCTGGGCAGCACAGAAGAACTGGCCATGGCAGTGTGGGTGTGGAAGAGCCAGCCCCGCCCCTCGCTGGCTGTGTGATGGTGTGGGCAAGAGATGTATGGCCCTTGGTACCACCTGCAGCAGTGCTGGAGAGCTGGGCCCAATGGTCTGGGAGAGGAAGAGCAGGCAGGCTGACAAACTCAGCTACCACCCAGGTCCCAATCCAGGGATTTGGGTTGGCCCACCCCGACATCTACCCCATCTATGGACTCCTGGAGCATGTGGGCTGGTCCTGTGATCTAAAGCTGCAGAGTCTCCACAGCACAGGGCAGCAGCAGGATATCCAAGCAGAGTCCTGGTAGGATCCAATATTGATAGTGTAGCAGAAGCCAGAGGTCTTGAACCTGACCAACGACTAAGTGTAACGAACATTTGCAAGTAAAGATGTCTGGGCAAAAGGGTGCACTGTGTGACACATCACAGCTTCCATGGTAAGATGTTTCCTTTCTCTCTTTCTCTCTTTCTTTCTTTCTCTCTTTCTTTCTTTCTCTCTTTCTTTCTTTCTTTCTTTCTTTCTTCCTTCCTTCCTTCCTTCCTTCCTTCCTTCCTTCCTTTCTTTCCTTCCTTCCTTCCTTCCTTCCTTCCTTCCTTTCCTTCCTTCCTTCCTTCCTTCCTTCCTTCCTTCCTTCCTTCCTTTCTTTCCTTCCTTCCTTCCTTCCTTCTTTCTTTCTTTCTTTCTTTCTTTCTTTCTCCCTTTCTCTCTTTTCCTTCCTTCCTTCCTTTCTTCCTCCCTCCCTCCTTCCTCTCTTTCTTTCTTTCTTTCTTTCTTTCTTTCTTTCTTTCTCTTTCTTTCTTTCTTTCTTTCTTTCTCTCTTTCTCTCTTTCTCTCTTTCTTTCTTTCTTTCTTTCTTTCTTCCTTCCTTCCTTCCTTCCTTCCTTCCTTTCCTTCCTTCCTTCCTTCCTTCTTTCTTTCTTTCTTTCTTTCTTTCTTTCTTTCTTTCTTTCTCCCTTTCTCTCTTTTCCTTCCTTCCTTCCTTTCTTCCTCCCTCCCTCCTTCCTCTCTTTCTTTCTTTCTTTCTTTCTTTCTTTCTTTCTTTCTTTCTTTCTCTTTCTTTCTTTCTTTCTTTCTTTCTCTCTCTCTCTTCCTTCCTTCCTTCCTTCCTTCCTTCCTTTCTTCCTCCCTCCCTCCCTCCTTTCTTTCGTTCTTTCTTTCTTTCTTCGGAGAAAGTTGCAAGGATGTGGGTTAGATTTGGAGGGATGGGGGTTGGGTGCATGATGAAATTCACGAAGAATCAATAAACAGTTAATGACAAAAGAATATCATTCTGAAGTTCATTTATTGCGAGTACCCAGAATGACTGCCGTGGATTTAGAACGTGGGGGAAGAAGTAGATTCTAAGGAACAGGACGGAGTGTGAGAGTAAACTAGAAGTCAGAGCCGGCGGAGAGCCAGGTTATCGTTGGCTTAGACAAAGTGGTCGTGAGAATAGCCCATGAGGCACTTAGCATTGCTATATTTATTGAACAGAAAACACACACACACACACACACACACACACACACACACACACACCACACATACACACACACACCACACATACACACACATACCACACACACACACACACACACACACACACACACCACACATACACACACACCGCACACATACACACACACACCACACACACACACACACACACACACACACACACACACACACACACACACACATTTAAATATGCTCCAGGCTCAGTTACAACAAAGCAGTTTCTGTGACAAGATAAACATACGTGGTGGACCTCATTTCATAACATTTTCAAAGAGGCCCCAAGGACTGTGCAGTTAACAGTCTTCCTTTGTAGAAGTGGCCAGCGTCTTTCGCCCCCGTCCCTGCTTCTGGTCATTTCTCTCTCCTACAGTGCAAACACAGTGCCTTACTGGCATTCTGTATATTTTTTAACTCTTCCCAAGAGTTCTCTGACCTTATGGTTTCATGACTCCAATTGTCCCATCCTTGTTATTGTTGCTGCTTAACGTTCATGGTGCCGGGGATTGGGTCCGTGCGCTTGGGACACGCTAGGCAAATGTTCTATCACTGAGTCATAGCCTCAGCTCCATGTCTCTTTATTAGTAAGCTTTTCTCTGAATACTTATCTTGATTTCCATCATGTAGCTGCATTATCAGTATCGAGTTGTTAATAAATAATGTTCCTAGGAAACAGAAGGCCAACAGAAAAAGCGTTACGTACATGATGAGTCCCAAGATGTACCAGGAGTTAGTCACACCTGGAATCTCAGCAGCTGAGAGAGGCTGAAGCAGGGGCATTCGCCATAGATCTGAGGCCCCTCTGGGCTGCAGAGCAAGATCTTGTCTAAAAATAAACAAAAAAAAATCAAATTCACCCAAACCAAGATTGCCTGAATACTTTTGATTTAACAGAGTAAAGATCTGTTAATGAAGATAAAGTATTTAGCATTTACTAGAATGTTTGGTATTTTTTTAATGAGCCCTTTCCTTAAAGAATAATGTAAACTGAGTTTCAGTTTGTCCATTGTCAGAACACTCTGAGTTCAGACTTTTTCCTGTCTGACCTCCCCTTTCCTTAAAGAATAATGTAAACTGAGTTTCAGTTTGTCCATTGTCAGAACTCTCTGAGTTCAGACTTTTTCCTGTCTGACCTCAGCCATCTGAGTAACTGGATTGACTGTCTATTAATCACCTCTGATTTCCCAATTTCTCTTACTGCACAGTTCAGTTCATTAAAACGTCTGTAGAGTCAACCTGCAAACCATATCCTAACACCATCTATTTCTTTTCATATCTACTTGGTTACCATAATCCTCTAATAAGCCACTAATCCTCCCAGGGTTCACTGTCCCCTGTATCATGAATGTGTAGCCAGAGTAGTGTATCTCCCTATCCTCACTGATTTTTCTGAGAAAAGGTATTATCATATAACTGGCTATCTTGGAACTCACTATGTAGACCAGGCTGGCCTTGAACTCATAGAGTTTTGCTTGCTCTGCCTGCTTTGCCTTTTTCTTCAAAGTCCTGGAATTAAAGACATGTTCTACTATGCCCAGCCCAGAGTAACCCTTAATACTTGTGATGGTTTGTATATGCTGGGCCCAGTGAGTGGCACTATTTGGAGGGGTGGCCTTGTTGGAGTAGGTGTGTCACTGTGGGTGTGGGCTTTAAGATCCTCACCCTAGGTGCTTGGAAGCCAGTCTTCTCCAAGCAACCTTCAGATGAAAATGTAGAACTCTCAGCTTTTCCTGCACCTTGCCTGCCTGGATGCTGCCATGTTCCCACCTTAATAATGGACTGAACCTCTGAACTTGTAAGCCATCCCCCACTGGATGTTGTCCTTATAAGAATTGCCTTGGTCATGGTGTCTGTTCATAGCAGTAAAACCCTAACTAAGACAATACTTGAAATCAGCTGGCGAATTCTTATACAAAGTCTTCAATAGTTTTCTACTGTAGCCAAAATCAGTTCTAAATTTCTGATCCGTCGTGTGGAATCCTGTAGCGTTTGGTCCTACTTATTTCTCAGATCTCATTTATTCATTTTCCATATCCCACGGCCTTAGCTTTGTATTCCTGAAAGTTAACTATCCTCACTTATTGACACTATATTATGATGGTGATTATGACCCTTCTTGAGTTCAGCTTCTCTAGACACTAAGAAAGATCTTTCTAGAGAAATATGTAAAGGTGTGTGACATAGAGTTTTGCTATCTTTGATCGTCCAGGAGGACGAAATCCCCTGGTCCTGGTTGTTGACATTTCAGCTTGCCTGTGCAGTTCTTGTCTACAGGACATGGGCTTTGAGGATCTGAAAGAATGGGGCAGGCTCCAGTCTGATGCCGTAGACAACTGTACCTCAGTTTCAGTGTACTTTTATACGCAACTGCAATACAAAAGCAGTGATCCTAGAAAGGCTGTTTGAGTTCAGAAAAATATACTCAGAAAAACATGTAAATAAATACCACTAAGTACACAATTAATATTAATAAAATATCCATTTCCCCCAAACTTTCTCAGGACAAACCAATTTATACATAATTGCCTGGTATGGACTATAAATTATATGTTGGAAAGCATGAAAACACGGCAGAAGGCGATATCCAGGTGGAGAGTACACGGGCTAGATGGGGTTCTATAGCTATGTTCTGACATTCAACAAGAATAAACATACCTTATAAATTGAATATAAGTGTTTGTCACAGAAGCCATGAAATCAAGTCTAAGAATAATCCAGGGAACAAAACGGACCTGAGGTAAAAGGCTCTCTCTCCTGGAGCCTCTCTCACAGTTCCCCAAGGCATTGTTCACCAGATATTATTCTTTTGACTGTGTTCCTTCTCACATCAAAAGGCACCGCTTTGAGGAGTTGGCTGAACTGGGCAAGGGATCCACATAAGCCTCTCTCAAGATGAAACACACGGTTTAGGTTACCCTAACAATGGATTTGTCTTCTCTGTGAGAACATGGTGACCCAAAGCAGTATGAGACTAAATAATGAGAGTGGTCTGAGGAATGGAGCTTGGGAGAGACTGGAACCTTGGCCTGAGACACATTCCTTTCTCAAAGCAGAATGGGTAAGCATTCTTACCCATGGAGCAGATACCCAGCAGTAAGGTCAGTGCCTTTTCCAGTGCTAGCCTACGGCTCATACATCACATACTAATGACTATATATAAAGCCCTAATGGATCTGTAGATTGATGTAGAAATTACTTTTCTGTGACCCTGATATAGGTTTTTTATAAGGCAAACCTTCTCTGGAATTTGGCATCTAAAACACTCAGTTTCCTGAATACCTTTTCCCAGAGAGTGGCAGATTATCTAGTACTACTCTTTTCTTAATGTTAATTAAACCGCTCAGGTTAAACTACACTATTCCTGAGGAGCCCTGCCAGGTTCCCATGGTGGTGATGGAGGGGAGATGGCTGGGCGCACCTGTGTTTACATGGAGGTTGGAATGGTCTGTGGTGGTCTCCACAGTGAACAACAACATCAGACTAATGGGATGTTTTCAGAAGGCAGTGGCACAAAAAAGTCCAAACTAAGGTCGACTCTTAGCAAATGACCAAATGGTGAAGTCCATCTTATTACGAGGTGCTTTGGTGATGTTGCGTGGTGATGGCAGCTTTGAAATACCGTGTGTGTGTGTGTGTGTGTGTGTGTGTGTGTGTGTGTGTGTGTGTTTAGATATAGAAATATATTAATATATTTAGGGTCAAGGAAGCAGGGTAGCCTAGCTACAGACCCTTATCTCTCCCTCCTCTTTTCTAAATCCATTCCCCAAGTGCGACCCAGCACTCCTCCACTCAGACCACCTGCTGCAGCCTCCTCTTCTTCCTCCCTCACCTTGTCCCTTTCTCCAGGGGATTGTATGGATCACAAGATTTACAGGAAATCTGGGACACCATGAAAAAGACCAAATCTAAAAATGATAGGAATAGAGAAACCCGAAGGAACAGAAAATATTTTCAACAAAATCATAGCAGAAAATTTCCTTAACCTAAAGAAGGATATACTTGTCAAGTCAAAAGAAGAATATAGGACATCAAATAGACTGGACCAGAAAAGGAAATTCCTCTCAGCTCAAAATCAAAGCACAAAATGTACAAAACAAAGAAAGAATATGAAAAGATTCTAGGAAAAAAGACCAAGAAGCACATAAAGGCAGACATATTAGAATAATAACTGACCTTTCAATGGAAACTTTAAAGGCTAGAAGGACCTGGATAGATGTTCTAGAACCTCTAAGACCACAGATGCTAGCCCAGAACATACAATGCTATACAAAATACCCAGCAAAACTTATAATTACATAGATGGAGAAAATAAGACATTCCATGATAAACACCAAATTGAAGCAACCTGTCTACAAATCCAGCTCTTTAGAATATTCAAGAAGGAGAACTTCAACCTAAATAGGTTAATTACATATAAGGAATGTATTTTCTCCTTTAACACACACACACACACACACACACACACACACACACCACAGTAACAAAATGACAGGCGTCAACAAACATTTCCCACACTCATTGATATCTTTTAACATCAGTGGTCTCATTCAATAAAAGATACAGACTACAAGAGGATTGATTCTTCTGCTGTATTGGAGAAACACATTTTTTTTTTCTCCAAGACAGGGTTTCTCTGTATAGCTCTGGCTGTCCTGGAACTCACACTGTAGACCAGGCTGGCCTCGAACTCAGAAATCCGCCTGCCTCTGCCTCCCAGAGTGCTGGGATCACAGGCGTGCGCCACCACCGCCCGGCGGAGAAACACATTTTTAACATCAAGGATAGATATCACCTCTTGGTAAAAGGATGGGAAAAGATAATCCACACGAGTGAACCTAACAAGAAAGCTAGTATAGTCATCTTAATATTTGACAAAATAAACTTCGAACTAACACTAATCAGAAGAAATAGGGGCCTTTCCAATTTGGGCTGGGCAGAATGGCTCCCACAAAGAAGGGTGGTGAGAAGAAGGGTCTTTCTGCCGTCAATGAGGCGGTGACCTGAGAACACACCATCAACATTCACAAGCGCATCCACGGAGTGGGCTTCAAGAAGCGTGCTCCTCGGGCACTCAAAGAAATTCAGAAGTTTGCCACGAAGGAGATGGGGACTCCAGATGTGCACACTGATACCAGGCTCAATAAAGCCGTCTGGACCAAAGGAATAAGGAATGTTCTGTATCGAATTCGAGTATGTTTGTCCAGAAAACGTAATGAGGACGAGGATTCACCAAACAAGCTCTACACATGGGTAACTTACGTGCCTGTTATCCCATTCAAAAATCTGCAGATGGTCGATGTGGATGAGAGCTAACCTGCTGAATGTCAAATAAAGTTGTAGAACTGCCCCCCCCCAAAAAAAAAGAAAGAAAAAAGAAAAAGAAACAAGATAAAAAAGAAAAAAAGAAAAAAAAAGAAAAAGAAAAAAAAACAAAGAAATAGGGAAGGATACTATATGCTCATCAAAGAGACAATCCACCAAGAGAACATTGCAATTCCGTAAGTCCATATGCCAAGCACAAGGAAAATCAAGCTTGTAAGAGAAATACTACTTAGCTTAAATAACATATTAACCCTCACACCAATACTGCAAGTCTTCAGTACTCAACTCTTGCCAATAAACAGGTCATCCAGACAAAACCTAAACAGAGAAATGCTGGAGCTAACTGATGTCATAAACCAACTGGGCTCAACAGATATTTACAGAACTGTTCATTTAAACACAAAAGAATAGAATTTCTTCTTAGCCATGGAACTTTCTTCAGAATGTAGATATAAAGCAATTATCAGCAGATATAAGAAAATTGAAATAAGACCCTATATCTATCATTCTACCTCAGTTTAAAGCTGGATATCAACAACAACAACAACAACAACAACAACAACAACAACAACAAGAACAACAACAGAAAGCTACAAACTTTGTAGAAACTGAACAACTCAGTATTGAATAAAAATAAACAGATGAAGACAGGAATTACAAAAGAAACCAAAGACTTTCTAGAATTGAATAAAAACGAATACACAACATACTCAATAGACATTTACACACAAAATGAAGGTTGTGCTCCCGCCACCATTTGCACTGGGGAGTGGGGCAGCTCCAGAGCCTTCTGTGCACAGCCTTTCAGGAGAGAGTGATCTCGCAGCAGCAGCGCTTTCACTTCTGAGCTCATGGAGGTGAGATCTTCACCTTCTCTCTGGAGGGGAACAGCCAGGAGCACATGGGGCAAATGATCAGTGGAACAGCTGGGAAGGAAGTCGCCCCACCACCCATTTAGATCAGGGAGCTGGGAGACTCCACAGCCTTCTGTGCACAGCCAGCAAGGAGAGAGTGATCTCCCAGCAGCATTTTCACTTCTGAGCTTGGAGGTGAGATCTCCACCTTCTCTCTGGAGGGGAACAGCTAGGAGCGCACAAGGCTTACCGATCAGTGGAGCAGCTGGGAAAGAGGTCTTCAGGCTGCCAGTTGTACCAGGAAGCCAAGCAGCTCCAGAGCCTTCTGTGCACAGACCCTGCCAGAAGGGAGTTGTTCTCCCAAGAGTACAGACACAGGCTTAGAAGCCCACAGGAGGGACAAGCTCCAGCCAGAGACAGCAAGACCAACTAGCACCAGAGACAGCCAGATGGCATAAGGCAAGCATAAGAACCCTGCCAACAGAAACCAAAGCTACTTGGCAACATCAGAACCCAGCTCTCTCACCACAGCAAGTTCCAGATACCCCAACACACTAGAAAAGCAAGAGCTAGATTTAAAATCGTATCTCATGATGCTGATGGAGGGCTTCAAGAAGGACTTAACTCCCTTAAAGCAATACTGGAGACCATCAGTCAACAGGTAAAAGTCATTAAAGAGGAAACACAAAAATTCCTTAAAGAACTACAAGAGATCATGGGTCAACAGGCAGAAGCTCTTAAAGAGGAAACACAAAAATCCCTTAAAGAATTACAGGAAAACACAAACAATCAAGTGAAGGAACTGAACAAAACCATCCAGGATCTAAAAACAGAAGTAGAAACAATAAAGAAATCACAAAGTGAGATTTCTCTGGAGATAGAAAACCTTGGAAAGAATTCAGGAGTCATAGATGCAAGCATCAATAACAGAATACAGGAGATAGAAGAAAGAATCTCAGGTGCTGAAGATACCATAGAAAACATTGACTCAATAGTCAAAGAAAATGCAAAATGCATAAAGCTTGAAACCCAAAACACCCAGGAACTCCAGAACACAATGAGAAGACCAAACCTAAGGATTATAGGCATAGAAGAGAGCAAAGATTTCCAACTTAAAGAGCCAGTAAATATCTTCAACAAAATTATAGAAGAAAACTTCCCTACCCTAAAGAAAGAGATGCCCATGAACATACAAGAAGCCTTCAGAAATCCAAAACAGACTGGACCATACCAGAAAGTCCTCCTGGCACATAATAATCAAAACACCAAATGCACTAAACAAAGAAAGAATATTAAAAGCAGTAAGGGAAAAAGGGCAAGTAACTTATTAAGACAGACCTATCAGAATTACACAAGACTTCTCAACAGAGATGATGAAAGCTAGAAGATCCTGGGCAGACCTCATACAGACCCTAAGAGAACACAAATGCCAGCCCAGGCTACTATACCCAGCAAAACTCTCAATTACCATAGATGGAGAAACCAAGATATTCCATGATAAAAACACAATATCTGTCCACAAATCCAGTCCTACAAAGGATAATAGATGGAAAACGCCAACACAAGGAGGGAAACTACACCCTAGAAAAAGCAAGAAAGTAATCGTCTTCCGACAAGCCCAAAAGAAGATACCCACACAAACATAAAAATAACATCAAAAATAACAGGAAGCAACAATCATTATTCCTTAATATCTCTTAACATCAATGGACTCAATTCCCCGGTAAAAAGACATAGACTAACAGAATATTTTTCATGTAAATATTTAATTTTATCAGAATATGTTTGTAATTCCTCTTTTGATTAATTTAGTAATTTTTTATGTCTACCAGTTTATCTGCATTATTTTTCATGATAATCTTCAATTTTGAGATTTTTCTATATATTTCTTCTAGTTTATCAGAAATGTTTTCCATGTAAATCTGATTTTATCACAAAATATTCTTAATTCCACATTCAATTAACTTAGAAAGGTTTTTTGTCTACCATTTTATCTGTATAATTTTCATGAAATAGTCAATTTTAATGTGTTGTTCTATATATTTCTTGAATTTTATCAGAAATACTTTGCATGTAAATCTTCATTTTTACCTGAAAACATTTATAATTCCACTTTCAATCAACTTAGAATTATTTTTATGCCTACCATTTTATCTCTATAATTTCCATGATAATCTTCAATTTTAACATGTTTTTCTATATATTTCTTCAATTTTATCGGAAATATCAGAAATATTTATCAGAAATATTATATCCATTATATATTAAAGTTTCCATGATAATCTTCAAAAACAAACAACAACAACAACAACAAAAAACAAAATGAAGGTTGTTCTAAGAGACAAGTTCATAGCACTAAATGCCTGGGTAGGGGGTAGATCTCATTCTGGTAGCAACTTAACAATACACTCGGAAGCTCTTTGAACAAAGAAGAAATCACATCCAAAAATATTAGATGCCAAGGAATAACCAAAATCAGGCTAAAATCGATAAAATAATAATAATACAATATATAAAATCAATGAAACAAAGAGTTGGTTCTTGTAGAAAATCAGTATCATTGGCAAAGAGAATTACAGACCAATTTCCCCTTTTTTATTAGATATATTCTTTATTTACATTTCAAATGGTTTCCCCTTTCCTGGTTACCCGCCATCCCTGAAAGTCCCATAAGCCCTCTTCCCTCCCCCTGTTCTCCAATCATCCCCCTCTGGCTTCCCTGTCTTGGTATTCCCCTACACTGTTGCATCAAGCCTGTCCAGGACCAGGGGCCTCTCCTTCTTTCTTCTTGGACATCATTTGATATGTGAATTGTGCCTTGGTATTCCAAACTTCTGGGCTAATATCCACTTATCAGTGAGTACATACCATGTGTGTTCTTTTGTGATTGGGTTACCACACTTAGGATGATATTTTCCAGTTCCAACCATTTGCCTAAGAATTTCATGAATTCATTGTTTTTAATAGCTGAGTAGTATTCCATTGTGTAAATATACCACATTTTCTGTGTCCATTCCTCCATTGAGGGACATCTGGGTTCTTTCCAGCTTCTGGCTATTATAAATAGGGATGCTATGAACATAGTGGAGCATGTGTCCTTATTACATGCTGGGGAATCCTCTGGCTATTTGCCCAGGAGTGATATAGCAGGGTCCTTTGGTAGTATCATGCCCAGTTTTCTGAGGAACTGCCAGACTGATTTCCAGAGTGGTTGTACCAGCTTGCAGTCCCACCAGCAGTGGAGGAGTGTTCCTCTTTCTTCACATCCTCGCCAGCACTTGCTGTCTCCTGAGTTTTTGATCTTAGCCATTCTGACTGGTGTGAGGTGAAATCTCAGGGTTGTTTTGATTTGCATTTTCCTGATGATTAAGAATGTTGAACATTTATTTAGGTACTTCTCAACTATTCAATATTCCTCAGGTGAAAAGTCTTTGTTTAGCTCTGTACCCCATTTTTAATAGGGTTATTTGGCTCTCTGGAGTCTAACTTCTTGAGTTCTTTGTATATATTGGATATTAGCCCTCTGTCAGATGTAGGGTTGGTAAAGATCTTTGTCCAATTTGTTGGTTGCTGTTTTGTCCTATTGACAATGTCCTTTGCCTATGGAAACTTTGTAATTTTATGAGGTCCCATTTGTCAATTCGTAGAGCATAAGCTATTGGTGTTCTGTTCAGGAACTTTTTCCCTGTGCCCATGTGCTCCAGGTTCTTCTCCACTTTCTCTTCTACTAGATTCAGTGTATCTGGTTTTATGTGGAGGTTCTTGATCCTCTTGGATTTAGACTAGACTAAACTAGACTAGAGTAGACTAGATTAGAATACTAGACTAGACTAGACTAGACTAGACTAGACTAGACTAGAAACAAGCAAGGCTCCAACTATGTAGACTGGATACCAGTTTATGGTTTTAGAAGAGACTGCAGAGCTCAAATGTCCCAATAAATTGAGCTGTCTCCTGTTCTCTACCATTTATCTTTTGGTGCTATAAAAAGTAGCACCAACAAGGTAAATGGATTATAAAATACCTTGTACCAAAATCATAGGTCAGAGGAGAAGTTAAATATATGTCTATCAGAGAAGAAATTTCTAAACAGAACTAGAAAAAAAGCAAGGGAGCCACAAAGAAATGAACAACCTAAAGGAGGAGAAGAGGAAAGAGAGGAAGGAACACCATGTGGAAAATAAAAGGATTGTATCTCAATGAATAAAAGTTCATCGCCTGCTTATCTGAACATCCAGTTATATAGAATGTTAGTAAAATAATCAACTATCAATTATTATTTTAAAAAAAGAAAAATGAATGAAATTCATTGCAAGTTTAATGAAACTATCTGAAGACCTAAACAGTATTAGCAATAGATGGATATTCTAAAGTATGGGGAATATGGCAAATATGATGGTGGAATAATTTGCTGGCATGGATGAAGACTACGCTGGCCACAAAACAAAACAAAACAAAAACACATCTATATTTTTTTGACACAAAGAAAAATCCTTTACATTCTTTTTTACTACATAAATATTTATGTGATTTTTAAAAAAAATAAATCCATGTTTTTTTCAATTTAAATAAAATTAACCTAGAATTATTTATTTGAGTTATAGAAGGCTGACTTTGTCTCAAAAACAATCTTTTAGTGAAATATCAGTTTAATAGAAATGAAAGTAATAAAATTTCTTGTCAATAGGACAAAATGGCAACCAACAGGTTGGGGAAAAACCTATCCTACATCTGATAGAGGGCTATTATCCAATATATACAAAGAACTCAAGAAGTTAGACTCCAAAGAACCAAATAACCCTATTAAAAATGGGGTACAGAGCTAAACAAGGAATTCTCAACTGAGGAATACCAGATGGCTGAGAACACCTAAAGAAATGTTCAATAATCCTATCCTATCCTATCCTATCCTATCCTATCCTATCCTATCCTATCCTATCCTATCCTATCCTATCCTATCCTATCCTATCCTATCCTATCCTATCCTATCCTATCCTATCCTATCCTATTCTATTCTATTCTGAGGGAAAATAACATTGCACTGTTGGTGGATGACTCAGTTGGCATGCATAGCCCTGGATCTTGTCTGATGATTGAGTCCATCAACTCCTCTCTAGAAATCATTCATGGAATTCCTGAGCCCAAACAGAAAAACTTCGTGGTCTTCACTCTCATTCAGTACATTTAAATGTGAAGTGTGGTAGTAATGATGTTCTCCCTATAATTCTTTCAATGGTAATCTCATCCAAACCTTTAAGGAGCTGTGTAGAGCAAAAGAAGGGGGAAGGAAGAAGTCTTCCCTTCCCCGACGCTCTCCTAGAGCTGGGGCACTGCTCATACGCTATTTAGAGATGGGAATTCACACCATTAGTTTCTCTATTTCTTCCAATGTTGACTGGACAGTCTACAATCAGTTCTGTTACTTAAGCCTCAGACTCAGACAAACCTACACCATAAGCATTCCTTGAGCTTAGACTCCAATCATGTGAACCAATTTCTGTTACCTCTGCCTCTGCTTCTGTCTTCACCTGTCTCCATCTCTTTTCCTCTTCCTCCCTTATAACAAATGAATAACTTATATTTACATATACATACACTATGATTTATTTTTCATTTATTTGTATTGAAAACAGAGATGCAGTTCAGTATCAGGGTGCTTGCTGCACAAAATTCAGAGGTCTGTCTCTAGTACGGCAAAAGAAAAAAAACATGAAAATATAGCTTATATACTGTCTTAAATATCCTGGAGGAAGAGACATTCATTAGTAGCATCATCTTAACTTTTCAGGAGACTACAAAGGAATAGCTTCAGGCCTTCCTTTTGGTTATACAGAGATAAAAATGCAGACCTGATTTCCTTGATGTGTCAAGAGTTTGTGTTGGTTTTTCAAGTTTTCACATCACAGAAGTTTCTTTGGAACATGTACTTTATGTCAGCTACATTGCTAGATGCAGTGGAGTTAAGAATGAACAAGGAACATATTGTCCCCGACTTTTTGATGGAGTTGTGACAGTCTAGTAGAGTAAGTTTGGCTGAGTTAGAGCAGTGAGGATGGATTTGTATTGCTGAGATACATATGTATTTAAGGCTGGACTGGGTGGTGTTTGGACTGCTGAGCTAAGCTGGCCTCCCCATTGACACCTGCTGCTAGACAGGAGTTGTAAAGTTTTTATTATGATACGAGTGGGATATTAAGTGGGAAACTTAATTCAGTCAGTAACCGGGAAGGCTTCTGTGAGGAATGCTGAGAGACAGAAAGCGAGGAGGGGTCATTCAGGAGAGAAGGCGCCCCAGAAGGGACCCATGAGATAAAGAGCATGGGCTGGTGGGTGACTGATGAATGATTGGCATAGAGGTAGAGTAATGGTTTACAAGAGAATGACCTCATAGGCTCATACACTTGAATGTGTGGTCCCCAATTTGTGGAACTGTTTGGGAAGGATTAGGGAGTGTTGAAGGAAGCCAATTACAATAGGTAAGCTTCCACGTCTCAAAAGTCATGCCATTCCCAGTTAACATTCAGTTAAACAATCCCCACACTATAACAACCTTAACAATGTTGCCATGCAATACAATGTGGTGGCCTAAAACATTGACATTTCCAAGTATTAGGAACATAAATATCATCGGGGACCAACTGCTCACCATATGATTCCTGGGAATCTGTTTTTTTGTTTTTGTTGTTTTGTTTTTTTGTTTTTTGAGACAGGGTTTCTCTGTGTAGTACTGGCTGTCCTGGAACTCACTCTGTAGACCAGGCTGGCCTCGAACTCAGAAATCCGCCTGCCTCTGCCTCCCAAGTGCTGGGATTATAGGCGTGCGCCACCACCCCCGGCTCTGTTTTTTGTTTTTCATTATATCATCTCTCTCTCTCTCTCTCTCTCTCTCTCTCTCTCTCTCTCTCTCTCTCTCTTTCTCTCTCTCTCTATATATATATATATATAATATATATATAATATGTATATATATAAATATAAGACTGATTTCATGTTTTGTAGCTGATGTCTTTCTTGTCTATGACATCATCTTTGCCTCCATTTCTGTTTCTCCTTGTGGATGCCTCTAGCCATTAGCCTGGCTGAGTCCAGCTGACATTTTCTTAAATATAAGACTGATTTCATGTTTTGTAGCTGATGTCTTTCTTGTCTATGACATCATCTTTGCCTCCATTTCTGTTTCTCCTTGTGGATGCCTCTAGCCACTAGCCTGGCTGAGTCCAGCTGACATTTTCTGACACTGCTTTCTCAGTGGTCTATTATTAACTGTAACTTTCAATTCTAGACACAGCTCACTTTGTCTCTCACAGGTTAGCTGTTTCTTGATGTGGAAGGTTACATGGTTAAACTGTAATGTAAAATGTTCCTGTCAGTGGATGATTGTAACAAACCCTTTCATGTTTCTGTAGGAAGGGCAGACATCACCTTCTTCCGTCTGTAGTTTTAGCCACTTTTATCTGTAGTTTTAGCCACTGTTCTTTAAACCTGTTCACACATCTTCTTATTTGTCAGTTAGCTTCAGCACTGGTGGTTACAGATCCAGAGGATGCTCATGATACATCATAGTTTACATGTGCATCGGGTTTAAAATCAAAGACACTAGTGCTATTTTGATTTAGAGGAGAGTTAGTGGAGAAAAACATTTTTGGAAAAAGAAAAAAAGAAATGCCATTCAAGCCATCAACCATGTGGAATTCGCAAACAACCTTTCAGCTTATACTTATATTCATGACAAATACACTGAACATATCATGCAAAAAAAGTCACCAAGGTTATGGACAACACTGCCAAGAGAGTCCCCACGGCCTGAGAGATATTTTTTTAAATATAAGTAAAATGTCTTATTTAACTCTATTAGAAATCCTGGGTTTGCAATAAACGAGAAACATGGTCCAACAGCACAGAGATGAGGCCAGCTTTCCAAAATGGCAACATGAGCAATTAAGGTTTAATTCTCTTTAATGATGGCTACTACTTATTTCCTTAACATTTTCCTCCATAAGAAAATATTGACGTTCATTCCCACGTTAAGTTAAAAATTCAAATTGTTGCTGACTAAAATTAAATAGCGAGAGGTGTTAAAAAATGTTTATCTTCTTCTAAATAATCTTTCAAAGTTCTTTAGAATGTGAACCACTCCAGTGAAAAGTAGGAAGTGGTAGAAATAGTAAAATGATATATACTCACGGTTTTAGGAAAAAAATTTTCTTTATATATAATATATATGTATATATGTACATATATACATATATATCTTCATTTTATGTCCATCTTATTTGCCCCCTCCCGTGGACACTGCTTCCCACAATCCTTCCCCCACCCCTCCTCTTCTCTGAGTGGGTATATTCTCACCATGGTACATCAAGTTTCTTTGAGGCTAGGCACATCCTCTCACACTGAGGCCAGACAAGAAAAATCTCTATTTTTTAAAATAAATATATTTTTTAAAAAATTAAAAAAATAAAAATATTTTATTGTTGCGTGATTGTGAGTGTGCCATGTGTGGATGTACAGATGCCGTGGCATATGAACGTCAGAGAACTTTCAGAATTATGATTTCTCTCTCTCTCTCTCAATGTAAGACCTAGGGATCAAGTTCAGGTCATCAGGCTTGTATAGCAAGCATTTCCTCCATAGTTATTCCCCCATTTTTACTTGATACACTGTCTACAGAAAGAATATGTATATCTTAGTAAATATTGATTTAAAAAAACAACAGACTATGTTTTATTGCTTTGAAATTTGATCTGAAATATAAGAAATGAAAGTGTAGAAGGCAGCTTACCCTATCCTGACATAGTGGCAGCAATCTACCCAAAATGGTGATATTTAAAATGGAATCCAAGCAGTGCCCTGAGGGGAGTTTTTGTTTCACACCATGTCACAGTAACGAGAAGAATGTTGGTCATATTTCCTGTAATGTCCCAAGACTGAATGTGACACATTTGACTTTCTAGACAGTATGGGCTGAGAATAGGCAACCGACATATTTTCTGTGCTGAGGAATGGGAGGCTGGTTCAGACTCTGAGACACGCTTCAGAGAGCAGTGTGGGTGGGGAGTTTTTCCCACAAAGAATTATCCACTTACAATGTGCTCACATTTTTTTTTTTTAAATCAAGACAGTCCCTTGATTTTAGTGACACATTGGATTCCACACTGTCTTTGATCTATTCAAAGTTTCTACCCTGCATCTCTTATGCTTTAGCCTGAACTGTATCATGCCATAAACTGACACATTTATGGGATCAAATACAAAACAACTTAAGAATACAATTGAAAAGTTGCTTTGGTGATAAGCCCTTTTGGTGAAATTTGAAGATTTTATATTTCATGTAGTAGTCACAGGAGGAAAAGATTTCCTAAGTAAAGAAACTAGAGCCCCTATAGAGTACTTGTGAATTTTTGGGGCGTGTGTGCTAAAGTTTCTCTAGTGGGAAATGAATAGCTAGAGATTGGTGTTTCACATGGACTGAGGACTAGCCAAATGCCTCAGTGGGTGATGGCACACGTCACACAAGCCTGGTGCTTGAGTTTGATCACTGGCATCCCTATAAATGTGGAAGGAGACAACCATTCTCAGTTGTTCTCTGACTACCACATGTGTGGCTCAGGCTCTCCCTCCATCACCGTGGCCTCCTTTATAAGGACAATTAAAAAGAAATTAACTAATTGAAATGATTTCCCCCTAGGTAGCTTAAGATTCAAGGGTAGAAAACTACATTCACTTTAGTGAACATTTAAAAGGCAGCACGAGGAACAAGAACCATTAAAGAAATAATTAGTAATCATGCATTGCTTCAGACCACACAGAAGTCAAGAACAACCTTCTAAGCCATAGGACTTAACGCATTTCGGGTTTTTTTTTTGGATTCCGTTCACAGCCTGTTAACATTGAAAAACAGGTTTCGATCTGGGTCTTCTCTAAATAACCCTTCAAAATGTATTTAGTATAACACAATAGTTGTTAGCTATAAATTCAAATTAGAGAGCCTAGTTGTCTTAACTGAGACAGATATTGTAAGCAATTGTTTTGTACATGCTACTTTCTTCCTAAAATAATGGACAGAAAAGTGTTTCTGTCACAATAGGCATTATTTCTTCACTTAAAATATTTACTTTATAAAAGGTCATTTGAACTTACTCATAATTGGAATTTTATAATGTACCATCTCATTAGCAAGCATGAGTCACCATGGATTGCTGCAGTCTGTAGAGTGAGTTGACTCTTCGCAAACCGAAATACACATGGTCATAAATACACCCCGCTCCCCACTTAAAAAAAAATACCAGAAAACAAAACAAAAACCGAGTCTAGACACAGTTAGTTAATGAGTTTCTGTTTGATGTTTTAATTCCTGGAATGTAGTCAGGGCATCGACCCTATCTGTTGGACTACTGTGAGCCTCCCACACTTCCAGGAACTTTCCTCAAGTTTTCAATTGTCTCAGAAAAAGAAGAAAAGAAGGACAGATGATAAGAAAGGGAGCATCACCCTCCTGTTCTAGAAAGAGAGAAATGAGGTATCTGAGGGAGGGGAATGGCACCTCCTTGTCACATATTGAGAGTGGCAGAGGCGGCACTGGAGGAGAGAGCTGACTTTTTCTGATGCTCGGTATTGGTTCCTACCCATGACTAGGACAGCTCCAGCTCCAGCCCCAGCATGGCCGACTGCTTCAGTTTTTACAAGAGAGGCGATTCCTGGAAGGCAGAGCTCTCAGTGCTAACTTGAAACAGTCCTGGGCGAAGCCACACTAGTTGGTCACTTTGAGTGTGTGTGTAGTAGTAGTTTTAGAAGCCTCCTTTCCAGGTATATCATCTGCATTGGCTAGGCCCTTGTTCTGACCAGGGAGGTGATACGTAGCTGTTCCTCTGGCGACTTGAGCTAGCCACCTACAAGTCTATTGTGATATTCAGCACAACCTCAGAACTCTGAGATCAAAATGTTCAAAGCATGTTTCACATTCCAAGACTGGTATGAAGCTCAAAGATTTGATGTAAGATTGAGGCACACTCTTTGGGTATGATGCTGCCAGTACCCTAGGTCTCGCCAGGTAAAAGGCTTCCATTATTAATATAGTCACTTTTCTATTTAGTCTAACTTTTTCCTTAGTGAGGTTCTTCACATTCTTTTTACCACTCCCTCCAAACTTTTAAAAAGTAGAGTCATATATTTCTTGATAGCTGAGTATCTGCCTTTAGACTGGTAAGACCATGAGCTATGAATTTCTGGCTAGTTTTGCTCTGAGCAAAAACATTTAATTTCTTGTTATGTGGGTTTTTATTACCCAGAAAATATGGGCAATAATATATCTTACCTTATAAGGTTATTGAAGTATTGAATTGTTTTAAGTAAACACAATTTACACAGAAGGATACTGTCTCAAAGAAAGTGCTAGGAGCCAGATGTGGTGCAAACCTCTAATCCCTGCACTTTAGAGGCTAAAGAGGGAAGACCACCATTTCAAGGGCAAATTGTGATGGGACAATAACTCTAAGGATTCTATAGTTGCACACATAGAATGTGGTGGTAACCAATGACTCTCTAATTGGTATTAAGACCTACCCTACTAGAGCGAATCCATTCCTGGTGCTGGAATGAGCACTCAGCTTCACTGCTCAGGACTAATGAAGTCACGGATCTTTGAATAGAACCTACTACAACTGACACTTTACTAAATCACTATAGTCCCTAGCTATTTTCTAAATATTTGTTCTTATACACAAAGATAAGTATAGTTCTCAACCCCCCCCCACCCCCAGCAAGAAAACTTCTCTTTGCAACACATGGAGACCATTACAGAAAACAACCCATCAAGATACAAAGTTATGGAGCCTAGTCCTAATGGAGTCATCTTCAGTATGACTCCTGCACCTAAAGCTCAGGGCTCATGGAAGAAGATGGGGGTAGAAAGACTGTTAAGAGGCAGAGAAACAGGAATCCTGCTGTGAGGTGTATCTCTAGGAATGTTAGAAGCTACAGCCATAAACTCTCATCAACATGATTGCCTGAACATGGTCTATACAGAGACAGTAACATGCTAATATGGATGGTGGGAAGCTCACTTAGGGCACAGCCCTATGCAAAGAACTCACAGCCACTGAGCAATGCTGACAACAAGAGAAATAGCTTCCCCAGGGACGAGCACACACTGGCTACCCAATATCAAATGCTGAGCCCGAAAACATATGCATGAGTGACATTATACAGACTGAGCAGGTTATATTTAATATTTAGGAATATGTATGGATATACATACATGCTTGTAACAACAATCAATGAAAAAAGAAGCCAGGAATTTGGAAGAGAGAAAGGGCGGGGTAAATAGGAGGAATTGAAGGGAAGAAAGAGAAAGGGAGAATGATCTAATTGCATTATAATCTCAAACACTAAAAGAAAGTGCATTATAAACAAAAGCAAAGCAGGGGGTGCTAGCCATATCCTCTCTCTGCCATCCCTGATCTTACACACTGCATCGTCCTCCCACGGGGTACCCAGGGGTCCAGTGGAGTAGGATGCAGCCGTGACTCAAGGATTCTGGCAGAAGATGTTGATGTCAGGCTCATGAGCGCTTCCTCTCCAGTGGGTGCTGGAGGTTTCAGATACTTTTCCTGAGAGGCATGTTCAGTTTGTTCATGTTCTGATTTTGATGCACATTTTGGCAGCTTTCCATCACTGTGGCAAAGTTGCTTGAGATAAGCAAGTTAAAAGAGGAAAGTAGTATTTTAGCATATGGTCATAAGGAGCTCAGTCCCTGGTGCTTGGCCCTGTTGCTGCAAAGGATCATGCTGGGGAGCTCCTGGCGGAGAAAGCCTCATGGAAACCAGGTAATGGAAGATGGAGAGGAAAGAGCTGAGTCCTCGGTTCTCCATCAAGGACACCCTCTGCTCCCACAGTGACCTAATTAACTTATGTCCTTTGGGCTTGACATCCTTAGAGGTCTTACTTGATGCCAGTGGTGCCAGAGGTTGCATGATTTCGGGTTACAGCCCATCATCTTGGGAAAGTCATGGTGAAACAAATGCATGCTTGCTATTTAAAAATACACTCTCGGGCTCAGTTCCAGGAAAAATGGTGCCAACAACTTTTATGCTAGGTTTTCACACATCAATTAACATAATGAAGACCCCCACCCCTCCCAAAGTCATGTATAGACACATCCACAGGTCAACCTGTTCTAGACAATCTCTTTTGGAGACTTTGTTCAGAGGTGATTTAAGATTGTGTCAAGTTGACAGCCTAAACTAACCATCACATCCTCACAGTGTATTAATCAGTCTTCCGGTAGATCAGAGAATTGCCACCAACTCTCAGGCAATGATCTTGAACCCGAAGCAGGGATGCTTTTCTAGCTACAGAAACCGAGGAAAAGAACTTCATTTCCTGCTTCTAGAGATTATTAGCGATAAAAAAAATATTGAAACTAGCTTTGTTCTAAGAGAGATTGCCTCCTTATTATTTGAGGTATACTCAGGCCTTTACATTTACGTGCTTCTAACCGAGTGAACTTGGGTCTATGAAGTAGCTTGAGGTTGAAAAGTAATGAGCCGTGGTGGTAGCCCGAAAGATTTACTTATCACACGAAAATGCTTCATTACAATGCGCATTTTCAGTGAGAGAAACTAACCTTGGTAATTTTGCTGTCTAGTACGGGCACATGATTTAGAATATGGGCCTTTTAAATAGCACCTGACTTTTAAGTCTCACAGCAACAGTAGATTTGCCATGCCCAGTAAACTGTGTCCATGATTCAGAGTATTTGCTGATAGGGTGAATCAGCTGACCCTTGATTAATCTAAAACGGCAGCAGCTGATTTCAGGAGGAACGTCATGGCAGGATGTGCAGAAGGCATCTGGTTTTTATTTGCCCTTGAAAGACATAGGTATCAAAACAGGAAGTAGGGAGCCAGAGAGATGGCTCAGTAGGTAAAAGTGTTAGCAACCCAAGCTTGACAACCTGAGTTCTATTCCCAGAGCACACATAATGGAAGGAGAGAACCAACTCCTGAAAGTAGTATTCAGATCTCCATACACATGATGTATACAATATGTATGTGTATACACACACACACACACACACACACACACACCCATGAATTTGGAATATTCTGCATAACGTCTTCCCTCTTTATAAAGTTCTCAAACATAACAGTATAATAATCACCAGATTTTACAGTGTATCAAACATCATGGTAAATAAATTAATAATATCATTATTATTTAGATCCAGAGGTTGCATTCAAGCTTAAAGTGCAATTTAAAATGTAAAATACTGATGAACTATTCAGGGGCATTTATTTTGGTTGATTGCTTCATGTAGGATCTTTTGCTCAACAGAAAAACACTCTCATTATCACACTAGGACTTTGTATGTGTGTATGTGTGTGTATATGAATGTGCATGTGCATGTGTGGGGTATGTGTCCTGTGCACATGTGTGTGCAGTTGTGTAAGTATGTGTGTAAAGGTTGATGTTGGAGGTCTTCTTCCATTTCTCTACCTCGTCTTTTGAGACAGGGTCTCTCACTGAACCTGGGGTCATCCCCTTTCAGCTAGACTGGCTGACCAGAAATCCCCAGTGGCTCAGTTTGACTCTGCTCTCAGAGATGGGGTTACAAATGTATCTCCACTGGCTTTTGTGTGGGTGCTTGGGACTCAAACTCAGGTTCTTATGCTTGCATTGCAAGATTTTAACCCACTGAGCTATCTCCCCAGTCCTACGTAATGCTGTTTTCATGACAAAATGTTATGATGGGAATATCAATATATTTTCAGTCACAAAAAAAATCAATACTTCATCTAAGGTTTCTTATCCTCTTAACATATGTTCTAGATGACTTCCAGGCCACCACATTATATACAATGTGATAATCTTGGGATCTGGAGGAAGTGTATGCACAGTATTGACCTTAGGGTATGGGGGCAGTGTAACAAATACCAACACCAATCTCCAACTTCAGTGCTGATAGTGCCTCTCAGAGACTATTGAGTAAGTATTCTTAGATGTCTAGGAATAATCAAGATTCAGAGGTGATTTAATGTAAAGGCATACTCCCCTTCCCTGCTTGCCTTAGACTTTGTCTCTACTTCTCTTTTTTGTGCTTAACTGTTCTTTTAGCCCATGCGTGAGAGAGTACTGACCACAAGGATAACAAAATACTTATGGGAATAAATTGAGAATTTAGCCACTTACATCAGATTTTTATAAGCCACATCCTAAGTTATTTAGTGTATAGAGCTGGTGATACACACATTTGTACCTCTTACCAGAGACTGGTGACGGTATTCAGTAAGACCCACATGAAACATAGTTGAAATACTTCAGGAGTAAAATAGTCCATGATGCTAGGATTTTTTTTTTCACATGCAATATTTGACACTTCCATACATGTATGGCAACACATCCCATCATCCCCTGTCTTATTGGCTTCCCACTCTCTGATAGCATTCTTTCTTTTCCTGGCTGTCTGCCTTCTACATTCAAGTCTTTCCTTTTCCCATTTGAATCCTTTTGGTGATTTTATGGAGGACACACTGCTTGTCTAGCCCCCACACATCTCTCCAAGCTTCACTGGGGGCCCATATATCCTAAATCCTATGCAGGCATCTCTTCCTGGGCAGTTGCTACTTTGCAGCCTGTAATCTGAAAGTTTTAGTTCACTGAGACCATGCCAATGGTCATGTTCACACACCATGTCATGCAGCAACATCTTCTGTCTTTTTTCCCCCTCCAGAAACAATGGTAACTCAATCTCTGGACGCAACAACTAAAACCTAATCTTGTGAGCCTTATTAAATCTGATTTCTCTGATGGCAAATCCTAGCAGATTTGTCATGATACCAAGAAACTCTAGCAGCTACATCTTGCCTTTACACTAGCTCTGTTCCAAAAGCGTCTAACTCTCCTCTCCTTCTTCTCTTCCTCCATCCAACCTGGAAGTCCTGCCTACTTGCCCAGTGATTGGCTCCTTTATTTCTTAGGTGATTGGGTCACAAGAAGTCACCTGAGTATGTGACTCACTCCTTGTCTGCAGCCCCTCCAATGAGAGTGAATTTAGTATCTAAATACAAATAGCACCAGGTCTATCCACAACAGATTCCCAAGTGGGGCAGTATCTGGATGGCCTTTCCTTCAGACTCTGCTCCACACTTTTGTCTCTGTATCTCCTCCCATGGGTATTTTGTTTCCCCTTCCAAGAAGGACCAAAGTATCCACACTTTGGTCTTTCCTCTTGAGCTTCATGAGGTCTGTGAATTGTATCTTGGGTATTCTGAGCTTTTGGGCTAATATCCATTTATCAGTGAGTACATACTATGTGTGTTCTTTTGTGATTGAATTTCCTCACTCAGGATGATATTTTCTAGTTCCATCCATTTGCCCAAGAATTTCATGAATTTATTGTTTTTATTTTTCCTTTTGTTAATTAGATATTTTCTTTATTTACATTTCAATTGTTATCCCCTTTCCTCATTTCCCCTCCAAAAACCCCCTATTCCATCCCACCTCCCCCTGCCCACTAACCCACCCACTCCCACTTCCCTGTCCTGGCATTTGCCTACACTGGGACATTAAGCCTTCACAGGACCAAGGGCCTCTCCTCTCATTGATGTCCAACAAGGCTATCCTCTGCTACATATGGGGCTGGAGCCATGGGTCCCTTTATGTGTACTCTTTGGTTGGTGGTTTAGTCTTTGGGAGCCCAGGGGATACTGGTTGGTTCATATGTTGTTCCTCCTACGGGCCTGCAAATCCCTTCAGCTCCTTGGATCCTTTCTCTAGCTCCTGCACTGGGGACCCTGTGCTTAGTCCAATGGTTGGATACAAGCATCTACCTCTGTATTTGTCAGGCACAGGCAGAGCCTCCCAGAAGACAACTATATTAGCCTCCTGTCTGCAAGCACTTGTTGGCATCCACAATAGTGTTTGGGTTTGATACTTGTATATTGGATGGATCCCCAGATGGGGCAGTCTCTAAATGGCCTTTCCTTCAGTTTCTGCTCCACATTTTGTGGAGGTTTTTTTCTTCTCCCATAGGTTTTTTGATCCCCTTTCTAAGAAGGACCGAAGTATCTACACTTTGGTCTTTTTCTTCTTGAGCTTCATATGGTCTGTGAGTTGTATCTTGGGTATTCTGAGCTTCTGGGTTAATATCCACATATCAGTGAGTGCATACCATATGTGTTCTTTTGTGATTAGGTTACCTTACTCAGGATGATATTTTCTAGTTCTATCCATTTGCCTAAGAGTTTCATGAATTCATTGTTTTTAATAGCTGAATAGTACTCCATTGTGTAAATGTACCACATTTTCTGAATCCATTCCTCTGTTGAAGGACATCTGGGTTCTTTCCAGCTTCTGGCTATTATCAATAAGGCTGCTATGAAAATAGTGGAGCATGTGTCCTTGTTATATGTTGGAGCATCTTTTGGGTATAGGCCCAGGAGTGATATAACTGGGTTCTCAGGTATTACTATGTCCAATTTTCTGAGGAATCACCAAACTGATTTCCAGAGTGGTTGTACTAGCTTGCAATCCCACAAAGAATGGGGGAGTGTTCCTCTTTCTCTACATCTTCAACAGCATCTGCTGTCCCCTGAGTTTTTGATCTTACCCATTCTAACTGGTGTGAGGTGGAATCCCAGGGTTGTTTTGATTTGCATTTCCCTGATCACTAAGTATGCTGAACATTTCTTTAGGTGCTTCTCAGCCATTCGGTATTCCTCATTTAAGCCCTGTACCCCATTTTTAATAGGGTTATTTGATTGTCTGGAGTCTAATTTCTTGAATTCTTTGTATATATTGGATATTAACCCTCTATTGGATGTAGGATTAGTAAGGATCTTTTCCCAGTCTGTCCTATTTTTGCTTGCAAGTATTTCAGGCAGTGATAGGTGCTAGAGAGTCAGTGAAAAAAAATCACACTTCTAAATACATATAAGTGCAATTTTGTTTTCTTCTTTGTTTCTGTTTGTTTCTTTGTTTTTTTCTCTCTTTCTCTTTCTCTCTCTCTGTTTCATTGTTTCTCTCTCTCTCTCTCTCTCTCTCTCTCTCTCTCTCTCTCTCTCTCTCCACATGTGCAAATTATACATCCTAGTTGTAGCTTTTGAGCCTCCTAGCATTGCTTGAAGCTGGAAGATATTGGCAGTTCAAGTTTTGGAATAAACTGTAACAACAGAGAATATACTCCCTCCACCTTTAAGAGGAGTCTGGTTTCCCCTGGTCTATCCCTCTCCTGTCTGTGTTCTTCCTGAAAGCTGCCTTAGCAGAAGATTCCTTTGGGTTTTTGAAATGCTAGATCACAATGGAAAGATGAATATTAGAAAGGACAATAAGCTTGAAGGTAAGTAGGAGAAGTGTTTGATCCTCTTGCTGTATTTCAGGTAGATTTCCATAGAGTTGTGAGAGAGTAGTTTGTGAAGAAAGTGAGATTGAGGTTCAAGAGGAACATGTATGACAGGGAATGAAGTTTAGATATTTGGGGTTCAATAGGAATATGTATGACAGGCAATGACGTTTAGATGTTTGGTGTTCCATAAGAATGTGTATGACATGCAATGACGTTTAGATGTTTGGGGTTCCATAAGAATGTGTATGGTAGGTCATGACACTTACATGTTTGACATGCCATCCAGAGTGTTACATTTGTACCAAGATGGGAAATCAAATTTAATGTCTCCAGCTCACTTGCATATATTAGTGGCCATGAATATGGTTTTGACCAGTAGGAAATAAGCTGAATTGTATAGGGGAAAAGTAATTTCTAAATTAAGCTTTGCCAGGAGGAAGTTATTTTTTAATTAATTAATTAATTCAATATATCCGACTGCTGTTTCCCGTCCCTCCTCTCCTCCCAGCAGCTCCACTCCTCCATTTCTCTTCAGAAAGCAACAAACCTCCCAGCAGGAAGTTATTGATCATCCCCTTTGCCCTCTTTTTAAAAAATTATTTTTCTTTTATTTTATGAATATGAGGGTTTTTTTTCCTGCACACCTCTCTGTGTTCTACAGTGAATACAGTTACCTGTGGAGGCCAGAAGATGTCAGATGTCCTCCAACTGGAGTTACAGAAGGTGATGAACTATCATGTAGGTGCTGGGAGCTGAACCCAGTTCTCTGCAAGAGCAGTGTGCTCCTTCCCTCTGAGTCACCTCTCCAGTTTGATCCCTTTTATTACTGTGGTGTGTTTTGGAGGCATGATGCTCAAAGGCACACACAAAGAATGGGAAGATAGGGATGCAGAAGCAACGTTGTGAGTCCTGCAAGAGTCTGGACTGGTTATCCCTGGGGAATTCAAGCTGCACAAACCACAGCAAACAACACTGATATATCACACAGGGGTCAGGCAGGCACAGGGGTATGACCAAAAGTCATTTGAAACAATCCAATGACGAGAAAGCGGTAGGACCAAGAACAAAGGGACTATCTTAGTCAGGGTTTTCCAGAGAAGGACAGTCAATAGGAGAATTCTAAAATGATTTATTTTAATAAGTTGGTAGAGGATGGAAAATCCGAAATTTGCCATGTTGATGTCCCAGCTTCTGCTACAGGATTGATTAATGTCTTAACCTAAAGACTGTTACACAGGGGATTATTTCTTACTTGGGAATGGAAAGGTCTTTTGTTGAGGCCCAATCTTGTCAATGGACATTTGATTGTTTTGCTCACTCTATGGTTTGAATGTTAGTTCCATCCAGAAACATCTTCATAGGAACAATCAAAATTATGTTTCTCTAAGCATTTGGACATCTTTTGACTCAGGTCGGTTGCTGGTACATATAGTTAAACATCATCAGAACTAACAAGAAACATCCAGGGACTAGAAATGGTGAGACGTTTAAAGGTCTAAGGTAGAAAATAGTCTTCAAGTGCTTGAGTTATAGGAGATCAACGGCCTCATATGACTTGTGGTTGTAGGGGAAGGCTACTACAAGACCTGTAGCTAAGCAACTGGACACGGTAAGTACCCAGGGAGGTGAGGGACTTTGTAGGAAATAAAAATGTGATTCCTTTATATCTCAGCCACAGAGCAGAAGAGCTTAGGTGTTGCTGATTATGCAGTTAGTCTCTGAGAGTGAAGAAAGAGCAGGGCTGAGACTGTCAATGGCGCGTGACTTTGAGATCAACCTGTACCCGTTATCCATTTAAAACCACACTTTGCAAATAGTCTTTCCATTCTTTCCATTTAATTATTCTTCCTTCCTTCCTTCCTTCCTTCCTTCCTTCCTTCCTTCCTTTCTTTCTTTCTTTCTTTCTTTCTTTCACATCCCAATTGTTGCATCCCTTCTCCCAGACCCCCTCACATAGTCCCTCTCTCTCCTTCTCCTCTGAGAGGGTGGAGACCCCCCAATATCTCTCCCCTTTCCCTTGAATGAAATAGAGGAAGTGGGCAGAAAGCAGCATGCCCTGCTGAGAAGCGATGTTCAACTGAAAGTTGCTCTAGAAGGGGAAAATCAATATTCTCTAATGCTGTAACACTGGGTATACCAGTAACACTTCTGAGCCCATGTCATGATCAACAGTAGTCGGCCAACACAAACTGTATGTACTTCATAATTTTTGTGTTCATTTATTTGGGTTTGTTTGTTTGTTTTGAGAGAGGAAGAAAATTATAGTCCTAAACTCTAGGGTATACATTACAAGGAATTTTAGGTCAATACAACACACACACACATACAAACACACACACACACACACACACACACACACACACACACAAGCATAAACATCAATATCAAGTCTCTGCAAGGCTAGGCACATCCTCTCCCACTGAGGCCAAGGCAACCCAGTTAGGGGAACAGATTCCACAGTCAGGCAACAGCTTTAAGGACAGACCCCCATGGAGATTTTGGGTGACCCACATGAAGACTGAGCCGCAGACATGCTACAAATGTGAGGGGGTGGTGCTGCGGTTAAGTCCAGCCCTTTCTGCTCTTTGGTTGGCAGTTTAGTCGCTGAGAGCCCCTAAGAGTCCAGGTTAGTTGACTCTGTTGGTCTTCCTATGGAGTTCCTATCCATTCTAGGGTTCTCAATCTTTCCCCCAACTCTTCCCCGAGCTCCGTTCAATGTCTGACTGTGGGTCTCTGCATCTGTTTCAGTCAGGTGCTGGGTAGCATCTCTCAGAGGACAGTTACACTAGGCTCTTGTCTTCAAGCATATCCGTATCATTAATAGTGTTAGGGACTGATAGTTGCCCATGGGATAGGTCTCAAGTGGGGCCAGTCATTGGTTGGCCATTCCCCCAGTTTCTGCTCTATCTTGGTCCCTGCATTTCTTTCAGACTGGACAAATTTGGGGTTGAAAATTTTGTGGTGTCCTTATCCCCTCAGGGGGGGTCTTGCCTGGCTACAGGAGGTGGTCACTTCAGGTTTCATACCCCCAGAGCTGGGAGTCTCAGCTAAAGTTACTCTCATAGACTCCTGGCAGCCTCCCCGATCCCAGGTCTCTGGCACATCCTAGCTAGCATACGTAATTAAACCATTTAATCAAATGTAATCCTTTTACAGAAGGTGACAAATGACTGATTTTGATTACTGAATTTTAATTCCTTGGTTAAATGGATACAATGGGTAGATTGTTTTTCTCAATCAAAGCATAGTGCAATCTACTGAGAACACAGTTTACTTTAGCATGCATTTATCAAATGGCTCCATCTCATTCTTTTTTTTTGAATTCTCTATTTTCCCCTTTATTGGATATTTTCTTTATCCCCTCCAGAAATCCCCTATCCCATTCTCCCCCTCCCTGCATTAGTGAGGGTGCTCCCCTACCAACTCACTCACTCCCACTTTCCCGCCCTGGCTCCCCTACATTGGGGCATTGTATACCTCAGGCCCAAGGGCTGCTTCTCTCACTGATGTCCAAAAAAGGCCATCCTCTGCCAGATATGAAGCCTGAGCCCTGGGTCCCTCCTTATGTATTCTTTGGTTGGTGGTCCCAGTTCCAGGAGCTCCAGGAGTCTGGCCAGTTGGTACTGTTGCTCCTTCTATGGGGCTGCAAACCCCCGCAGCTCCTTCAGTCCCTTCTTCAACTCTTCCATCAGGGACCCTGCACTCAGTTCAATGGTTGGCTGCAAGTATCCGCCTCTGCTCCATCTCATTCTTCATAAATTGAGGCAATACAATCAATAAAGAAAAATAGGTTATATATTCTTTTAGAGAATGGAAAAGTAATATCTCTATATTTTAGTAAAAGAAGTTAAACAAATACTTAAGTAATACTTACTTTAAGAAGAACCAAATTATCAGCTTTGTTCCAAGGCTGAGTTTAAACTTTCAGCTCCAGTCAGCATTAGGGTTGGACATGTTTCTAACATTCAAAGGCAGACTTTGGTCTGTGGTTGGATGACTTGTGTTCCAGCTTTGATGCTGCTTCTTGGAGATGATTGGCACAGACGTCTGGCTCATTTCTTTTGTAGGAATCAGCTCTTGAGGTAATATCTGGGTATTTAGGATTCTGGCTGGTTCCTGTGGACCAGAGCTTGGCTGAAGAAGGAGCAGGCAGCAGATCTAATGTACTTGATGCAGTTAATTGGCTTGGGATGCTGACCATTTGGCTTATGGAAAAGCAACACTGTTCTTCACGGCTCCACCCAAGTAGTTTATCCCGTGGATGGATAGAAACATTCGGTCAGAACTCCTACTTGGACACAGGCATGGCTAAGTGCTTATCTATCCTAACTCAAGACAAACATTAGTTAAATGGTCTTTAAATATGTAGGCGGGACATTCTAGGATGGAAACCAACCAATGGTCTGAATTACAGAGAGAAAATAACAGTATGGAATCAAAGTTGGCAGGACGACACATTGCTGTTAAAAGAACCTGACTCAGAATGTCTGTGGCCATTTTTCACAAAATCAAAATGGATTGGCTCTGTAAATGTACTTACAAACGTTTCAAGTTTATGTTATTTTATTTTGAGACAAGATAGCCATGTAGCTCAGGCTAGCCTAAAACCTACCCTCTACCAAATGTTGTCCACAAACATGAGGCAATCCTCCTTCCTCAGCCTTGACATTATCTGTATGCCAGAGAACCCAGATTCTTCACAGATCATTATAGAGATGTGACCTAGATGCAGAATGTGATTTCCTTTAAGGACAGTATAACCACAGATAGATCCTTAGGGACTACATATTTTACATGGAAAGTTGGCAGGCAGTGTTGTGGGGAGAATATGGACTTAACTTTAAAAATACAGTGATTTTTCAGGTATTAAAAGATATTTAAAAAGATTTTATTTATTTACTTGTTTGTTTGCCTGTATATCAGTGTTTTGCTTGCACGTATATCTGTATATCATGTGCATGGAGTGGCCTTGGAGGACAGAAGTAGATGTTAGGTCCCTCCAGAACTGGAGTTACTGGTAGTTGTGAGCTGCTGTGTGAGTACTGGGAACCAAATTCCAGCCAGTGCTCTTTGCTACTGAGCCATCAGTCCAGCCACACGATTAAAAGTTTTATATATCATTGGAATTTTTTCTGAGTTGTATTTTCTTTTTCTTTTTTTCCACTTTATTTTTTTAAATTTGCTTTTGATTTTTTTGGAGTAAAGAGCTTAGTTTTTTTTTCAAGGATGTGAAAAGAATGACTGTGCTAAATACTAAGAACTTCTGGTAGGTATTACATGTATAATTTATAAAAGGCCTATATATCTAGCTCAGTTGTTCACCTCAGCACTCAAATGACATGTAGGAATACTGAAACTTCACAGTAACCTTTGCTTGAGAATAGAAATTAAAGAAAATTATATCCATAATGCCAAGTGCATTCTTTAAAATTTTTTTATTTTCCATGTTTTGGTAACTGTTTTTTTTTGTTGTTGTTTGTTTGTTTGTTTGCTTTTTGTAGAAAACTACCACAAACCAATGACTGAATACACGAATAACAGGCTGTTTCCTCTGAAAGTTTCGTGAGTTGAGGGAACCAGCTGAGTAGCTCTGTCTTGTGTTATTGATTGGCAGAGGTCGCTGCAGTTTGGAGGCTCACTTTACTGAAATGCTCGTCAACTCATTTACAAGGTTGGCTGTTGGTGTTGCCTGCCCGATGGAACTGTCACAATGTCTCAGTTTATTATCATGTCTTCCAAATAGGCTTGGAATAGGGTGCAGTCCAGGGGCCTCTTATTCAGGTTAAGGGCAATTTACAATTTAGCCATTGTACAGAAGCTCGATTTCATTTTCCTTCACGTAGGCTGAGCTGACTGTGTTCTATCCTGTTCTTTTCTTCCCAGTGAAGAGGAACATGAAAAGTGTGAGATATTTGGAACTTGGGTTCGGAGGGCAAAGAGATGGACATTGTTGAGGTTTGCATGGGAATGTAGTGAGTGGAACCAAGGCTGGCTGGCCAGGGAGTTCTGCCAGAGTGAATTACAGGGCAGTTCCAGACAGGGCCGAGTGCAGAGGTATTGGCTGATGGTGCAGGCTGATGGCTCTTATCCAGTGAGCTCATCTCCGGGCAGCTCCCCACCCTGGGACCCTAAGTATTTAGTGTTTTGTTTATTTTAGAACATCTGAGTGATAAGTGCAAACCCGAATTTAAAATGTTCATAAGATACCCCATCTAAGGAGTGGTTTACTAAGTATTCCAAACTGTCCTTCTTGCCCAGGGATTAAAGGAAGGAGAGAGCTGTGTATTGTATATCTTGAGGTATCCTTTGATCTAGACAAAGCTCAGCTCATGTTGAACTGCTTTCTCTGTGTGAGTAAATCTTTATTCCTTGGCCTTTCTGCATCATTGGTTGGGGCAGGTTTGCATCTCATGGTTCACTTCCTGAACCAATCTTCATGCTTTTACTTTTACTTTTACTTATTTCCTATGATTTTATTATGATGAGAGCTCATCCTGTTTCCTCGATTCATGGGTATGGTGCATGCTGGCTTTCAGGGAGTTTTCTTTTTCTTTTTTCATTAGATATTTGCTTTATTTACATTTCAAATGGTATCCCCTTTCCTCGTTACCCCTCCAAACTCCCCTATCCCATTCCCCCTCCCCCTGCTTACCAACTCCCCTCTCACTTTCCCGATCTGATATTCCCCTACACTGGGGCATTGATCCTTCACAGGACCAATGGCCTCTCCTCTCATTGATGTCCAAAAGGCCATCCTCTGTTGCATATGAAGCTGGAGCCATAGGTCCCTCCATGTGTACTCTTTGGTTGGTAGTTTAGTCCTTGGGAGCTCTGGGAGTACTGGTTGGTACATATTATTGTTCCTCCTATGGGACTGCAAACCTCTTCAGCTCATTTAGTCTTTTCTTCAGCTGCTCCATTGGGGACCATAAGCTCGGTCTATTGGTTGGCTGTGAGCCATGGGTATTTTGATCCTTCAATAAGGATCAAAGTATCCACACTTTGGTCTTCCTTCTTCTTGAGCTTCATGTGGTCTGTGAGTTGTATCCTATTCCGAGCTTTTGGGCTAATATCCACTTATCAGCAAGTGGATACCATGTGTGTTCTTTTGTGATTGGGTTACCTCACTCAGGATAATATTTTCTAGTTCCATCCATTTGCCTAAGAATTTCATGAGTTCATTGTTTCTAATAGCTGAATAGTACTCCATTGTGTAAATGGAGTACTACTGTACTTTTCTGTATCCTTTTGTCTGTTGAGAGACATCTGGGTTCTTTCCAACTTCTGGCTATTATAAATAAGGCTGCTATGAAAATAGTGGAACATGTGGCCTTATTACATGTTGGAGCATGCCCAGGAGTGGTATAGCTGAGTCCTCGGTAGTACTATGTCCAATTTTCTGAGAAACCACCAAACTGATTTCTAGAGTGGTTGTACCAGCTTGAAATCCCACCAGCAATAGAGGAGTGCTCCTTTTTCTCCACATCCTTGCCAGCATCTGCTGTCACCTGTTTTTTTATCTTAGCCATTCTGATTGGTATGTTGTGGAATCTCAGGGTTGTTTTGATTTGCATTTCCCTGATGAGTAAGGATGTTGAACATTTCTTTAGGTATTCCTCAGCCATCTGGTATTCCAAAACAGGATTCTTTGTTTAGCTGTGTACCCCACTTTTAATAGGGTTATTTGGTTCTCAGGGAGTTTTCATATGCAACAAAGTATTCCTGAAACATCTGACACCAGAGGGGAGTGTCAAAGGCTAATGTGTACTCAGTACCTGATAGGGTAGATGTCCTTAGGAAAGGAGAATGGAAAGGGTTTGGGCCTCAGAGACTCATTTCTATCTCA
>OZ030018.1:15115000-15485000 GCA_964023405.1 Apodemus agrarius
TGAAAATGAAGGCACAGCATACCCAAACTTATGAGACACAATGAAAGCAGTGCTAAGAAGGAAACTCACAGCTCTGAGTGTCTCCATAAAGAAATTAGAGAGATAATACGGTAGCAGCTTATTTGCTCATCTGAAAGCTCTAGAACAAAAAGAAGCAAATATCCTCAAGAGGAGTATAAGTCAGGAAGTAATCAAACTCAGGGCTGAAATCAACCAAGTAGAAACAAAAAGAACTATACCAAGAATCAACCAAATCAGGAGCTGGTTCTCTCATGAAAATTAACAAGATAGACAAACCCTCAGTCAGACTAACCAGAGGGAACAGAGACAGTATCCAAATTAACAAAATCAGGAATGAAAAGGGAGACATAAAACAGAAACTGAGGAAATTAAAAAAAAAATAGTTCCTAATGCAAAAGTCTATATTCAGCAAAACTAGAAAACCTGGATGGAATGGATGATTTTTCTAGACAAATACTAGGTACCAAAGTTAAATCAGGATCAGATAAACCATCTAAATAACCCCATAACCCCCCAGGAAATAGATTCAATCATTAAAAGTCTCCCAACCCAAAAAGCCAGGGCTAGATGGTTTTAGTGCAGAATTCTACCAGACCTTCAAAGATCTAATACCAATACTCCTCACACTATTCCATAAACTAGAAACAAAAGGAACACTATCCAATTCTTTCTATGAAGCCACAGTTACACTGATACCTAAACCATAAAAAGACCCTTCTTTCTAATTTGTATCTCTTTGATCTACTTCTGTTGCCTAATTGCTCTGGCTAGAATTTCAAATACTATATTGAATAGATAGGGGGAGAGTGGATGGCCTTGTCTTGTCCCTGATTTTGGTGGGTTCGCTTCAAGTTTCTCTCCATTTAGTTTGATCTTGGCTATTGGCTGGCTGTATATTGCTTCTATTATATTTAGCAATGGACTTTAAATTCCTATTCTATCCAATACTTTTAACATGAAGGGTTATTGTATTTTGCCAAAGGCTTTCTGAGCTTCTAATGAGATGGTCATGTGTTTTTTTTTCTTTGAGTTTGTTTATATAGTGGATTACATTGATGGATTTCCATATATTGAACCATCCCTGCATCTCTGGAATGAAGCCTACTTCATCATGGTGAATGATCATTCTAATGTGTTCTTGGATTCAGTTTGAAGGATTTTATTGAGTATTTTTGCATCACGCTTCATGAGGGAAATTAGTCTGAAGTTCTCTCTCTTTGTTGGGACTTTGTGAGGTTTAGGTATTAGTGTAACTGAACTTCACATAATGTATCAGGTAGTCTTCCTTCTGTTTTTATGGAATAGTTTGAGGTATTAAATCTTTGAAAGTCTGGTACAATTCTGTACTAGATATTTCAATAAATTAACAGGTGATGAATCATGCGTGGTTATGCTTTCAGTTTGTTATAGTAAAATACTTGGGTGGAAGAATATAAAATTTAACATCAGGCAAATATATTAAAAAAGCCAAAAATAGTTCAAAATCTCAATTATTAGGTATCACTATTCCTCTTTGATCTTATACTAAATATTCAAAATCTACAGTAAGTAATATATTTTGGGTACCTACTATATGATTCATTAATTTATTTTTCATTTTAAGTAAGTCTTTTATACATGTCTCATTCATAGATTGATATTTGAGTTATTTAAAAATGCTAGTTCATTAAATTATATAGATTTCACAAATACCAGTATTCTCAATTTTAAATATTTTTAAAAGCCACTCACTAGCAGTGTATCTGTAAACTTTTGTACTCTGTGGTAGTCATTTTAGCATGTGTTCATTCTATAGGTCATATGGATACAGAGATAGATACATTAATTAGTAGATATACTGTGTGCTATTTGATATGAGAGTTAATATTTGCCATCTTGATTGGAATGAAATACCTTCATTCACCAAATTACAAGAATATGCTCAATAGGCAAATTACTGGTTCAGAATCTGCTCTTCATGGTGTACTTTCAGTCAATAATTTTCTGACATTGCAGAAGGCTGCAAACACATTAGCCTATGTTTCTGTCATGGAAATATAATTAACAAATACTCTAAACTTTGTCAAGGTAAAATCTTTGGCTATTATGTAAGTTGCTGTATAAATCTCTTCTTTCTCATAGTCATGAAGAACCATTCCCGTCCTCTGTGTCTCTTTAGCCGAGTGGATATCTATACTCAGGATGAAACTGAAATTAAGCAAACTACCTACTAGTATTAAATTCTGTATTTTAGTTATTTGGAAAATACTACCTACATTAAAATGATACAGTCCATACTATGAAATGATCTCAACTTGTACTTAACTAGTCCATATACCAGGCTATTAAATAGAAATCACCACACTCCAGAAACCTGGCAACAGCTTGAAATGTAACAGACTATACAAATCTCACTGCTGATAAAATTTAGTTATTACTAATGATTTAAATTATTCCATTTTCCTGGAACTAAAGGATAAAAGAAAGGAAGACCTGTAATAGCTGGTAGACTATTTATCTGAATTCTAAAACCTGATTGTGTGTGTGTGCGCATGGGTGTGTATGTGCATGTGTGACAGAAACTGTCATACAGAAATTAACTCATCACTGAGGTCACATGATAAGTCAGATCAGAAAGCTTAGCCCAGCAGAAGACATGAGAACAACACTTAGAATTTGAGAATACACGTTTTCCAAGTCATCGTGTAGTTTAAATATTAATGGACCCATTTCATCATAGGAGAGTAGATGTATGGTGTGTGAAATGGCCTCCCTCAAGAAGTTCAAACTTAATGGTCTGCACTTGCCCTTTCATTACAGGTTTTTGGATAAATCAGAAGATTTCTCTTTCCAAAAGTTCATCTTTTTCATATTTAATTCAGGGCACATTTATAAGTGGTAACTAGGCTCCCAAGACACTTTGCTGTGACCTCGGGATACAAAGTTTGTGCACTGTTCATTTTTGTCAGTTACAGAGCTCAGCTTTGGCTGCCCTGTGTGGTGACACTCCACTCCTGGGGATTTCTCATATTCTGCCAGAAGCAGCACTGTGGTTTGCTATAGTCAAACGGAGGGATTTTAAGGACATTTAATTCATCATAGAAGCAAATTGAGTCTAAGAATATTCAATACATTTAGACACTTCCCGGAAAATATTGCTCTGGTGTAATGCATATTTTTAACTTTTAATTTCATTTGAAATTAAGATGTCTATTTACAAAATGGCAATTTGATATATATGTTAAGATTCTCAACTGTTTATTTTCTTTCCTTCAGAATTTCAGGATATTCAATGGTCACAGCAGATATTTCTGCACACAGAGGATGGCATTACCAATCCTGCTGTTCAGAAGGAAATCTGTATGCATTCGTCTTTGTCTCAAGGCTCATCCCATATGGGGCTAGAAAGATTCTCTGTCATTAAAAACGCTTGCTTCAAGTTAATTTCCCAACATGCATAACTCATAAGAATCTGATGCATCTTCCTGGCATCTTCTGATGCCTGCACACAAGCAGAGCACATGCAAACAGACATACAGCTGCACACATAAGGTGCATTGACGGACACGCAAGCACATACATACACAAAAGTTAAAATTGTACCAAGTATAATTTGGCATGTATAAGTTTGTGTGTATAGATATAGACAGGTACATATAAAGACATGTATAGATATAAATAAAGAAATAAAAATAAAAAAATGTAACACCAAAATTTATCCCCATCTGGTTTAGCAGTTTTGATGAATTAACATCAGTTATCTTAATGCTTTAGAGAATGAAATAAAATAAATGATTGTGTAATTTCTTTAACTGAACCCTCATTAGTTTTTGAATAGGAAGATAATTTGTTACCATCTTTTAGTGGAAAGACACAGGGATGCAATAGAAATGCATATGATTCTGGCCTTGAAACGGATGAGCTAAATGTGCATTCATTTGCTCTCATGTCCCACAACACTGCATGTTCCTTTCATCACACAGTCAGTTCATTAGGACTCTCCTGCACAGCTTCTAAGAGGGTGCACTGCCTTTGAGTCTGAGCAGCATGAGGGTTCACCAGCACTCTGGATAACTAGCTCTTACCCACGACATTGAGTTTCCAGAATCACAAACTAGTAATTATCTTTAAATGACTTTAAAGTGTATTTGTTTGTTTTGAGGTTTTTTTTTTTTTTTTTTTTTTTTTTTTTTTTTTTTTTTGGATTCAGGTCTTTTTCGAGAAAGGGTTTCTCTGTATAGCCCTGGCTGTCCTGGAGCTCACTCTGTAGACCAGGCTGGCCTTGAACTCAGAAATCTGCCTGCCTCTGCCTCCTAGAGTGCTGGGATTACAAGTGTGTGCCACCACCGCCCGGCTAAAGTTTGTTGTTGTTGTTGTTGTTGTTTGTGTTTTGTTTTTTGCTTCTTGTTTGTTTTTTTTTAAGCTTCAGCACATTAAGAGATATTTCTGCTGCAAGTTAGTGTTATCCTTAATTTTCTAACTGGAAGACACACCATATATATTTTATAATGATAATGCTTTTTGGGGGCTGAGTTTTGATAATATTAAACAATAAAACCTATTTATAACACAGAAACATTAGATATATAATTATTCAAATTGCAAAAAACATGTCCTTCCTCCATGTAACTCTCTCTCTCTCTCTCTCTCTCTCTCTCTCTGTCTCTGTCTCTGTCTCTGTCTCTCTCTCTCTCTCTCACACACACACACACACACACACACACACTAACACACATATACATATATACATATCCAACAACTCAATCATCCAGCAAGGAGAGACATTTATACAATATAATCACATAAATTTAATTTATATATATATATATATTTTTTATATATATATATATATATATATATATATATATATATATATATATAAATTCAGAGGCAATTCAATCATTATTAAAAATATTCTATCATTACTATCAAATAAAAAGTGTTTTGACTGGTTGATGCACAGATTTTTAAATATTCACTACTTTTTTTAAGCGAAATCAGAACTTGAACCCTTGCACAACAGTTTATCTGAGGAAAACAGCTAACTCCCCTTTCTGTCACTAACAGTGCCCCCTTCAGTAACATTAGTTAGAAAAATTCCAGTTTGGAGGATGTGCTCTCCATTTGCTGCAGCCTTGATAATCCTGTCCTTTGGTCCCATATCCTGATCACACTGTAGCCATACACGAGTTGTGTTCCAAGTGGAAGGATGCACTGTCTGTGAAGGGTATCTAAACTTCCACTCTTTAGTTTTTCCTACAATCTTCATTCTTACATTCATGACTTGATGATCAATCTTAGGTCAAAGCTAGTATGTTTTTAAAGAATTATTATTATTATTATCATTATTATTATTATTATTATTACTATTATTACTATTATTACTATTACTATTATTATGAAAAGCAAGCCTTCCTTTTTAAATCTGCTGTAAGAACAACTTAGTTTATTTTAAATGCCTTTATTTTATTTTATGTGTATGTATGTATTCCTTTTTTATTAATTAGTTATTCTATTTATTTACAACCTAAAATTATCCCACTCCCTGTCATCACTCCCAGAGTTCATCACGGTCTCCCCTCATGCCCTCCCATTGACTTCTGAGAGGGTGCTCCCCAACCCCCTTTGCTGAGTCATCAAATTTCTACAGGAGTAGGCACTGAGGACATACAAGGAACTCTTCTGATACATATGTGCCAGGTTCCTCAGAATAGCCCATATATGCTCTTCGGTTTGTAGCTTTGTTTGTGGACGCTCCCAGGGTATAGGTTAGTTGACACTGTTGGTCTACCTATGGGGTTGCCATCCCTTTCAGTTTCCCCAGTCCTTCCCCTCAGTTCAATCCTTTGTTGTAAGTGTATGCATCTCTATCAGTCATATGATGGTAGACTCTCAGAGGACATCCATGCTAGACTCCTATCTTCAAGCACAACATAACATCAGTTATATTGTCACGGTTTGGTGCTCACTCATATGATGGATCCCAAGTTGTCTACCATCGGTTTGCAATTCTGTCAGTCTCTATTTTTTTGTCTATGAATTTCTTTTAGACAGGAATTATTTTGTGTAACTACTGAAGATGGTCTCTTCATGTTCCATCTCTCCACTGTTGGGCATTTAAGCTAAGGTCACCCTCACTGAGTCCTAGGAGCTACCCCCATCCTTGGTCTTTGGGACTTTCTAGAGCTTCCCCCAAACTAATACCTCCCCATAAAATAGATATTTACATTCATTCTCCTGACCCCGTGGACTTCTACCCTATCTCCTATCACACCTGATTCTGTCCCCAATTTCCCCTCCTCAACTCTATCATCCAGATCCCTTCCTCTATCCCTCTGGCTCCCATGAATATTTTATCCCCTCTTCTAAATGGGATAGAAGGATTGTTACATGGGCCTTCCTTCTTGTTTAACTTCTTAGGATCTGCAGAATGTCTCATGGGTATTCTGTACTTTTTGGCTAATATCCACTGATCAGTGAGTACATATCATGCATGTCCATGCATAACCATGACATCTGGATTACTTCATTCAGGACAATATTTTTTAGTTCCATATATTTGCCTGAAAAATTCATGATGTCCTTGTTTTTAATAGTTGAATAGTATATCTTTGTGTAAAGGAACCACATTTTCTGGATCAATTCTTCAGTTGCAGGACATCTGGGTCGCTTCCTGTTTCTGGCTATTATGAGTAAGGTTACTATGAACATAGAGGAGCCCTTGTCCTTGTATGGTGGAGCATCTTTTGGGTATATGCCTAGGAGTGGAATAGCTGGGTCTTCAGGTAGCACTATTTCCAGTTTTCTGAGAAATAACCAAATGGTTTTCCAAAGTGGATATCAATCCCACCAGCTCTAGAGGAATGTTCCCCCTTCACCATATTCATATCAGCATGTTCGGTTACTTGAGCATTTTATCTTAGCCATTCTGATTGGTATAAAGTGGAATCTCAGGGTCATTTTGCTTTGCATTTCCCAATGATTAAGGGAGTTGAACATTTTTTTCTCTCTATTACAAAGCTGGTTTATTATAACTTTCATTCTCATTATTTTTTATTATATATATTCATTATTTCAAATATTGTCCCCTTTCCTGGTTCTCCACCCTGAAAATCCCCTAGCCCCTCCCCCTCCCCTTGCTCATCAATCCACCCACTCCAGCTTTCCTGTCCTGGCATTCCCCTATACTGGGGCACCAAGGCTTCTCAGGACCAAGGGCCTCGCCTCCCTTTGATGTTCAACAAGGACATACTCTACTGCATATGCATCTGGAGCCATGGGTTTCTCCATGTGTACTCTTTGGTTGATGGTTTAGTTCCTGGGAGCTCTGGGGGTACTGGGTGGTTCATATTGTTCCTCCTATGGTGCTACAAATTCCTTCAGCTCCTTGGGTTCTTTCGCTAACATTTTTTTAAGTGTTACTTAGACATTTGAGATTCCTCTGTTGAGAATTCTCGGTTAAGCATTGTACCCATTTTTAAATTGCTTTATTTGGGTTTTGGGACTTATTGAATTCTTAATATATTTTGGATATTAGCCTTCTGTTGGATATAGGGTTAGTGAAGATCTTTTACCAATCTGTATTTATCGCTGTGCACAAATATCAAGTCCTACTGTACAAGGACCTCAACATAAAATCAGGTACACTGAATCTAACAAAGAGAAAGTGGGAAATACTATCATCATATTGCTATAGGAGAAAAAAACCTGAAACAGAACACCAACAGCTCAGGATCAGGCTCTAAGATCAACAATTAACAAATGGGACTTCTCAAGGCTGAAAAGCTTCTGTATTGTAGAGGACATCATCAAAAAGACAAAATAACAACCTACAGATGGCAGTCAGATCTTCACTAACCCTACATCCTCTGAAGGCCTAACACCGAAATGTATGAATGTTTTCTATGTATGTAAGTTTGTAAACAATTTTCAAATCTAGAAGCCATGTTGATCTAAAGATTTGGGAATCATTAGAGGTAAATTTAAAAATGGTTGTGAGGCACCATAAAGTTGGTGGGAATGTAACCCAAGTAATCTCCAAATATCACAAGCGTTTTCACCTGCTAATCCGGTTCTATTGTCCCATATGATGTTAAAAACCAACCCTTAAAAATTCTATTATTATCTGACAAATGAAAGCCACCACATAACAAAATTATTAGATGTTTTTGAAATAAAAACTTGGACTGAAGTGGCCACCTCCTGTAGCCAAATAGGACATTTTGTAGAAGTGGTGCATCAACCTACCCTCAAAACCTTCACCCCCCAAATGGCTGTAAGATGCACAGGTATAAAGATTAATCAGAGACTGAGGGGATGGTCAAACAGTGACTAGCCCAACCTGAGACCTATCCCATGTGTGGGAGCCATAACACTATTAATGGTATTCTGCTATGTTTGTTAGGAGGCTATCATAACTATCTCCTGACAGGCTTCATACAGGAGAAAAAGGAAACAGATGTAGAACCTCACAGACAAGCATCAAGCACAACTCAGAGCATCTTATAGAATTATGGAGGAGAGAAATTGGCAAGCTGAAGGAGTCAAAGACACCACAAGAAGACCCACAGTGATAACTAACTTTGCACATGGAGGCTCACAAAGACTGAAGTACCAAACAAAATTCATGCAGGGGCTAGACCTAGTCCCCCTATACATCTATAGTAGATGTACTGCTTGTTCATGAGTGCCCTAACACTTGGAGCAGAGTCTGTCTCTGACTCTGTTGCCTGCCTTTGGACCCCTTTGCACTAACTGGACTGCCTGGTTGGAACTCAGTGGGAGAGAATAGGCTTAGTCCTGCTGGGACTAGATGTAACAGGGCAGTGTGGTACACAAGGGAGTCTTCCCCTTCTCTGAGGTGAGGGACAGTGGATAATATGGGGAAGGGGTTGTAAGGACAGAACTTGGAGGGGAGGAGGGAAGCGGGGATTGCAATCAGAATGTAAAGTGAATGAATTAATAAACTAATGAACTCAAAAAAGAAAAAAAATTAAAATATCCACTCCTCACACATAGTGGATACTATCATATAACTCTCTAATATATGTTTACCTGCAATTTATTTTTAGAACAATTCCATTGAGATATACTCATTGACTTTATCATTTGAATACAATTGATTGCATTTCATGTGTATTCATTTGTGATTGGGTTAACTCACTTAGGATGATATTTTCCAGATCCAACCATTTGCCTACAAATTGCATGAATTCATTATTTTTAATTGCTGAGTAGTATTCCATTGTATAAATATACCACATTTTCTGTATCCATTCCTCCTTTGAGGGACATCTGGGCTCTTTCCAACTAACACCAGAGATAACCAGATGGCAAAAGGCAAAAAAAAAAAAAAATGGATATTTTCTTTACTTGCATTTCAAATGTTCTCCCCTTTTCTGGTTTCCTCTCTGAAAACCCTGTATCCTACCCCTCCTCCTGCTCCTATGAGGCTCTACTCTTTGTTTCTGTATTTCCTCCTGTGATTTTTTTCTTCCCCCTTCTAAGAAGGACTGAAGCATCCATACTTTGGACTTCTTCTCCTTGAGCTTCATGTGGTCCATGAGTAACATCTCCAGTATTCTGAGCTTTTGAGCTAATATCTATTTACAAGGGAGAGCATATCATGTGTGTCTTTTTGGAATTGGGTTACCCCAGTCAGGATGATATTTTATTATTCTTTTTTCTTTTTTTTTTTTACACTCCAGATTTTATTCCCCTTCCAAACCACTCTCCGAGTATTCCACATCTCATACCTCCTCCCCGCTCCCCTGTCTCCATGAGGATGTCCCCACACTATCCTCACCCCACCAAACCTTTGTACGCCCTGGAGCCTCCAGTCTCTTGAGGGTTAGGTGCATCTTCTCTAACTGAATCCACCTGGCAATCCTCTGCTATGTGTGATGGGGGCCTCATATCAGGTGGTGCATGCTTCCTGGTTTGTGATTTTGTTTCTGAGAGATCTCCAGGGTCCAGGTTAATTGAGATTGCTAGTTCTCCTACAGGGTTGCCCTCCTTCTCAGATTCTTTGAGCTTTTCCCTAATTCAAGCATAGAGGTCAGCAGCTTCTGTCTATTGGTTGGGTGCAAATATCTTCATTTTACTTTTTCAGCTGTGTGTTGGTTCTTTCTGAGGGCAGTCATGATAAGTCTCTTTTTGTGAGCACTCCATAACCTTGGTAATAGTGTCAGGCCTTGGGGCCTTCCCTAGAACTGGATCCCACTTTGTTGCTGTGGCTGGATCTTCTTTTCCTCCAGCTCCTCTCCATTTCCATCCCTGCAGTTCTTTCAGACAGGAAAAATTATGTGTCAGAGTTTTGACTGTGGGATAGCAACCTCATCCCTTCTATGATGCTTTGTCTTTCTGTTGGAGGTGGGCTCTATAAGTTCCATCTGCCCACTGTAGGACATTTCTTCTTGGTTCCATCCCTTTGAGTCCTGAGAGTTTCTCACCTCCCAGGTCTCTGGTACATTCTTCAGAGTCCTTCCAACCTCCTACCTCCTAAGGTTGCCTGTTCCTTTTTTTCTACTGGCCCTCAAGGTTTTAGCCCTTTTCCCATACCCAATACCAGTTCATGTTCCCCTTCCCCATCTCCTTTCCCTTCCAGGTCCCTTCCTCCTTCCCTCCCCACTTGTGATTGCTTTCTTCTCCCTCCCAAGTGAAACAGAGTTGTCCTCACTTGGACCCTTCAGCTTGTTTTCCGTGTTGAGATCTGTGGACTGTATCTGGGGTATTCTGTACATTTTTTTTTTTTTGGCTAACATCTACTTATTAGTGAGATCATACCAAACATGTCCTTTTGGGTCTGAGTTACCTCACTCAGGATGATATTTTCTAGTTGCATCCATGTGTCTGCAAAACTCAGGGTGTCTTTGTTCTTAATAGCTGAGTAGTATTTTTTTATGTAACAGAATCTCATTTTCTGCATCCATTTTTCTGTTGCAAGACATCTGAATTGTTTCCCGATTCTGCCTATCACAAATAAGGCCCTATAAACATAGTTGAACATGTGACTCTATGGCATGGTATGGCATCTTTTGGGTCTATTCCCAAGAGGGGCATTGCTGGGTCTTCAGATAGCTCTATTTCCAATTAATAGTTATTTCATACTCAAAGATGAATAGATCTCTTATCCCTTATCAGAGAATATTCTGTTTTCAATATGTATCTGTTAATGCATAAATACACAAGTAATCAAAGTACAGAACAGAGGAGGCTGTGGAGTTCTTAACCCTAAAATAGGATATCTACATCACACCCTCCTCCAAGGTTCAGACAACATTACAGAAGAAGTAGATTGATTGTGAAGTAATCAGATGTGTGAAGAGTGGTTGGAATGATTGCCTTGTAACAGAATCTCATGGTTGTCATGCATGATTTACAGCACCAGCAGTTGCCTATATAAAACTGAGCAACATCAAATCAGTTAACACAGTGGTGATTGGTTATTTTAATGCCCAACTCTCACCAATAAATAGATCATTTGGAAACTAAAAACCAAAAAATGAAATGAAATGAAATGAAATAAAATAAAATAAAATAAAATAAAATAAAATAAAATAAAATAAAATAAAATGAAATACAGGGAACTGGATATTAAGTAGATTGAAGATTTATAAAAAACTGAGGAATTCTTAAGATGCAGTCCTAAATCCAGCATATGCCAATGAATCACAATTGGTATGGAAGCAAGAAAAGATCAGTTAAGGCTTAAAGAACAAATAAGCTACATTTTTTATTTTAATCTGACAGTAGGAATAATATTTAAATATATGTCTTATAGAGAACATGTAAGGATAGTATAAGCAGCTGAGATATTATCAGTGAGGAATACAAATAGGACTTTTTGTCTAGGAATGCTGAAGAAGGAAATGTGAAAAACACAAGTAAAATTTTAAAATAAATTGTGACTTCAAACAACACTTGTCTGTACTTAGATATCACTGTCTTGCTCATCCATCATTAGAAAAGCTTCCTCATGCAGTAAATGGGAACAAATATTGAAACCAGCTGGGAAATAAATAGAGCATGTGAGACTTTGGTATACAGTACTAGAAGAGATGCTTCCATCAAATCCCTCCTTTCAGGGCACAAAGAATTTTGTAGAAACATAGGTAGGAAGATTATAAAAATCCAAAAGGAATGGGAGACACCATAGAAAGAAGGCCTTACTGACAACAGAACTCATGTACATTTGAACTCAGAAACTTTAGCAGCAAGCACAGGCCCTGTATAGTTCTAAATCAAATGGAGTCTCATCCCTGGGAAGGAGAGCTGGGTTAGCCTTCATCCCTAACTCAGAAGCTGTCTCCAATTGACAACCACTCTTAAATAAGGAAGATTTCTCTAACAGAAAAGTTCTCATGAGGCATATATGCCATATTTAGGGATAGGCCTTATCACAGGGCATGGATAACTAACAAATAAATCACCTCAATGGTATTTTTGGAGGTTTATTTTTTTAATCATAATGCTTTGTCTGGACATATTTTTAACAGCATAGGTCATATGTGTTTGTGTGTGTGTGTGTGTGTGTGTGTGTCTGTGTATGTTGGTTCTGATTTATATTTTATTGTGTTTATATATGGGTGAATATGTGTGTCTCTGAACCTATATATGTTTTTTGTGCTTTTCTTACTTTCATTTTTTTTGTCCTACTCAAGCTTACTAGCTTTTATTTTATCTTACATTATTATTATTGTTGTTGTTATTATTATTATTATCATTATCATTATTATTTTCATGTCTGTTTTCAAATGATTGAGAAAAAGAATGGGTATGAATTTGAATGGTTGTGGGAGAATTTGGGGAGAATCTGACAGAAGTAGGCAAAGGGCAAGCCTACTCAGAATACATTGCATAAATAAATCTATTTTTAAAAGTAAAACATTTATAATCTATGTTAAAAAGTAGTACCTTTGGGGGTTTTAAATATTCAAAGTAGACATGGCCAAAAATATTTTTAAAGAAGACATATAGACGATGAGTTGACCTTGTACTAGTGAGGTTGTCTTCAGTTTGTGTCTTCTGCTTTAGCATTTCTAGGCATACAGAATCTCTAAGAACTCTGGCAAAGATAGTCCAAATCCTGATACATTTCTTCACAGTGTTCAGTTTTATGTCAATTATGTAAATAGCACTTACTTCAAAGCAGATAAGACACATCAATTGAACTGCATGATTTATTATTCTGTCACATAGAAAGATCGCCAGCCAGCTGAAGGTCTTGAGTGTAAGGACATAGTTTCTGTCCTTAAACTAGACAGTTCAGCATGTCTATCAATAATCACTATGGAGATGTAAAGGCCATGATACTTAATTCATGATATGCACAAGGAAGAGAGGACCCAAAGGCCTGTAATAGCTTCAAGGCATTTCAGAGCCATAAATAGTTGCTGAACTTTGATCTCCAAACATTCAACTATACAAGCATAAATATCACAAAATAAATCTCAGCAGGATCATGTAGCATAAAAAAGAAAGCAGAATTAAGTTGGATTTATTCAATAGTAAATTCAGTGAAACGTAATTCTGGCCTATATTATTTGTGTTCAAGAAATTGTTTCACTTGTCCTAATAAGATATAACATATAAAATAAAGAAAACTTATTTTATATTTTATGACATACTTAATTTCATCAGAATCCTCTATGTGATCATGGATTTGGAACTCTCAGTTGAACCTGATAGCCTCTTCATCAACTACACAACAAAAGATAATAATTATCACTCCTTAATAATTTATCCCCAGTCAGGTGTTCATCTGGGAAGGGTAAGGTTCCTGAGCCTCATCCTAATCTTTGGCAGTTTATAAATCAAATCTTGTATAAAACCATTACAGGCAGTTACAGCTTTTGTGATAGAAGAAACACAATGATACTGCTAAGCCTCTAAAATAGCATTTCAAAAAACCACCTTACCTTCTGACTATTATATTATTCATGTTCCTTACTCTGCTTCAGTAGTTCAAATAAAAAAAAAGACTATGGGTCATGAACATATTTGATTAAGTACCTGCAAAGTCAATGACCCAATTAATTTGATACAAACTATGTTTGTCCTATTGATATTTTTTATTGATTGTTGGTAATATTGTTCTTGTTTAGTAAAGGCCATAGAGCCTTCTTCAGCAATCATGACTTCACTGTGACTAAGTCCTTAACTATGATTCCAGCATGAGGCAAGGTATACATTGTTGAATGGGTTTTAAGTTCAATTAGAATCCTGTTCATTAGTATCTGGGTAAATGTGTCATTACTTAACGTTTTGGGTTGTCTTTGTAGTTTATACTGGTCATAGGACATACCTGGATAGGACTGTTGCTTTCTTCCCTCCTTTGGTTGTTTTTGTGGTGACTTCTGTACCAGTAAATGTAGTCTTCAGGAAAGGGGGCATCTAGGTCAATTCTAGCTTAGGATCTTGGAACTCTGTTTCTGAAATGCATGCTATGTTTGATGGTTTTGGATCAACTGGACAGAAGCTAGTTCTATTAGAATGGAGAAAACACCCAACTGAGAACATGCCACCACAATATCTACCTTAATGGCATTTTCTTGATTAGTGATTCATGAGGGACTTCTCAGCTCATTGTAGAAGGTACCACCCCAAGCATGGAGGTCTTGTGTTCATAAGAAAGCAGGATGAACAAGCTATGGGGAGAAAGCCAGTAAGCCGCAATCTTCCAGGAGCATTTGTATAAATTCATGGCTATATTTTCCTGTCTTGCTTGAGTTCTTATCCTAACTTTATTTTTCTTGGCTAACAGGTTTATGAAAGCATAAGCCAAATAAATCATTTTTCCCCAACTTGCTTTTTGGTCATGACAATTCAAAGCAACAACCAAAACTAAGACATACAGTATATACAAACTTCTCTTTTATTGTCCAAATATAACAGTCAATATCAGTAACTTCTGTGAGCTCAAAATGTCGGGGGATTTCTCACTACCAGTAAATAAGTAAGGGATTCTAACAGAAAATCACTATTTGATGATACAATGACTCTACATAATTGTTTTTTTGTCAACCTGGAAATGGCAACGGACCTCATAACTTAAGAAATAAATCTTTTGTAAGACTCTGGCAGAGTCTCTCAGGAGACAGCAATATCAGCCTCCTTTCAACAAGCATTCCTTGGCATCCACAATAGTGTCAGGGTTTGGTGACTGTATATGGGATGAATGCCCAGGTAGGACAGTCTCTACTATGCACTTTGTCTCCATATTTGCCCCTTAAGCATTTTGTTCCCCTTTAAAAGGAAGACTGAAGGACCCACACTTTGGTCTTCCTTCTTCTTGTGCTTCATGCTGTCTTTGAATTGTACCTTGTGTATTTGGAGTGTTGGGGTTAATATCCACTTATCAGTGAATGCATACCATGTGTATTCTTTTGTGATTGGGGTACCTCACTCAGAATGATATTTTCTAGTTCTATCCATTGGCCTAAGTATTTCATGAATTAATTGTTTTTAATGGCTGAGTAGTACTCCATTGTGTAAATGTACCACATTTACTGTATCCATTCCTCTATTGAAGGACATCTAGGTTCTTTCCAGCTTTTGGCTATTATAAATAAGGCTGATATGAACATAGTAGAGCATGTGTCTTTGTTATATTTTGGAGAATCTTTTAGGTATACAGATGCTCGCAGCCAACCATTGAACTGAGTACAGGGTCCCCAATGAAGGAGTTAGAGAATGGGTTGAAAGAGCTGAAGGGGTTTGCAGCCCCATAGGAAGAACAATATCAACCAACCAGACCTACCAGAGCTCCCAGTGACTTAGCTGCCAATCAAGGAGTATGCATGGCTCCAGGTGCACATGTAGCAGAAGATGGCCTTATCATGTATCAATGGGAGGAGCAGTCCTTGGTTCTATAAAGGCTTGACAGAAGACCCAACATGTAGGGGAATCTAGAGTGGAGAGGTAGGAGTGAGAGGGTGGGTGGGTATGTGAGTGGAGGAACAGTCTCATAGAAGCAGGGGGAAGAGAGATGGAATAGCTTGTCTCCAGAAGGGCGAGGGGAAACCAGGAAAGGGGATAACATTTGAAATGTAAATAAAGAAAATATCCAATAAAATTATAAAAAAATAAATCTTTTTTTCTAAAGTAGAATATCATCATCCAGTTATGTTATGGTATGAAATAAACCCAAAGTATTACTATCAAAATGATTGGCCCTAGGGGATTACCTAATTTTGCTTATTGAACATAGCAATAAATGGACTCAGAATAACTTCCTCAACTCCTAAATTAGTACCTTGCTTAACCTTCAACAGAAAAGATTCTTCTTGTTGCAGATAGTAATTAACACATTCACTCACAACTGGCCAATGTGCAAGAAGTAAAACTCACTGTAGTTCTGAGGTCCAGCCTCAGCATGAGGAGGGAACTCAGAAAGGAGGGAAAGGCAGTGGTGCTGATTCTGACACAGAGTCAGTAGTATATGCAAGCTCCTAGTTCAGATACTCTCTCTGTTCTCTGATTGAGTCTCAGTATTCTTTATTCTTCAACTTCAGCTTAAGCTTAATAGCTCAATAGTTCAATAGCTTATTAACCAGAGAGAGCCTGAACACAGTCTTGTATTTACTAAAGTATATCATCAAGGCTTCGATCATTGTTAATAATTATCAAGAATTTTTAGGCTTACATAAACTCTATGAGTCCTTCGTCAGTAGTCCCATCCCCTGTTTCCTTAGATCAAAACCAAGCACAAAGCATATGCACATTTCCTTATAGGTTTACACAGCCTGTTCTTTATGGGTAGCTGGGCACAACTCTTCTAGTTTCCTGGTACATCAGACATCAGTTTTTAGTAACTGCTTCCATGTAAGAATAGAATAATGACAAACTACTAAAATTAAAATGATTTCTTACAATGTTTTGAATTTATGTAAGTAAAATGGTTAGCTCTCTCTAATAACTTTCCAGACATTGTTATCTGCAATTCTTCAATCAGCAAGAAAAAAACAGTACTAATTTTTATATGCTTCTACATCATCAGTACTATTTATTCCTAAATTATATATAAATTCACATTTTTTCAATCCATACCCTTTTCTCCTGAGATCACTCTAACTCTCTATCCTTGATGTGTCCAAGTTCATCCTGGCTAATCAATGCAGCAGTCATTGAACCGGAGGGTACATGTGCTTCTTCATGGTTCCAAACTTAATGGCACATTTGACAATGCAATATTTCTACAAAGGACCACATAAGATTTTATGGCCCTGGTGATTATATTGTCTAGATCCTTTCCCATGGCCCCATTGGCCAAGCAAAAGGTCTGTTCTTTGTCCTCCACAGCCTCATGACCATCTCCTTTCCTCATGCTTAAGAACTGCATCTGTTTCATTTACTGAGGAATGATTAGCTCTGAGTAATGGAGAAAGTATATTCCCCAGGAAGAAAGATTAAGTAGAGTAGCAATGACAGCAGATCAGCTTGGGAGCAACAGCAATCATCAGCACATACGGTGACCATGAGGTCAACGGCCTGGTGATGCTCCAGGGTCAAGAAATGTGTCGCTCACACCTTTTACTCAGCCATGCCAAACCCAGAATTGTAGTATTAGCTCTAAGTAGAATTTCTTTGCCAAACCCCACCCCTTGTGTCTCATGGATCTATGTAGACAAGTAGGTAGCAAGATTCTAACAGCCAGATGTGGTGGGTAATTCCAAGAAAAGCAATTTCTACATGGAAGGGGGCTGATCCACATATGATCTCACTGAGAATGTGGCTATACATCCAACATCTTTACAAGTTCAAGCTAGATGACATCCTGGAACTGAAATACAGAAGTTAGCCTAAAACCTCACCCTTAACCAAGAAGTTATTTAAAACTGACAGCTTCTGGGAGAAAGGAAATCAGTTTTCTTCAACAGAGTGACACTAGACAGGTGCATCAAGTGTAAGTGCATGGCTAGTATAAGCTCATGCTCATAAGCAGTTGGGTGATATAAAATGTACTCCGTCATGTTCATCGATTTAATTTCTTATTGTGCATTGCTTGCTTTTTTATTTGAAGTTGTGAAACAAGATGATGGAGGATCTTGGAGAATTGGCAAAGTGACAAATTATGATAAAATGTATTGTATGAAGATTTTAAAATGAAAAAAAAATAAAATTGGGTACATAATCAGAGAATCTCAAAGAATATTAAGATAACATAGATAGAATATTAGGATTCTATCAGATGGAGAGAAGTAGAGGAAGGAAGAATGTGGTTTGATGATTAGTGACAATTTGACCATTCCCGACTGAAAATTTCAAAAACCTAAATAATTAAAAATGAGAGGATTTTTAAAAGCAACTTTGTTTCACATAGATATTTTATATCATGGATGCTTATGTCAGATGTAAACTATTGATCATGTGTTGAATAATCAAATGGATGGTTGGATTAGACAAAGGACCACATCATCCTGCTCCCCCTATACCAAACTAAATCTTGGTATTTCATAGATGTCCAAAACATATCTATCATCCATAATTGACTGCAGACTTTACAACAGTTTATTCTAAGAAGATAGTTCACAGAATGGCATGCCATACCTAACACTTTTAGTATGGGAGACAAATATAGCACCAAGACTAAACATGTGTTTGCTGGTGAGATTTTTGTTGTTGTTGTTAAATAGAGTCAGAATGTTTCAAAAACAATTTCAATCACTTAACAACCATTCAATCGTGTTTACATAATGGAACCTTAATAATATCTCTAGACACTGATGCTATGTTGTGCTTCCCTAGTTGATTTGATTCTCTGTAAGTTGAAACATACAATGTTTAAAAGTTGCTATTTGCGTCCTGATGGGCACAGACACTTGGGAGCCTTATGTTTCAACTATTTTTGAGTGTTATGTAAATCACCTTTTTATTTCTCATCTTAATTCATATCATTTTCTTTTCATAAGCATGTCTGTATTTTTTATTTCACGAAACTTTGATAGCGCTAAACTATCGATTGGAGAACCTCTTGAACTTACAGTTTATGTTATAAACAAAGGATGTCCTTGTAGAAAGTTATAAGAGTATTTGTCATGACAGTCTCTATATTCCAAGATGGAAAATTCAGTTTTACTAGACCTCTGTTATTATACTAAATTATTCACAGAAATTGTACAATGAAGTCAAATAACAATTTCTTCAAAGTGGAACTTGATGCCAAATGCAAATTTCCTTAAATGGCTATATTATGTGTACTAAATAAAATGTATTTTATAATACTTTAGGGTCCTCTTAAGTAAATAGAGCTGTTAAGCTAATAAAACATTGGCACAATAAAAGAATCTATTTAGCAGGGTTTTAGTGGTTTTACTAAATTGCCCTGACAAATTTGCAATCACGGGGCTTGGAATTTTCAAAAACTTAATGATTTGAATCATCATAAGGGAAATTTAAATTTTTATGTTCTTATTAAATACAAACTCTCCAAATGTGACATTTTGTGAGAACTGTTTCTGTCTAATCTTTACGTCTGTTTAAACCGCATTGGGAAACTGAGAATTGGTCTATTTAAGGCCAGGATTACAATTTTGACATTTTTATATTTAATTATGAATTTTATCTTTAGTAAGGTGTAAGTTTTATATCACCTATTCAAAGCATTAGTGTTTTACAGTCCTTTATAGAGAATTAATGCTATTTATCCTACACAATTATAGTATAAGTTACTAATTTTCATGTTATATATTTCCTATTAAAGACTTTTCTATGGCTTCTGCCAAATTCCAGAGTTAGAGAAATGAGCAATATTAAGGACTCTCCTTTTTGTTTCTTATAAAAATAATATTAAAACATTAACATTCTTGATTTTGTCTCTCCTAGATTATATTCATATGTCATATTAAACTGTCTTCCCATTTCAGTTATGCATATTTCTACTGTGAAGGCATCAATGTTGTTTATTCCTAGGAATCAAGTTAAAATTATTTTCAAATCAATGCCTCTAGCTATTTTGCAATGACAAGAAATAGTAGAAAGGATATGCTAACGTGTCTCCTATAAAAAGGAAATGAATCAAAGCCTGCCTGCCATCTGTCACTTAGAAATAAAAAACTTGCAAGAGTGATGATGCATCATGTTAAAGTTGTATTGTAGCTATTTTGACCTTAAAGTTACTAAAGAGGATGAGGTATTTGAAAGAAACTTTAATTACTTGGAACAAATTCTATGGCAGATGTCACAGGCTCTTACTGAGAACTTACTTATTAAAATGAATGCACATGTGTTTTGAATAAAATAATGTCTAATCAGAAACTGTACAGGCTTAAATGCTTGAGAAGCTATATGAGCTTATATATTCACTCTTTTTCCTTATCAGGGATTGTGTCAGTCAGAAAAAAAAACAAAGCAAAAGACAAATAAAAAGCAAACAAACACATTAACCAAAGGTGACAGGAATGGCTTATTTTGCTCCAGTGGGGCACGTGGAATAACTAAGTGGCAGTTTGCTACAAGATAATATTACTCTAAAATTTAGTGGACTAAGATTTAGTAGATAATCTTATCAACTACTATTGTCCAAATATACACATGCACACTGACTGTGAAGCATGCTTCTTAATGTATGATTAAGCACAGAAGACAAAGAAGGAGGAGGAGAAGAAGAAGAGGAGGAGGAAGAGGAGGAGGAGGAGGAGGAGGAGGAGGAAGAAGAAGAAGAAGAAGAAGAAGAAGAAGAAGAAGAAGAAGAAGAAGAAGAAGAAGAGTGAGAAGAAGAAGAGGAGGAGGAGGAAAAGAAGAGGAAGAGGAAGAGGAAGAAGATGAAGAAGAAGAAGACAAAGAAGAAGAAGAAGAAGAAGAAGAAGAAGAAGAAGAAGAAGAAGAAGAAGAAAAGAAGAAAAGAAGAAGAAGAAGAAAAGAAGAAGAAGAAAAGAAGAAGAAGAAGAAGAAGAAGAAGAAGAAGAAGAAGAAGAAGAAGAAGAAGAAGAAGAAGAAGAAGAAAAGAAGAAGAAAGCCTACATAGTTTCCCAGGAATGTAAAGAAACAATCTTTAGTAAAGAATCTTTACTAAACAAACTTTAGTAAAGAAACTAAAAGATTACATATTATAATCTAAAAAGTAAATTCCTTTAAATTGTAAAGAATGTTCAGGCTTTAAATAATGACATGTTTTACATGCCAAAATAATTATTTCTAACATACTAGTTAACATAAGTTCACATCATTAATATAGATATAAGAAATTGAAACTATTTTAGGGAATTATTGTAGTAAAAGGCTAATCTTCCTTTTAGTGATATATGCTGTATATACACTATATGTACTATATCATTTGCATTATCAAGAATATAGCTAGAATAAAAATATGGAAATAAAAAGAATGATGAAATCAAATGAAATAAAAAATCTGATGCTCTGCACAGAGTCAAAGTTCCAGCATTGAAGAAAAGGACACGATCCCACTTTTCAGGAATAAAAGAGAAAGGATCAATACTAAAATTCATTGAAACACTTATAATGTAATGGTAGCCAAGGATAAGAACTCCATCATAATAATTGTGGGAATTTAAGCTTAGGTGGAAAATCATTTATGAACAATTGGAAGGATGTAAATCAACAGTAAATTATTCATAAGCATGTTGTTTGTGCTACCAGTCACCAGGATTGAGTCCTTTTGCTCAGATGAAAATCATAAGTAGGTAAGATGTTTGTCTAGTCTTAGTCATTCTGTGATGCAAAATACCAAAATCTTAGGGCCTGAACTGACAGACCTAGAGACTTAGAGATTCCAACACTGAGAATGAGGGATTTATTATTCTATGTTCTTGAAACTTGATGCCAACATGCAAATTTTCTTAAGTGGTTATATTATGTGCACTAAATAAAATGTATTTTATAATACTTTAGGGTCTTCTTAAGCCAATAGGCCTTATAGAAGCACCCTCATAGTAGCAGGAGAATGGGGGAGGGATAGCTGGTATCAGGAGGGGTAACTGGGAAAGGATAACATTTGAAATGCAAATAAATAAAATATCCAGTAAAATAAAATCATCAGCTTCCAGTAGCAGTACATAGCATGAACAGGTAACAACAGGCAAGTCTACTCCTGTAACAAATTGTGTCCAGGTTTCAAATAATGGGAATAACCATTCCTAGAGTGGTTCTTATGATTGATAGGCCCATGGTTTGAATATTGGGACATATGGTGTTCTTCAAGACTGGGCAGATTCCTGAGGCTCTTCCACTAACTCAGTCTCACATTTTCTCAGTTCTCATGTGAAACTCTTTACCATCCTTTCATCCAATTTCTCAGTTTGTCACCTGCTCTCTTTCACAACTGCCACTGCTAACATGGCCACCCCCACAGTCGCTGACACTGGCACCTTCATAGTCACTATGCTTGGCTTTCACTCTTTACATTATCTCTCCATTCTACCAGCTCAACCTTCTCTACTAATGATAAAGTTGTAGAAAAGCAATAAAGAAAATATCCCAAACAAAGTTAACATCTATCAGTAGATCTAATGTTGTAAAATCAGGTGGCTCTTTGTATACATTGGATATTAGCCCTCTGTCAGATGTAGGGTTGGTGAAAATATTTTCCCAATTTGTTGGTTGCAGATTTGTCCTTTTGACAGTGTCTTTTGCCTTACAGAAACTTTGTAATTTTAAGAGGTCCCATTTATCTATTCTTGATCTTAGAGCATAAGCTATTGGTGTTCTGTTCATGAACTTTCCCCATGAGTCAATGTCCTCAAGGGTCTTCCTCAGTTTCCTTTCTATTAGTTTAAGTGTGTCAGGTTTTATGTGGAGGTCCTTGATCCACTTGGAGTTGAGCTTAGTGCAAGGAGATAAGAGTGGATCAATGCTCATTCTTCTGCATGCTGACCTCCAGTTGAGCCAGCACGATTTGTTGAAAAGGCTATCTTTTTTCCACTGATATTTTCAGCTCCTTTGTCGAAGATCAATTGGTTAGACCCCAGAAAAGCAAATAACCCTATCAAAAATGAGATACAGAGCTAAACAAATAATTTTCACCTGAGGAACTTCAGATGACTGAGAAACACCTTAAGAAATGTTCAACATCATTAGTCATTAGGGAAATGCGAATCACAACAACCCTGAAATTCACCTCATACCAGTCAGAATGGCTAAGATTAAAAACTCAGGAAATAGCAGGTGTTGGTGAGGATGTAGAGAAAGAGGAGCATTCCTCCACTGCTGGTGGGATTGCAAGCTGGTACAACCACTCTGGAAACCAGTCTGGCTTTTCCTCAGGAAACTGGACACGATACTTCCAGAGAACCCTGCCATACCACTCCTGGGCATATACCCAGAATATTCCCCAGCATGCAATAAGGATACATGCTCCATTATGTTCATAGCAGCCTTATTTATAATAGCCAGAAGCTGGAAAGAACCCAGATGTCCCTCAACGGAGGAATGGATACAAAAACTGTGATATATATATACACAATGGAGTACTATTCAGCCATTAGAAACAATGAATTCATGAAATTCTTAGCGAAATGGATGGAGTTGGAGAACATCATACTAAGTGAGGTAACCCAGTCTCAAAAGAATACCCATGGTATGCACTCAGTGATAAGTGGATATTGGCCTAGAATCTTGGAACACGAAAGACACAATCCACATACCAAATGATGTCTGAGAAGAAGGAAGGAGTGGACCCTGGTTCTGGAAATGTTCAATGCATCAGTGTAGGGGAATACCAAAACAGGGAAGTGGGAAGGGGTGGATGGGGAAATAGGGGGAGGGAAAAGGGCATATAGGATCTTTGGGGAGCAGGGAATCAGGAAAAGGGAAATGAAATGTAATTAAAGAATATATCGAATAAAAAAAATCAGGTGGCTCAGCAGAAAGCCCTTAAATGAGAGCTAATTAAGGTACATAAGTGACCTAAAGGATGTGTGTGGCAAGGCCCTTGCACTGACCTTGACATGCAAATGAAGGTCCAGCCTTCAACTAGACCACCACTGAGCTGTCCAGGCAGTGGTTTTTAATCCAGTAATGTTTAGAGAAAATTCAGTAAACACTCATTTCAATGGGAATGTTGGCCTATTTTACCAATTATTGACTGTAATCTTCTGCTTCCCTGAATTAATCTATTGACACAATGTATAGAAAATGAATATGAGTCTAACGTCTTGAGTTCTTTGTATATATTGGATATTAGTCCTCTATCAGATATAGGGTTGATAAAGACGTTTTGCCAATCTGTTGGTTGACGTTTTGTCCTATTGGCAATGTCCTATGCCTTACAGAAACTTTGAAATTTTATGAGTTCCTGTTTGTTAATTCTTGATCTTAGAGCATAAGCTATTGTTTGGTGTTGTGTTCAGGAAATTTTCCCCTATGCCCATGTGCTCAAGGCTCTTCCCTACTTTCACCTCTACAAGTGTCAGTGTATATGGTTTTATGTGGAGGTCCTTGATCCATTTGGACTTGAGCTTTGTACAAGGAGAATAGAATGAATCAATTTGCACTCTTCTGCATGATAACTACCAGTTGAACCAGCACCATTGTTGAAAATGCTGTCTTTTGTCCACTGGATGTTTTTAGCTCCTTTGTCAAAGATCAACTGACCATAGGTATGTAGGTTCATTTCTGGGTCTTCAATTCTATTTTATTGATCTACCTGCCTGTCACTGTACCAATACCATGTGGTTTTTACCACAATTGCTCTATAGTGAAACTTGAGTTCAGGAATGGTGATTCTCCCAGAAGTTCTTTGATTGCTGAGAGTAGTTTTAGCTATCCAGGGTTTTTTGTTATTCCAGATGAATTTGCAAATTGCTATTCCTAACTTTATGAAGAATTGAGTTGGAATTTTGATCGGGATTGCATTGAGTTGTTAGATTGCTTTTGGCAAGATGACCATTTTTCCTATATTAGTCCTGCCAATCCATGAGCATGGGAAATCTTTCTATCTTCTGAGATTCTTCAATTTCTTTCTTCAGAGATTGTAGTTCTTGTCATACAGATGTTTTCCCTGCTTAGTTAGAGTCACAACAAGGTACCTGGGGATACATCCCATATACAATTACCAAGCCCAGGCACTATTAGGGATGCCAACAAGTGTGTTCTGATAGGAGCCTAATATAGCTGTCTCCTGAGAGACTCTGCCAGTGCATGACAAATACGGAGGATGATGCTCTCAGCCAATCACTGGACTGAGCACAGGGTCCCCAGTGGGGGAACTAGAGAAAGGACCCCAGGAGATGAAGGGGTTTGCAGCCCCATAGGAGAAACCACAATATGAAACAACCACCAACCAAAGAGTGCACATGGAGGGACCCATGGCTCCAGCTGCATATGTAGCAGAGGATGGTCTTGTTAGACATCAATGAGAGGAGAGGCCCTTGGTCCTGTGAAGGCTTGTTGACTCAGTTTAGGAGAATGTCAGGACAGGGAAGTAGGAGTGGGTAGGCTAGTGAGCGGGGGTTGGGGGGTGGGACAATGGGTTCTTGGAGGGGAAATGAGGAAAGGGGATAACATTTAAAATGTATATAAAGAAATCTAAAAAAAGAAAATGAACATGAATATAGATTCCATTTTATAACAAGACTCTAATAAGTAGTGCTTTCCTTTGTTTAGTAATTTTTAAATCATTATACTTCTTTCTGAGTGTATATACATTTACCACTATTGACATTAGAAAACAGTGGCTCTTTGACCTGGATAAGCCTTTGTTAGAGACTAAATGATTATGATTGATAGCATGGTAATATTGGTGGCAGTGACAATTATTTCAAGGTTATATTTTATTCTGATGCTAAAATGCAAAGTATATAATGTTGGTATATGATAGCAATAATTGACAATTATCACACTAAAACCTATCCATAAAGCCCAGTTTGTAGTATTTCTCCATGTAATATATTAAAATTTCTATTATATTTGACAGCACAATTTTTATACAATAGGATTGTTTAGAATGGAAAGTTTATTTTATAGAAGAGGATATGTATAACAGTTTCTGCCAAGGTATTAGGCAATAAAACAACAGTAGTTTCTTCTTTTAAATTGATGGGTAAACTTACTCTGGCATCCAAGAATTTAAACTAACAGGAACAAAACACTTATTGTCATTACAGGAGATGCAGCTGTACAAATAGAGACAAGTCCTTAGAACTTGTAAGGGTAGTCACGAGAATTTTGTGTTATAATTCTTAGCAATGTATTTGACTGCTTGCATTCTGTGCTGGAAGCAAATCTTACTCATGTTGACAGCAAAAGTAATTGATGTGAACATTAAAACAGGCATAGTTAGGAAATGTTTAACAGGTTTCTTATTCCCCACTTCCACACTCTCTGAATTTCTTCTCAAGTAAATAAATGGGAAGAGGCAAGTACAAGCCTAGCCTAGTAGTTTAAAAATAAGACAATGGGAAGCACATTATTGCCGTTTTATAAGGGAAAAACTTTAATATTTGTGATTAATTTGCATTATGGTGTTTTCCATTAAAATAGTACTAATCACTCCTTATTTATCAATGCTGTTCTTGTAACCTCAAAAATACACTTATGACTAATTTACACATACATGGATGTATGCATGTCTATGAGTGTCTGTGTGTGTGTGTGTGTGAGTGCATGCGCATGTACATGCACAATTCATGCAACAGTTACACAGACATACTTCCAGTCAAAACATTAATATGTATTTTGTAAAAAAAAAAAAAAGAAAGAAAGAAAGAAAAAAAGAACCTCCCCGCAGTGTGTTTTGCAATCCCAGCACTAGGTAGAAAGAAAAAAAAAAGAGCATCCTATATTTAGGGCAAATAACCCAGTCAAATAGCAAAGCAAAGTATAAGCCAGTGGGAACCATTGTCGAAAAACTGTGGCTACAGCCTGAAAAACTATACCCTAAGTAGGTCTCAGTATTTCATATGCTGGAGAATATATATAGTCTTGGTTAAGTCAACAACAAAGATTGCTATTAACATCCATTAATACAAAATAATTTGTTTTCATGAGACTAGGTTCTTAACTAGATAAAAAAATATTTAGAATTAAATAAAAAAATAGAGTAATGGAAAGTCACAAATTCCTCAGAACTACATGTGGGGGAGGACAGAGATGAAGCCTATGTTACCCTGAGGAAGACCTGATCTCCCAAGAAGTTTTCACACATTTCTGATATCTTATCAGGCCACTTGACTTTGCAAAAGGTTCATAGAGAAAAATGAAAGCAACACTTTGACAAGCATGCTTAGCAACACATGCCTCCTGTTCTCTATTTAAACTAAAATCCCATGTTGTCTCCTTATTTGTATCCAGTATGGCCAGATTAAATAAGTCATTCCTTGCTTTAAAAAAATATAGGGCAATAAATAAAGTACTTCCTCACAGGGACTACAAATGATTATATTTGTTTAAGACACCACGGCATCCCAAAGAGATGAGAGGTATTAATGAAACAGTGGGTAATTATTTCTTTTTTTTGATATTTAATATTTTTATGAACATATTCATTCAGCATTTTGGCACATGCATATTAATATATGGCTAAATTTATGGAAATACTTATAGCAAATATAAAACGGCAGCTTTAGTGAATTTAATAATGGTTCAATTTAGTATTAAGTGCATGTAGAAAGATAAACAATTATGAACATATTACCTAGGCATCTGGAGCTGGAGAGATGGCTCAGTAGTTCAGAACATTTGCTGTCCTTACAGAAGACTCTAGCTAAGTGCCTTACACTCACACTGGGTGGCTCACAACTTTTATATCTCCAGTACTTTAAGAGTGTACCAGCCAATAGACACTGCAGGTAAAAAGCTTTGACAGTAGCACAGTTTTTTCAGGCATTGCAGCAGTAAACAACTAAGACAACATTACAATGTCAATAGCACTGTCAGCACAAAACAAAATGTATTCTAGCTATTATTCAAACACAACAAAATATCCACTGAATAAACTTGTTTATATTCCTGCAAATGGAGGTCATGACTTTGGTAAAGTTAGAGATGGCAAAGTATGAAAGAAACTGTTATGAAAAATATTTGATTCACAAAGGCAATGTGTCTGAATGAAGACATTCCCTTAAAAATGTAAATTCTATATTTGTCAAAGAGACACTCGTTTTTATTTTTAGTTTTTTCTTCTTCCTAGCTTAAAATCATCTCACATTTAAGAACTGTAAAATGTTGTCTCTTTTCCAGACAATATTTGCATTATAATATGCCCTTACTTCTTGGTCAGAAGTAGTTAATGTGAATGAAATACCAAAATAAACAAACAAACAAACAAACAAACAAAGCCTTTATAAGAAAGATTACAAAGTTATTTGAAAGAAAAAAATTAAATGTCAGGAGTCATAATGGGATAAGCTAATATACCATCAGGTGATTATCCTAAAATGAGATGCTTCAGATTATTAAATAATCTGCGACAGGTGAGCCTTTATTAAGCAAGGCTGTGAGCGACTAATTTTAGGAAAGATTCCTGCTATTAATATGCTTTTCCTGTTATTATTAAACATATATAATAATCAGTAAGTAATAGCACATGCCTTTAGAGCAGATCTCTGTAGATCCACGAAGATGCACTCTTATAGTGATGCTATGTAGAAAAATAGATGATTTAAGTTTTAATGATGACCCTATAAGAATTCCTAAAATTATATCTGTGATTATTAAGCTCTTTTTTTTCACTTTTTTTTTCATCTTTAATTTTCGAGTTACATCTTTGTCTTTTTTTTTAACATGTATTTTTTTATTCTTTTTTTTTTTGATTTTTTTATTGTATATATTCTATATTTACAATTCATTTCCCTTTTTCTGGTTCCCCACCCCCAAAGGTCCCACATGTCCTTTTCCCTCCCCCTGCTCCCGCATCCACCCCCTCCCACTTTACTGTTCTTGTACTCTCCCACAATGATGTTTTGGTCCATTCTAGCACCAGTGTCCACTCCTTTCTTCTTGTGAGACATCACTTGATATGTGATTTGTGTCTTTGGTGTTCCAAGCTTCTAGGCTAATATCCACTTATCAGTGACTGTATACCATGGGTATTCTTTTGAGACTGGGTCAACTCACTTAGTATGACATTCTCCAGCTCCATCCATTTCTCTAAGAATTTCATGAATTCATTGTTTCTAATGGCTGTATAGTACTCCATTGTGTATATATACCACATTTTTTGTATCCATTCCTCTGTTGAGGGACATCTGGGTTCTTTCCAGCTTCTGGCTATTATATATAAAGCTGCTATGAACATAGTGGAGCATGTATCCTTATTGCATGATGGTGAATCTTCTGGGTATATTCCCAGGAGTGGTATGGCTGGGTCCTCCGGAAGTATCACGCCCAGTTTTCTTAGGAACCGCCATACTGATTTCCAGAGTGGTTGTACCAGCTTGCATTCCCACCAGCAGTGGAGGAGTGTTCCTCTTTCTCCACATCCTCGCCAACATCCAATGTCTTCTCAGTTTTTAATCTTAGCCATTCTGACTGGTGTGAGGTGAAATCTCAGGGTTGTTTTAATTTGCATTTCCCTAATGACTAGTGATGTTGAACATTTTTTAAGGTGTTTCTCAGCCATCCGAATTTCTTCAGGTGAAAAGACTCTGTTTAGCTCTGTACCCCATTTTTGGATAGGGTTATTTGGTTTTCTGGGGTCTAACCTCTTGAGTTCTTTGTATACATTGGAGATTAGCCCTCTGTCAGATGTGGGGTTGGTGAAGATTTTTTCCCAATTTGTTGGTTGCCGATTTATCCTTTTGAAAGTGTCTTTTGCCTTACAGAAACTTTGTAGTTTTATGAGGTCCCATTTGTCTATTTTTGCTCTTAGAGCATAAGCAATTGGTGTTCTGTTCAGGAATTTTTCCCCTGAGCCAATGTCCTCAAGGGTCTTCCCCAGTTTCTTTTCTATTAGTTTTAGTGTGTCTGGTTTTATGTGGAGGTCTTTGATCCACTTGGAGTTGAGCTTAGTGCAAGGAGATAAGAGTGGATCAATTCTCATTCTTCTGCATGTTGACCTCCAGTTGAGCCAGCACCATCTGTTGAAAAGGCTATCTTTTTTCCACTGGATGTTTTCAGCTCCTTTGTCGAAGATCAATTGGCCATAGATGTGTGGGTTCAATTCTGGGTCTTTGATCCTATTCCATTGATCTGCTTCCCTGTCACTGAACCAATACCATGCAGTTTTTAATACCACTGCTCTGTAATATTGCTTGAGGTCCGGGATATTGATTCCCCCAGAAGTTCTTTTGCTGTTGATGATAGTTTTAGCTATCCTGGGTTTTTTGTTATTCCAGATGAATTTGAGAATTGCTCTTTCTAGCTCTATGAAGAACTGAGTTGGGATTTTGATGGGAATTGCATTGAATCTGTATATTGCTTTGGGCAAGATTGCCATTTTGACTATATTAGTCCTGCCAACCCACGAGCATGGAAGATTTTCCCATTTTCTGATGTCTTCTTCAATTTCCCTTTTCAGAGACCTGAAGTTTTTGTCGTATAAATCTTTCACATGTTTGGTTAGCGTCACTCCAAGATACTTTATATCATTTGTGGCTATTGTGAAGGGTGTCATTTCCCTAATTTCTTTCTCGGCCTGCTTATCCTTCGCGTATAGGAACGCTACTGATTTACTTGAGTTGATTTTATAGCCAGCCACTTTGCTGAAGTTGTTTATCAGTTGCAGGAGTTCTCTGGTGGAGGTTTTTGGGTAAACTATCATATCATCTGCAAATAGTGATAGTTTGACTTCTTCCTTTCCGATTTGTATCCCTTTGACTTCCCTCTGTTGTCGAATTGCTCTAGCTAGTACCTCAAGTACTATGTTGAAGAGATATGGCGAGAGGGGACAGCCTTGTCTAGTCCCTGATTTTAGAGGGATTGCTTAGAGTTTTTCTCCGTTTACCTTGATGTTGGCTACTGGTCTGCTGTATATTGCTTTTACTATGTTTAGATATGGGCCTTGAATTCCTGTTCTTTCTAGGACCTTTAGCATGAAAGGATGCTGAATTTTGTCAAATGCTTTTTCAGCATCCAATGAGATGACCATGTGGTTTTTTTCTTTGAGTTTGTTTATGTAGTGGATTACGTTGATGGATTTCCATATATTGAACCATCCCTGCATCCCTGGGATGAAGCCAACTTGATTATGGTGAATGATCGTTTTGATGTGTTCTTGGATTCGGTTGGCAAGTATTTTGTTTAGTATTTTTGCATCGATATTCATAAGAGAAATTGGCCTGTAGTTCTCTTTCTTAGTTGGATCTTTGTGTGGTTTTGGTATCAGGGTAATTGTGGCTTCATAGAATGAGTTGGGTAGTGTTCCTTCTGTTTCTATTTTGTGGAATAATTTGAAGAGTATCGGTATCAGGACTTCTTTGAAGGTCTGATAGAATTCTGCACTAAAACCGTCTGGTCCTGTGCTCTTTTTGGTTGTAAGACTGTCTATGACCCCTTCTATTTCTTTGGGGGTTATGGGTCTGTTTAGACGATCTATTTGATCCTGGTTTAATTTTGGTATTTGATAACTGTTGAGGAAATTGTCCATTTCCTCCAGATTCTCCAGTTGTGTTGAGTATAGGTTTTTGTAGTAGGATCTGATGATTTTTTGAATTTCCTCAGTTTCTGTTGTTATATCTCCCTTTTCATTTCTAATTTTGTTAATTTGAATACTGTCTCTGTGCCCTTTAGTAAGTCTGGCTAGGGGTTTATCTATCTTGTTGATCTTCTCAAAGAACCAGCTCCTAGTTTTGTTGATTCTTTGTATGGTTCTCTTTGTTTCAACTTGATTGATTTCAGCTCTGAGTTTGATGATTTCCTGTCTTCTACTCTTCCTGGGTGAAATTGCTTCTTTTTGTTCCAGAGCTTTCAAGTGCGCCATTAAGTTGCTAGTATATGCTCTCTCCTGTTTCTTTTTGGAGACACTCAGGGCTATGAGTTTTCCTCTAAGCACTGCTTTCATTGTGTCCCATAGATTTGGGTATGTTGTGCCTTCATTTTCATTAAGTTCTAAGAATTCTTTGATTTCTTTCTTTATTTCTTCCTGGACTAAGGTATCATTGAGTAGAATATTGTTCAGCCTCCAAGCGTATGGGGATTTTCTGTTGTTTTTGTTGCTATTGAAGAACACTCTTACTCCATGGTGATCTGATAAGAGGCATGGGATTAGTTCGATCTTTTTATATTTGTTGAGATCTGTCTTGTGTCCAATTATATGGTCGATTTTGGAGAAGGTACCATGAGGGGCTGAGAAAAAGGTATAGTCTTTTGCTTTAGGGTGAAATGTTCTATATATATCTGTTAAATCCAATTGCTCCAAAGTTTCGATGAGTTTCTCCATGTCTCTGTTTAGTTTCTGTTTTCCTGGTCGGTCCACTGTAGATAGTGGAGTATTGAGGTCCCCCACAATCATCGTGTTAGGTGCAATGTGTGCTTTGAGCTTTAGTAAGGTTTCTTTTACAAATGAGGGTGCCCTTACATTTGGAGCGTAGATGTTTAGAATTGTGAGTTCCTCTTGGTGGATTCTTCTTTTGACTAGCAGGAAGTGACCTTCTGTGTCTCTTTTGATGACTTTGGGTTGAAAGTCAATTTTATCTGATATTAAAATGGCTACTCCAGCTTGCTTCCTGTGACCATTTGCTTGCAAAATTGTCTTCCATCCTTTTACTCTAAGGTAGTGTTTGTCTTTGACTCTGAGGTGTGTTTCCTGTAAGCAGCAAAATGTAGGGTCCTGTTTCCGTATCCAGTCTGTTAGTCTATGTCTTTTTATTGGGGGGTTGAGTCCATTGATGTTAAGAGATATTAAGGAATAGAGATTATTACTTCCTGACATTTTTGATGTTATTTTTGTTTTTGAGTAGTTATCTTCCTTTGAGTTTGATGGAAGAAGTTTACTGTCTTGCTTTTTCTTGGGTGCCATTTCCTTCCTTGTGTTGGAGTTTTCCTCCTATTATCCTTTGTAGAGCTGGGTTAGTGGAAAGATATTGTGTAAATTTGGTCCTGTCATGGAATATTTTGATTTCTCCATCTATGTTGATTGAGAGTTTTGCTGGGTATAGTAGTCTTGGCTGACATTTGTTTTCTCTTAGGGTCTGCATGAGGTCTGCCCAGGATCTTCTAGCTTTCATGGTTTCTGGAGAGAAGTCTGGTGTGATTCTGATAGGTCTTCCTTTATATGTTACTTGGCCCTTTTCTCTTACTGCCTTTAATATTCTTTCTTTGTTTAGTACATTTGGGGTTTTGATTATTATGTGAAGGGAGGTGTTTCTGTTCTGGTCCAGTCTGTTTGGAGTTCTGTAGGCTTCTTGTACATTCATGGGCATCTCTCTCTTTAAGTTAGGAAAGTTTTCTTCCATAATTTTGTTAAAGATATTTTCTGGCCCTTTAAGTTGTAGATCTTCACTCTCATCTATCCCTATAATCCTTAGGTTTGGTCTTCTCATTGTGTCCTGGATTTCCTGGATGTTTTGGGTTACAAGCCTTTTGGATTTTGTGTTTTCTTTGACTGTGGAGTCAATGGTTACTATGTTATCTTCAGCATCGGAGATTCTTATTTCTATCTCTTGTATTCGGTTGTTTATGTTTGCATCTATGACCCCTGTTTTCTTCCCAAGGTTTTCTATCTCCAAGGTTGCCTCCTTTTGTGATTTCTTAGTTGTTTCTACCTCTGTGTTCAGATCTTGGATGGTTTTGCTCAGTTCCATCATTTGTTTGTTTGTGTTTTCATGTAATTCTTTAATATATTTTTGTTCTCCCTCTTTCATGACTTCTGCCTGATGTTTCAAGTTCTCCTGCATTTCTTTAACTGATTTTCTCACTTCCTCTTTATTGGTTTCTGTCTGATGGCCCATATTCTCCTGGAGTTCTTTAAGTGTTTTTTGTGTTTGGATTGTAAGAGCTTCTACTCTATTGATGTTCCCCTGCATTTCTTTAAGAGATTTGTTTATGTCTTTTTTGTGTTCCTCTAGGAGCATCATGACCTGTGCTTTTATATCTAACTCTTGTTTTTCTGGTGTGCTGGGGTATCCTGGACTTGCTGTGGTTGGCGAATTGGGTTCAGATGGTGCCATATTGCCTTGATTTCTGTTAATGACGTTCCTACGTTTGCCTTTTGCCATCTCTTTATCTCTGGCATTAGTTGGTCTTATTGTAGATGGCGCCCTGCTGAAAGCACAGCACGCCTGTCCCCAGGAGACAGATCCCTTCTGGCAGCTTGTCTGTGCTGGACTATGCTCGCTCTGAGTCCAGGTCCCTGACTCCAGCTGCTAGAGTTCTGAGCTGTGCCCCGAGGCGGCCCGGTGGCCCCTCGCTGCTAGTCCGCTCAGAGAGCTGGTCCCGGCTGCTAGTCTGCACCCGCAGCTGATCTTTCTGTGCCCGGATCTGCTGCAGAGCTAAGCTAAGCTATAACTCTGGCCACGCACCTGATTCCAGCCGCTCACTGCGTCCAGTGTGCCCGCTGTTTGCACGCGGGTGTCTGGGGCAAGATGGCTGCCCCTGCTGAAAGCACCGAGTGTCCTTGGCTGAGCTGCTCGTACCCGGCTCTGCTGCTCCCTTCTGGCTGCGGTGTCTGTGCTGGACTATGCTCGCTCTGAGTCCAGGCCCCTGACTCCAGCTACTAGAGTGCCGAGCTGTGCCCCGAGGAGGCCTGGTGGCCCCTCGCTGCTAGTCCGCTCAGAGAGCTGGTCCCGGCTGCTAGTCTGCACCCGCAGCTGAGCCTATTAAGCTCTTTTATAGTGGGACTGCTATTAGGTCCCCCTTTGACAGTCAAAACTGCAATGAGAACTCTGCCAGTCTCCCAAGTGTCACCAGTTAATTGCTCGTAGATGGCAACCAGACTTTCTCCTACTCAGAGCATATTCAAAGAGCTTGTAAAACAATCAACCAAAGGTCATAAAAAGGGAACTAGGATATATTATAGGTGCTAGGACAGAAGATAAAATATTGACTGGGTTTATCTATACAAAACTTCACTTATAACTTAGTTATGATTTTAAACCTTAGATGACTCTGTAGAGCTAAGACAGGTGATAGATATTTAGGTAGATAATTACTCCTGGTGGATATGCATGGAAACATTTGCTGTTGTAAACTTCTATTTCAGTTTATGATTTGACCTTTGTGTGAACTTGTGATGAACTTTGTGACTTGTGATCATGTATTCTGAAAGATGTTTAAGGGCTGAGGACAAAGAGAAGAGTCAGAACAGAGGAACTGAGGTGAGAGGAACAGAGGTGAGAAGAACTGAGTTGAAAGAGGTACTGAACTGAGAAGAAGTTTTTTTGTTCAGAAGAAAACAAGATTACAAGGAGAATGCAGAGTGGAATAACTTAGAAACTATAGGTAACATAAGAAAACTAAGAGAGCAATGTGCAGAATGCAGAGGGAAAGAGGAAAAAAAAAAAAACTGTGCAGAGAGCAGAAGGAACAGGCAGGGTTCTCCTTACCGTGGGACAGATCAGAACATGGTAAGGAAAAGGCAGGCTTAGTCTTATCAAAAGCAACAAAGCTTTTTTCTTATAAACATGAGTTTAATCCATTTAGCATTAAAAGTGTGGAAGCCTTTTCTTTTTCTATGCAATAAAGATTAGAACTCATTTTTCATTCATAATGAGTGAGTTCTTTCTAGTGCTTGTTCTTTTGCTCCATATGCATATAAGTATGGATGTGTATGTAAGTATATAATTGTGAGAATGTATGCATGTGTGTGTGTAGGTATGAAACTTTGAAATGCATGCAAGCTGGCCACAGCTGAATTTGTGTGTAAATGTGTAAATGTGAATTCTGCATGCATGAAGTTGTGTATAGATTTATGTGAGATTATGCATATTCACTTATGTAAAAGTTTTTCTTTCTTCAAGTGTTATCCTCTTCTCCTGGTTCAATAGAAGATTATTGCTCCAAACATCCCTCTACCCAGACAAGCAAGAGGATCTGGACAATAGAGAAATGCTCTAGCAACTAATCCTTTCTTTAATCTCCTGCTGTTTGAGGATGAGATGCTATGTACCTGAGACTGAAGTCTCTTGCTTCAAAGGAACAGAGAAGTCAGGTCATCTAAAAATAGCAGAGTAAATTAGACTTGGATAAGTAAACTTTTATTATACAGCAACCCTAAATATCTCTTAAGACAATGTCTTACCCCAGAATTTCTTAAGACCAAGTCTTACCTCTGCAGAAGCTCTTTCCCCCTCCACTACCTCAAGAAGAACAGACAAGAAGAAAGAACGCCTCCCACCAGGGCTGGCTCCAGGAAGTTAAAGAACTTTAAAATACATAAAAGTAAATCTCTAGCACGATATTGTCTAGCATGTTAAGCCATTTAGTAAGACTCACATATTTCACTAAACGTCTGTATTGCATACTTTGGTTGTATTTTACTGATGTGTCAAAGGCATGAAGTGGAGATCAGAGAATAACTTTCAGTAGTTTGTTTTCTCCTTCTCTAAGGGAATCCAGATGTCAATTTCAGGTTAACAGTTTTGTCCCGCATGAACCTTTGCTCACTAAGATATCTCACAGACCAAGAGCTATGTGGTCCTTTGATAAATAGTATCTAAGTAGTAAGTCTCTATAGAACAATTTGATAATTATGAACTAGATGGTAAAATTAAGATGAAAATTATTCTCTCTGTGAGTTCCCAATTTAAAAATATGATTCAGAAAGTGTGCAGTGTTTTCTTTGTAAATGAAACATTTTTCATAAAATATATTTAGAATACAGTTTTCCCTCTTCAATCTCCTTCCAAATCATTCTCACCTCCCCACTTTTCTATCTCTATATCCCCTGTTCTCTCTAGAAAATAACCAGGGAAATTAAAAATACAACAAAACCATAACAATAACAACAGTAGCAGTAATAATAATAATAATAATAATAATAATAATAATAAAAAGCACAAAGAAACACAAATGTTATTCTCTCCTCACAGGTCTCTATTAGAACATGGTGAACCTTAGTGTCTTAATTTAGGTTTTACTACTGTGAAAGACGCCATGACTAAGGTAACTCTTATAAAGGACAACATTTAATTGGTAATGGGTTACTGGTTCAGAATTTAGTCCATTATCATCAAGATGAGAGCATGGCAGCATACAGGAAGTCATGGTGCAGGAGTAGCTGAGAATTCTACATCTGAAGATGCTAAGAGGAAGCTCACAGCTCACACACTCAGAGACATACTTCCCCCAACAAGACCATACCTACTCCAACAAGTCCACACTTCAATTGGTGCCACTCCCTAGGCCAAACATAATCAAACCACCACACCAAGGCACAGTATTCTTAAAGAAAAGTGACTGCCTCTCCCAGCAGATAACAATTACCATAATTCTTTGGTGAGGAATTGGTACCCATAGTACCCTCATCCCCCCTCTATGCTGGAATTCTGCATGGCTAGAACTTGTGCAGGCATACAATCTCAACTGCTGTTAACATGTCATTTGCATTACTATGCCATCAAAATTTACAGGGATATCTAAGCTATCAATATGTCATATGTGTGTGTGTGTGTGTGTGTGTGTGTGTGTATAAGTGTGTGTGTATGTGTGTGTACTCAGTTATTACTTATGTTGTCTTGTTATGTTTCTCCTGAAATTAAGTGTTTTATAGTAAAGATCAATATGAGGAAGTCTTGACAACAACAATAAATTAACAGCTTGGTAAAGATGTCTTCTGTCATCTCCCATAAAGCATCAGGAGAACTATGGTTCATATAGGATCTGTGAGCTAGATATTGCTACACCTGTTTTCAACTCACAAGTGCCTGAGTGTACTGTGGTGGTTTGCAAATCTGAGAAGGAACCCTTTAGATAATAATTTTATAGTAATGAGTTATTATATAGTAGTGTTCTAACAGATTTTATTTATAATAAATTTCTCCTCTTTTTCTTAATTAATGAATCTGAAAATACAAATGTAGGTAGAGGAGATAAGTGTTATATTTGGGTCATTTTCCTTATAACGAGGAATATATAAATATTTAGATAAATATTTCTAGCATATGTGAACTGGCAGTGTAGCATGTGTTTATTATTAAAATTTACTAAGATTCTGAATAGAAATGTGAGCACAATTAAATATTACCAATGGTAAAAAATTTTACAGACAACAAAGAGAAAAAAATCTGGAATGAGTTAAAGACTTGGAATCATAACCTTAAGGACTTGCTTCATAACCTCATATAAAATATTGGACTAACTCAATCTGAGGGAAAAAATAGTTTAGCATTGAATCATGTCTATAAAGAGAGATCTGAGTAACCTAAAATTAGATCTCTAGCTTCCTTTAAAATGAAAGGTGTGATAAATAGACTGTTACATGTCTGTAAAATTGTGAAACCATCAGTTGGATTGTAGTTTCATACAGTAAGTAATAGCTAGACTTTAACTGTTTGTGTATGGGAAATTAAATCATTGCCTGAAATCCTACCTTTGCACAAAAACTGTTAACTCTAATTAACCAACCTTTTAAATATTCTAGCATTAATTTTTTTCTGCCCATTTATACCGGCTGTGGGAGTTAATAAACAATACACATATCTGTTTGTATTACTGTAAAAGCAATGAAAACATTGGATGAAGATATCAAGTCCCAATAGAATCAATCACTGATACATCTACTGTAAAGTTCATATAACAAGATATGCATGTATACTTAATGTTACTTATGAATAACACAAATATATAATTCATAATTTTATAAGAAAATAAGCTAAATTACACTATAATCAGCATTATCAGTAAAGTTTTATCATTTTTTATTCTTCAAGTTTTATGGTTATAATTACAACTTTTTACTCTTTAATATCTTTGGATAATGCGATATATTCCCCTTTGCTCTCTATCAAATTTATGGCCATCTTTTTTCATTATTCATTGTTCCATGCATATATATATATATATATATATATATATATATGTTGTTATATATATCACAGTTTGCACCATGTTACCTTTATGTACTTTTTCAGGGCTGATATTTGGCATTGGATATTGTGCTCTTCTCTAGAGAAGACTACTTTATTCACTGTAAGCCTTTCTTAGTTGCCTGCAGTACTTTAGTTAGGTTGGAGGATCACCTACTTTGGCATATGCATGGTGTTACCTTTATTTAGGTTATGTTTAAATGGTACTTATGTTGGTGCGACTTTATATCTATATCTTCTGATATTTTGAAAACAGACAATTTCACAGCAAGTTTCCTGATTCTCTGGTTTTTATATTTCCACGCACTCTCTTGCAATATCTCCTAACACTTGGTTGCTGATATATTCTACAGATATCTCTTTTAGTTTGGGGCTTAACTACTCTTATCTTAGCTGTATTTCCCATAAGTTTCTTCATCTTTTAAGGATAAGCTTCCTTAATGAGGAGTGAAGACTTTGAAACATCCAAACATTCGAGATTCCAAATTTCAAATTTAACAAAGTCCAAAGTAAAATACTATTTCTACATGCTTAGAAATTATAAATATTCACCTATATATAATCACCTATATGCAGGTTTTTGAGTACTGGGGATTAAATCCACAATGCCTTGTATGTTAGGCAAACATTCTATCAACCCTTCTACCAACCCAGCAACATACAGAAATCAGAAAGTATCTTTCCCCATTCTTGTATTATGGTTCTCTTCCTTCTTGTCCCTCAGTTGTTGTTGTTCTTGTTCTTGTTGCTTTCTCCTTCTCCTTCTCCTTCTCCTTCTCCTTCTCCTTCTCCTTCTCCTTCTCCTTCTCCTTCTCCTTCTCCTTCTCCTTCTCCTTCTCCTTCTCCTCCTTCTCCTTCTCCTTCTCCTTCTCCCTCTCCCTCTCCTTCTCCTCCTCCTTCTCCCTATCCCTTTCCTTCTCCTTCTCTTCTCCTTGTCCTTCTCCTTCCCCTTCTCTTCTCCTTCTCCTTTTCTTCTTCTTCTTCTTCTTCTTCTTCTTCTTCTTCTTCTTCTTCTTCTTCTTCTTCTCCTTCTTCTTCTTCTTCTTCTTCCTCCTTTTTCTTCTTCTCATCTTCTCCTCCTAGCAGTGCTGGAATAAACCTAGGCCTTCACATAGCCAGGCAAATGTTCTGTTACTGATATTAGCAGACCCACGTTATATCTCCAATGGTATAAAATGTATCAATGTATTTCTGTTACAAAAGTTACTCTTATTATGATTGACAATCATAATTAAATTATAAGTGGTAGCTATATTCAAAAGTTTTAACTTATCCTATCCCAGACAATGAAAAGAGAATTGAGTAGTATAAGACAGTATAAAATTTGGAACATCTGTGGTTCTGGTAGACAGCACAAGCATCCCACATAACTAATAGCTAATATTTCTCTTTGGTCTATGTTTAAAGATTGGAATGACCACAGTTAAAATCAATACTTATATTCTCAACCTCATATTGTCCCTTTGTCAAATTTCCATTTAATTCAAAATAATTTTAGTTTTTGAGATCTGAAGTATGCATTAAGAAAAAAAAACAATTAAAAAGAAAACATCTCCTTTCCCCTATGTGTCATAGAGCTTTGTTAATTTCTATATGTAGCCATTTTCAGTCAATTATAACAAAATCAGCAGTAGCAGGTGGCAGTGTGAATTTAAATTAGATCAAATGTTCTTTGGTACTACAGGAGGTCTTCCCCATCAGTTTCTTGAGTGAACATATGAGAACACCCACATGACCAAGTTTGGTAAATTAGTCTATCCATTTATGACTTTCCATTTTCGACAATGGCTGTGCTGTTTCCTCTCAAACATTACATTAAACATCTCTTTCTAAAATTAAAATTGAGTGAAGGAATCTGAGGCCATTTTTTGTGTTAATGATGAACTTCTTCATTTATCCCTGCATTTTTTCCTCCTGTGGTAGTAGCAAAACATTTAAAATTATCAATCACAATATAATTTTATGCTGCATTAGATGAATAATATCTCTATTTGAACATCACAATCTGTATGCATTTACAGATTTAATTTGCATATAAATATTATCATACAGATACATATATTTAATATTCACAATTATTTAAACAACCATTAATAATGAGGTTAATAAGCAACTAGGAGGGAAAACCAAATGTTTTTAATGAAAATCTTGACATACATTAATTAAAATTTGTCTAAATATCTTTAAAACACATGCTATCTTCTGCTTTAATAGTTATCCTGTTTAACAGTTATCCTGTTACATTTAATTTAGCCAAAAACTTTTCTTAGTGTAATATTTTAAGAGATTAGGTTAATGACACTGATAATTGTATAATGCATACTATATATATATATATATATATATATATATATATATGCATGTTTTAATTTAAATGATCACATTATAATAGGTAAATAATGGTCTCCAAGAATGGTTACTTTACTTCCCTAGTTTTAATGTTCTCTATTCCAATATTCTACTTTCATTAGTGTAATTATGATCACTTCCATCTATTATCCATTTCTGTAAGCAGTAACATATTTATTGTAGACATGAACATCAATATAATTTATATAAAATTTATCATCTACCTTTTTGTCTGTTCATAACTCTCTTACATCATCTATGTATATCTACATGTGTGACTCTATCAATATAATATATAAAATAAATAAATATGATGAAAAAGAATTTATAAGTATATATCATAGCTTTGATTTACATAATTGTTATAATTGTATTAAATGTATATCAGAGAGAAAGAACCATTTAAATTGAACAAAAAGCAAAATGTAGCTGCTTGTATTCAAATGCTAATTGGTTCCCCCAAAAAACTGTTTAATGAGAGGGTCTGACAGTCTTTGCTCCTGTGAACAAGCAGCCAGCTCAACCAGGCACACAGGGAACACCAGAGTGAAAGATCACTAGGGACACAGCCAGCCTGGGCTCCACCTGCACCTAGGAGCTGGGCAGCCCCACAGCTGTCTGGGCACTTATCCTACAAGGGAGCATCTGACTTTCAGGGAGTCCAGCAGTTAGAGGAAATCCTGCTTTCAGAGGTAAGATGGCCACCACCTTTGCTCCTGTAATAGTGGGGAGGGGCAGACTGGTAGGCAGGGAGAACCAGAGTAGAGGATCTCTCAGGACACAGCCAGCCTGGCCAGGACTCCTCCTGAATCCAGGAGCTCTGCAGCACCACAGCAATCTGTGCCAGGGGAAAGCAGGTCACCCAGGGTTGCTGTGATAAGCTTGCAGGCAAACAGGAGGGGCAAGCACCAGCCAGTGACAGCAGACCAACTAACTTCAGAGATAACCAGATGGCAAAAGGCAAACATAGAATGTTGCTAGCAGAAATCAAGGCGATATGGCACCGAATCCAATTCTCCCACAATAGCAAGTCTTGGATACCCCAACACACCAGGAAAGCAAGACTTGGATTTAACATCACAGGTCATGATGCTGATGGAGCGTTTCATGGAGGGCTTCAAAAAGGACATTAAATAAATCCCTTAAAGAAATACAGGAGAACACAAGTAAACAGGGAGAAGCCCTTGAAGAACTTAGGGAAAACACAGCAAAACTGGTGAAGGAATTGAACAAAGCCATCCAGGATCTAAAGAAGGAGGTAGAAACAATAATGGAATCACAAAGGGAGACAACTCAGAACATAGAAAGCCTAGGAAAAAAGACAGGAGTCATGGATCCAAGCATCAACAGAATTCAAAAGATAGAAGAGAGAATCTCAGATGAATAAGGTATCATAGAAAGCATTGATACAACAGTCAAAGAAAATGAAAAATGACAAAAGTTCCTGAACCAAAACCTCTATGAAATCTAGGACAAAATGAGAAGACCAAACCTAAGGATTATAGGTATAGAAGAGAGTGAAGATTTACAACTTAAAGGCCAGTAAATGTCAACAAAATTATAGAAGAAAATTTCCCTAACCTAAAGAAAGAGATGCCCATGAACATACAAGAAGTCTACAGAACTCCTAATAGAATTGACCAGAAACGAAATTCCTCCTGTCACATAATACTTAAAACACCAAATGTACTAAACAAAGAAAGAAAATTAAAAGCAATAAGGGAAAAATGTCAAGTAACATATAAAGGTAGAACTATCAGAATTACACTGGACTTCTCACCAAAGACTATGAAAGCCAGAAGAGCCTGGGCAGATGTCATACAGACACTAATGGAGCACAAATGCCAACCCAGATTGCTATATCTAGCAAATCTCTCAATTATCATAGATAGAGAAACCAAGGTATTTCATGACAAAGACAAATTTATACAGTATCTATCCACAAATCCATCACTTCAAAGGATAATGAATGGAAACATCAACAAAAGGAGGGAAACTACACACTAGAAAAAGCAAGAAATTAATCTTCTTTCAACAAACCCAAAAGAAGAGAAGCACAAAAACAGAAAAATTATATCAAAAATAGCAGGAAGTAACAATCACTATTCCTTAATATCTCTTAACATCAACAGACTCAATTCCCCAATAAAAAGACATAGACTAACAGACTGAAAACATAAACAAGACCTAAAATTTTGTTACATACAGGAAATGCATCTCAGTGTCAAAGACAAGCACTACCTCAGAGTAAAAGGCTGGAAAACAGTTTTCCAATCAAATTGTCCCAGGAAGCAAGCTGGAATAGCCATTCTAATATTCAATAAAATAGACTTTCAACCAAAAGTCATCATAAAAGACACAGAAGGACACATTATACTCATCAAAGGAAAAATCTACCAGGAAGAACTCTCATATCTGGACAACTATGCTCCAAATACAAGGGCATCTGAATTCTTAAAGGAAACTGTACTAAAATTTAAAACACACATCACACTCCACACAATAACTCTTGGTGACTTAAACACCCGACTCTACTCAATGGACAGATCAGAGAAACACAACAGAAGTTTTGGACCAATTGGATTTAATAGATATCTATAAAACATTTCATCCTAAATCAAAGGAATGTACCTTCTTCTTAGCACCTAATGGTACCTTCTCCAAAATTGACCATATAATTGGTAACAAAACAGACCTCAACAGATAAGAAATTTGAATTAATTCTATGCCTCCTATCAGATCACTATGGAGTAAAGGTAGTCTACAATAACAACAAAAACAACAAAAAGCCCACATACATATGGAAGCTGAACAATGCTCTCTCCAATGTTACCTTGGTCAAGGAGGAAATAAGGAAAGAAATCAAAAGCTTTTTAGAACTTAATGAAAATGAAGGGACAACCTACCACCAAATTTATGGGACACAATGAAAACAGAAATAATAGGAAAACTCATAGCTCTGAGTGCCTGCAAAAAGAAGCTGGAGAGAGCATACACTAGCAGCTTAATAGCTCACCTTAAAGCTTTAGAGCAGAAAAAAGCTAATACACCCAAGAGGAGTAGAAGGCAGGAAATCATCAAACTCAGGGCTGAAATCAACCAAGTTAAAACAAAAAGAACTATACAAAGTATCAACAAAACCAGAAGTTGGTACTTTGAGAAAATCAACAAGATAGATAAACCTTTAGCCAGACTAACCAGAGGAGACAGAGACAGTATCAAAATTAACAAAATCAGAAATGAAAAGAGAGAAATAACAACAAAAACTGAGGAAATTTAAAAAATTATTATATCTTACTACTAAACTCAACACACCTGGAAAATCTGGAAGAAATGGACAGTTTCCTAGACACATACCAACTACCAAAATTTAATGAGGATCAGATAGACCATCTAAATGGTCCCATAACCCCTAAAGAAATGGTAGTAGACATGGAATGACTCCTAACCAAAAAAAGCACAGGACAGATCGTTTTAGTGCAGAATTCTATTAGACATTCAAAGAAGACCTAACACCAATACTCTTGAAACTATGCTACAAAATAGAAACAGAAGGAAGACTACTCAACTCATTCTATGAAGCCACAATTTTGCTGATATGAAAACCATACCAGACCTTCAAAGAAGACTTAACACCAAAATCTTCAATCTATTCCACAAAATAGAGACAGAAGGGACACTGCCCAACTCATTCTTCGAAGCCACAATTACACTGATACCTAAACCACAAAAAGATCCAACAAGGAAAGAGAACTACAGGCCAATTTCTCTTACGAATATCGATACAAAAAATACTAAATAAAATTCTTGCCAACTGAATCCAAGAACACATCAAAACGATCATTCACCAAGATCAAGTAGGCTTCATCCCAGGGATACAGGGATGGTTCAATATATGAAAATCCATCAATGTAATCCACTACATAAACAAACTAAACCAAAAAAAAAAAAAAAAAAAAAAACACGTGGTCATCTCATTAGATGCTGAAAATGCATTCAACAAAATTCAGCATCCTTTCATGCTAAAATTCTTGGAAAGAGCAGGAATTCAAGGCCCATACCTAAACATAGTAAAAGCAATCTACAGCAAACCAGTAGCCAACATCAAAATAAATGGAGAGAAACTTGAAGCAATCCCACTAAAATCAGCGACTAGACAAGGCTGCCCTCTCTCTCCATATCTTTTCAATATAGCACTTGAAGTTCTAGTGAGAGCAATTAGACAACATAAGGAAGTCAAAGGGATACAAATTGGGAAGGAAGAAGTCAAACTATCATTATTTGCAGACGATATGATAGTTTACTTAAGCGTCCCAAAAAACTCCACCAGAGAACTTCTACAGCTGATAAACAACTTCAGCAAAGTGTCTGGTTATAAAATCAACTCAAGAAAATCAGTGGCCTTTTTGTACTCAAAGGACAAGCAGGCTGAGAAAGAAGTTAGGAAAATAACACCCTTCACAATAGCCACAAACAACATAGAGTACCTTGGCGTAACTCTAACCAAACAAGCAAAAGATCTGTATGACAGGAACTTCAAGTCCTTGAAGAAAGAAATGAAGAAGACCTCAGAAGATGGAAAAATATTTCTTGCTCCTAGATTGGCAGGATCAATATAGTAGAAATGGCCATCTTGCCAAAAGCAATCTACAGATTCAATGTGATCCCCATCAAAATCTCAACTCAATTCTTCATAGATCTAGAAAGAGCAATTGTCAAATTCATCTAGAGCAACAAAAAACCAAGGATAGCTAAAACTATTCTCAACAATAAAAGGACTTCTGGAGGAATCAATATCCCTGACCCCAAGCAGTACTACAGAGCAATTGTGTTAAAAACTGCATGGTATTGGTACAGCAACAGGCAGGTAGATCAATGGAATAGTATTGAAGACCCAGAAATGAACCCACAGACTTATGGTCACTTGATCTTTGATAAAGGAGCCACAACCTTCCAGTGGAAAAAAGATAGCCTTTTCAACAAATGGTGCTGGTTCAACTGGAAGTCAACATGCAGAAGAATGCGAATTGACCCACTCTTATCTCCTTGTACTAAGATCAACTCCAAGTGGATCAAGTACCTCCATATAAAACCAGACACACTGAAACTATTAGAATAGAAACTGGGGAAGACCCTGGAGGACATGGGCACAGGGGGAAAGTTCCTGAACAGAACACCAATAGCTTATGCTCTAAGATCAAGAATTGACAAATGGGACCTCATAAAATTACAAAGTTTCTGTAAGACAAAGGACACTTTCAGAAGGACAAAACGACAACTGACAAAGTGGGAAAAGATCTTCACCAACCCCACATCCGACAGAGGGCTAATATCCAATATATACAAAGAACTCAAGAAGTTAGACCCCAAAGAACCAAACAACCATATCAAAAAATGGGGTACAGAGCTAAACAAAGAGTTTTCACCAGAAGAAATTTGGATGGCCGAGAAACACATTAAGAGATGTTCAACATCATTAGTCATCATGGAAATGCAAATCAAAACAACCCTGAGATTCCACCTCACACCAGTCAGAATGGCTAAGTTTAAAAACTCAAGAGACAACAGGTACTGGCCAGGATGTGGAGAAAGAGGAACACTCTTATACTGTTGGTGGAATTGCAAGATGTTACAACCACTCTGAAGATCAGTCTGGCAGTTCCTCAGAAAATTGGGCATGACACTTCCAGAGGACCCTGGCATACCACTCCTGGGCATATACCCAGAGGATTCCCCTGCATACAATAAAGACACATGCTCCACTATGTTTATAGCAGCCTTATTTATAATAGCCAGAAATTAGAAGGAGCCCAAATATCCCTCAAAGGAGGAATGGATACAGAAATTGTGGTATATTTATACAATGGAATACTACTCAGCAATTAAAAATAATGAATTCATGCAATTTGTAGGTAATTGGTTAGATCTGGAAAATATCATCCTAAGTGAGTTAACCCAATCACAAAGAATACACATGAAATGCAATCACTGATAAGTGGATATTAATGAGCCTAGAAACCCTAAATACTCAAGGCACAATTAGCAAGTCAAATGATTCCCAAGAAGAAGAAAGGAGAGGACCCTGGGCCTGAAAAGATTGGATCCAGTTTTGAAGACCCAGAACAGAGAAATCGCAGGGGGGGATGATTGGGGAATATTTGGGGGGGAGAGGAATTATGGGATGTATGGTGGGGGGGATTTGGAAAGGGGAAAGCCTTTGGAATATAAACATAAAATATAGAAAATAAAAATTTAAATAAAAAAAAACAAAAAAGAAAACAAACAAACAAAAAGCCATACAAAGATCCAACAAAGAAAGAGAACTTTAGAACAATTTCCCTTATGATTTTTGATTAAAAAGTGCACAGTAAAATTCTTGCCAACTGAATCCAAGAACATATCAAAACAATCTTTCAACATGATCAAGTAGGCTTCATCCCAGGGATATAGAGATGGCTCAATATATGGAAATCCATCAATATAATCCACTACATGAACTCAAAGAAAAAAAAAACACATGGTCATTTTATTATATGCTGAAAAAGCATTTGACAAAATTCAGCATCCTTTCATATTAAAGATTTTGGAAAGAACAGAAATTCAAGGACCATACCTTAACATAATAAAAGCATTATACAGCAAGCAAACCAGTAGCCCACATCAAACTAAATGGAGAGAAACTTGAAGCAATCCCACTAAAACGAGGGACTAGACAAGGCTGCCTTCTCTCTACATACTTATTCAATATAGTGCTTGAAGTTCTAGCTAGAGAATTTAGACAACAAAGGGAGGTCAAAGGGATACAAATTGGAAAGGAAGAAGTCAATTATCACTATTTGCAATAGATATGATAGTATACTAAAGTGAACCAAAAAACTCCACCAGAGAAATCCCACAGCTGATAAACAACTTCAGCAAGGTGGCTGGATACAAAATTAACTCAAGCAAATCGGTAGCCTTCCTATACTCAAAGGATAAACAGGCTGAGAAAGAAATTGTTGAAATGACACCCTTCACAATAGCCACAAACATTAAAAAGTATCTTGGTGTGACTCTAATCAAACAAGTGAAAGATCTGTATGCCAGGAACTTCAAGTCTTTGAAGAAAGAAATCCAAGAAGACCCCAGAAGATGGAAAAATCTTCCATGCTCTTGGATTAGCAAGACTTATATAGTAAAAATGGCCATCTTGCCAAAAGCAATATACAGATTCAATGCAATCCCCATCAAAATCCCCACTCAGTTCTTCATAGAAATTCATCTGGAATAACAAAAAACCCAGGATAGCTAAAACTATTCTCAACAGTATAAGAAGTTCTGGGGGAATCAGTATCCTGGACCTCAAGCAGTACTACAGGGCAATAGTGTTAAAAGCTGCATGGTATTGGTACAGTGACAGGCAGGTAGATCAATGGAATAGAATTGAAGACCCAGAAATGAACCCACACAATTATGGTCACTTGATCTTTTACAATGGAGCTGTAACCATCCAATGGAAAGGGATAGCCTTTTCAACAAATGGTGCTGGTTCAACTGGAGGTCAGCATGCAGAATACATATTGATCTTATCTCCTTGTACTAAGCTCAACTCCAAGTGGATCAAGGACCTCTACATAATACCAGAATTCTGAAACTAATAGAAAAGAAACTAGAGAAGACCCTTGAACACATGTGCACAGGGGAAAATTTCTTGAACAGAACACCAATAGATTATGCTCTATGATCAAGAATTGAGAAATGGGACCTCATAAAATTACAATGTTTCTGTAAGACAAAAGCCACTGCCAAAAGGATAAAATGACAACCAACAGATTGGAAAAAGATCTTCACCAACCCTACATCCAACAGAGGGCTAATATACAATATATACAAAGAACTCAAGAAGTTAGACCCCAGAAAACCAAATAACCCTATTAAAAATGGGGTACAGAGCTAAACAAAGAATTTTTACCTGAAGAACTTCAGATGGCTGAGAAACACCTTAAGAAACGTCCAGAATCATTAGTCATTAGGGAAATGCAAACCGAAACAACCCTGAGATTTCACCTCACAGCAGTCAAAATGAAAGATTAAAATCTCAGGAGACAGCAGGTGTTGGTGAGGATGTGGGGAAAGAAGAACACTCCTCCACTGCTGGTGGTATTGCAAGCTAGTACAACGACTCTGGATATCAGTCTGGTGGTTCCTCAGAAAACTGAAAATGATACTTCTGGAGGACCCTGCTATACCACTCCTGTGCATATACCCAGAGGATTCCCCAGCATTCAATAAGGATACATGCTCCACTATGTTCATAGAAGCCCAATTTATAATGGCAGAAGCTGGAAAGAACCCAGATGTTGCTCAGGAGCAATGGATACAGAAAGTGTGGTATATATACACAATGGAGTACTATTCAGCCATTAGAAACAATGAATTCATGAAATTCTTAGAGAAATGGATGGAGCTGGAGAGCATCATCCTAAGTGAGGTAACCCAGTCTCAAAAGAACACTCATGGTATGCATTCACTGATAAGTGGATATTAGCCTAGAAGCTTGGAACACCAAAGACACAATCCACATATCAAATCATGTCCAAAAAGAAGGAAAGAGTGGCCCCTGGTTCTAGAAAGGCTCAGTGCAACAGTGTAGGGGAATACCAGAATAGGGAAGTGGGAAGGGGTGGATGGGGGAACAGGGGGAGGGAAGAGGGCTTATGGACTTTGGGGAAGGGGGGATCCATGAAAGGGGAAATCACTTGAAATGTAAATAAAGAATACATCGAATAAAAATTTAAAACAAAGAGACAAAAAAGGAAAGGAAGACCAACAGTGCCAAGTAACCTGGAACCCTGGGAGCTCCCATAGTCTGAGCTACCTTCCAAAGAGCACACAAGGTCTGGTTGAAGGCCCCTGCAATATTCAGCAGAGAGCTTCCTTTTTGGCCTCAGTGGGAGATGTGCCTAATCCTTCTGCAATTTAATGCTCCTGGGTAGGATGATGCCAAATAGGAGCACCCTCTCAGAAGTGAAGGAGTTGGGGAATGGAGGGAGAAAAACCACAAGGGGAGACATGGACTGGAGATAGCATTTGGAATGTAATTACATAAATACATTTTAAAAAATAAGTTTAGCTTTAAAAGAAAGCCTTAGGGATCACAGGACAAAAATATCAGAACTTGGGAAACCTATAGCTTAGGATTTGTTGTGGATGGAATCCAATGGCTATCTGGGTGAATGTTTAGTGAGATGCTGGCCTACCACAAAGGAAACCAAAGTAACTTAAAAGCAAATGAACACAGTGGCTTTGAGACCTGTTCAGAAAAAGGTGAGTGCATGATAGTGAACACAGAATGTTATTTTTAGGACAGGACAGGAAGAGCTCAAAGTAAGGGTCATTTAAAGGGAAGATTTTCATCATCTTTAGCATCATTGCATGTATTGATATTTGCCTATAAACTTAGAGGGATCTACATCGAGCTCTCTACAGACTTTACCATACTGGGCATTTCAAGACAGAAAAGGAGAAGAGTGAGGTTGGAAAAACACAAGCAAGGAGGAAATTGAGGTTACCTTTAACTTTTTATTTCTGCACAGACACTAATAATAATAAGGAAAAATTACTTCATTACTTTTAAAATAATTAAAACATATAAATATCAGAAATTGTGAATTTGTGAAAATCACAGCAATGAACCCTTGACTCAGTATATGTCATGAACATTTTGATGATACTTTCATTATTCAGAGTCCAGAAAAAAAATGAAGAAAGACATAACTGTTTCCAATAAAATGGAATCTCTAAAATGGCTTCGTCAGATGACAGATCACAAATAAATCTTTGAGGAGCACTTACTTTAGTTGTAGTCACAATAATCATAACTCAGAAAGGTGTTTTAGATTGCTACTGAGCCTTTTAGCTAATACAATGTTATGGGTATTTTCCTATCAGTTAAATATGTGATGTGCTCTCTCTCCATGGAAAATACGCTAAGTGAATTTTGAAGCAAAGGCATAGAATAAGTGTTTGTCCAGATTTCTCTATGCATTAACCTAGCATTTAGTATTTCCAAGAACTTTAGACCCTGTCGGGTGAAATAAATATTATATACAGGTGGGTAGAAATGATATATACATATGTGTGTGTATCAGTATCTAAATAGTTTTTATTTGTATAAACTGTCAGTATGTTTTTTGGTGAAAATAAACAATAATGCTATTTATAAATGTTTATACAAACTATACCTTCTACAAAAGCCATCATTTTATATGCTTTAGGATTGTCACAGACACAAGAGTCATCAAGAGTCATCCTTTATAATCATCCATACTAATTCCAGGTTTTCCTGATTTCCAATATGTAGGTTTTGTTATCAGCATTGATGCTTCTCTGGTCTTTCAGGCACACTGGTGTACATTTTGTTTCACCTGTCTAAGGCTGTAGCTATGTTATGACAAGTACTGCAATGTCAGTTTCTGGTTTGGGTAACAGATAGATACCTTATTTCCTGTGATAGTGTCAATTGTTCTCCATCTTCTCTGTTCTTGGGAGCCATTTACAAAATTATCATTTTGTTCTCAACACTAGTTTTGAGCATTGTCATTACTAAAGCTGCATTTTTGCTTTACCATAGTTCATGTTTCCAAACAAAAGTTTTATGGTTGAACTCTTGGGGAGGATACATACTTGGCAGTCATCCAGTTCATCTGTCTGAAGCCTCTGAGTCAAGAGCCTCACACCCTCTTAGGAGCTTTGCTTCTTTTGGTTGTACAGTGGGCACTCAAACATTTTAAGTTATTATGTGAATAATCTCAGATATAAAATCAAACATAAACACAAAAATGTTGTTTATCCACACAGAGTTTACTGCGAGTCACTTTGCCGTGAGCCTGAGGAAATGAAGAGCTACAAAGCAAGAAGAATGACGTTTTCACATCTACACAACTCTCACAGGCGTTTATTGTCTTTCTGCCTACATTTGTCTTTATTGAGCCCTCAATCATGATTTGATTATTGGGTTTGTCTGTGCTATTGCATCCAGGAAGAGCTGTATAAAATCTTATGGTCTTGCTCAAATGATTGAACAACATTGCAATGACAGCTCCTAAGCCATGGGTAGTTGACATGAAAGCTGATTATGTTTTGTTTGCATAGATATACATATAGGCTTTGAAATAAAATCCTGGAATGTTTCATTTAAAATCTCTTAATCATGATAGGATACTTTCTACAATGCACACTATAAATTACCATCTTTTGGGAGATTGTTTCTAGCATAAACTGGGAGAACTAATATACCTACAGAAGAATCCTAAAGAGACTGTGTTGCAAACGTATTTTGAATACTTTACAAAGGAGAAGAAATACTTGAGATTGACCCAAGACTTGAACTTCTGAGTTAGAAGTGCTCATTGGTAGAATTTTATATTTTATTGTTTATAAAAATCATAGCATGGAACTTAGAAACTTAAGAACTACTAATTTTTACATATTTAATTAATTTGTAAATTTACATTAGAAAGATAAATTTTCCAAATACTTTATCAGTTGTAAATACTATTTCAAAACCTTAACAACAATGTGTTTTATTTGGAGGAAAAATCAGTCATCAAAATCATAAAAATGATGATTGATACCTCATCCCGAGTCATGATTGATGCTCTTTGTCCTAAGCTTCACTTTAAACAATATAAAATACTCCTTTCTGTGGTCTAGATGGTTTTGTTTTTATTTGCCTTTGTGTTTTTTTCTTGGAATTCATTTGTTCAGAGGTATGCAGAATGTGATGATTTTTAGAGGTAAATCTTTTGGGGATGATGAAGTTATTGAAAAGCAAGAAAATAATTTAGTCCCTTATAAATTACACCTGCGAGATTCTTATCTCATCTACAATTTTGTACAGAGAGAAGGCCCTCACTATTAAACTGAAAATCTGAAATTCTGTGCACATATTTCTATAAAAAGTAATTGGGGACAAAATTGTTGTGGAATGGATAATAATAAATGTAAGATGAATAATTATTACATTGGGACACTGACATTGTTGCACAGGTTGTGGTACAATGTGTTCCAGGATAAAGTTGACATGAAAATGTCCTCCTGCTTTTATATATATTTTATTAAGTTTGTACTTCAAGATACATTGCTACTGACTTTGCTTAAAGGCATCGGTCTGAAGTATTTTTCTTGAACAATATCTCCAATAGATATAAACCTAAATTGTATTACTGTTTTAATTCTTGATGATTTGAATGAACACTAATGACCCTCTTCACCACTGCCATGGTTCAAATGCAGGATTGCAGCATCATTTACTCTTTGATCTGATGCCAGCATCCCTAAAATTTAGGTCACAAATGCTCTGGTGTTTGCCAAGTACATCTCAGCACTGTAATCTCACCACAGACAGTATTTTCACATTTACATTTTGAAGCCCATGATATTCAGCCCATGTTTTATCTTAATATTTGAAATGATGAAGGATGACAAAATTATACCTGTTTTATAAATTTATACAATGTCTTAAGTAGATTATTATACTTAACAGACTAAAGCCACTTCTCTCACTAGTTTTTTTGTTGTTGTTGCTGTTGTTGTTGTTGTTGTTAAATGATATATTTTTAAATTAAAACAGTTTTAATATTGTCTTGATTTTAAAGACAAAAAATGCTTAGATGTGTAAACAGATATAGCTTTTTAAGTTTTGACAAAGATTATTCAGAATTGGAAACTAATCAGTATATTATTTCAGGTTTTATGTGTCAGATATGTTTACTGGGATGAAAATTAAAGTATCCTCTAAGACTGTTATTTTATTTTATTGTATTTATCTATTTATAGATCTCAAGCTGGCCTCTGCCAAAACCTCCCGACTCATCATCCTGGGAGCTGTTATTCCAGGTATATACCCTCATATCCCTTTCACATCTATTAAGAGTGTAATGTGGTCAGCTACAGGACAGAATGTGACCTTTATCACCATAGGATGGGCTGGGATTCTGACTGAGTTCTAGCTGTAGACATCAGCACATCCCTCTTCTGGGTATATCTTGCATCAGTACTCTTGACATAATTACTCCATCAATGGGCAGATGACAAGGCAGGATTTAGAAGCCACAGTTCTTTATTTTCACAATTACTTTTTGTGGTGTTTGAAAAGGTATGGGCCCCCACAGATTCATGTATTTAAATAATTTACCCATAGGAAGTGGCACTATTAGGAGGCATGGACTTGCATTTCTTTGTGAATTTCATTGGACATGGACATTGAGGTCTCCCATGCCTGAGTTACCCCCCAGTGTGGCACATAGTCTCTGTATGTGGCAGGTCAAATGTATATCCCTCAGATCCTTCTCCAGCACTATGTCTGACTGTTCTCTGCCATGCTTCCCACCATCATGATAATAGACTAACCTCTGAAAACTTAAGCTAACCCCAAATAAACATGTTACTTATAAAAAATTGCTTTAGTCATGGCATCTCCTCATAGCCATGAAACCCTAACCAAGACAGTTTTTAACTTAATTTCATGTGCACTAACTCATTATCTGTAATACCTTCAATTTGTCCAGAATGAACCATTAAGACTAAACCTTACATGAATAACACGGCTTTTGAAAGTGTGTGAATTCCAGGAATATCTTTTTTGGATGTTAAAATAGATCCTTGTTTGTTTTACTGGCTTCCCACTACTCTCAGATAGGTAGACTATCCATAATTCAACAATCAAACAATAAACTCCTGAGTCCCTTTCTTTCTGAAACCCAAAGTAAAACAATCAGAAAATTCTTACTAGAAGAGTACTATTGTGTAGATAGTATTTGGATATATTCTGATAGCTATTGTGTGGTGTGTAAAACACAGGAAAACTGATGTATTCAGACATCCCAGTTTGGGTGTCACAAAATTTCCTCAAACAATATTTTCCGGAATGTCCTGTTGGTGATCCCTTACAATTTTTCATAAACATTCACCAAGTTATTACAAACAATGAAATTTAAAGGTCATGTTGTCCCTTGTCACTTTGCATGTTGTGTCTGAATTCTTTCATCTGTGTTTTTGTAACTACAAAATGACTCTACTGTCTTTACTTCTTTGCATATATATATATATATATAGCAATGACTCTATTACTGTCATTAACTTCATGTTTTTGTATTCTTACAGGGTCTATTGCTGGGACATCTGCAGTCCAACAGTGGGAAATATTGAGACTGGATTTTCCAGCAGTCAATGTGCCTGTAAAATTAATTATCACCACTATTGCCACACTTTCTTCATCCCCCAGTGTCTGAATAATGACACAGAGTCTGATAGTTTAGGCTGTTTTTCAACTAGCTTATATGGCTTAATAATCATTTTATAGTATCCACCCTTTGCCACCTGGTAGGTTATTTCTCATCCAGTCCCCATTTGTCAAAATTCCTCTGGGTCTGGAAGGAAACATACCTCCACACATACCTTTGTGTTTCCAGCTTTCCTATCCCTACCAGGAAGTCCCACCTTTCTTTTCTGGTCCCACTATATGTCATCAGGTCTTTATTAAATGGATCAGAAGATGATGGAGAAGAATGGTCACACAATACTCAGGCAGGTGATGCTACAATAAAAATAACAATAGCAAAGTCTGGACAATACTGAACATTCTACTGGTACAGAAATCAACAGTTAAATAATATGAAAACAAGATTTAAACAGTACATTAGATGATTATTCCAACCACCACTAATTAAAATATAATATTAAAAGAACAATTTATTGCACACTTGTGGATATAAACAAGCACAGGAAATGTTATTGGAAATTCCAAAATTTGTTCCATTAGTCAGATGTTGTCTGAGAATGAGAATTACAGTTTCAGATGGCTTTTCTAGGCTTGAATTTAGAACCATTAACTAGTTTTAATTAATTGTACAACATTTCCATATATTATATGTTCTAATTTCTCATATATATATATATATATATATATATATATATATATATATATATATCTCCTTCTATTACTGCTGGACTGGGAACAATTATATCAAATGAAAGATAAATATAAGTCTTGAATGAAACAGTACTATATCCTGCCTCTTAAATTTAATCATTTTTAATTTTATTTCATTTATCTGAGCTTCCTCAAGTAACAGTTCTCAAAACTAATATATATTTTGAACATATTTAACTATCCACAGACAGTGTAAAATGAGCTCCTTTACCTCTGAGGCAAACTTTGATAAATTATGAAACACTTCACAGGAGTTTAAAAGAATTCCTCTATCCCTTGGGTATAACTTTGGAGATAGATAAAGCAGCTTCCATGAAGGAAGCAAAGTACAGCCAGTGCCACCTATGCTCATACAACATGGCTGACTCTACTCAGGAAAGCATTTTAGTTTCTTCTACTTAAGCAACAGTTATTTGCACAAGATTCTATTCTCTGAATGTGGAAACATCCTGTGAGTTTTGTTTGATGAGTTATTGTGAGAGCTACTTGCTGCTTGGCTCTGTGCATCTTCCCTAGTGAAAGCTCCTTCCTAGTACTCTCAAGCAGTTTCGAGGTAGTGTACACAAAGCTTCTGCATCAGCAATGGTGGCATACAATTTTCCAAAGATCCAAAATCAAATTCCATCTAGTTCCAAATGTGTGATGTTAGTAATGGACATTCCTATGGGTCACATAATGAAATACATATGTAACCATTTTTTTAATTAACATCCCAGGTTCATACCTCCACCCATATTCATCCTATCCAAGGACAACTATTGTACAAACATGTACCAGACCAACCCACAGACCTATTTCAGCTATTACATAGCAATGATTCAAAATCAAATTAATCTCTTCAGTTGAAGAGTTCATTGATTTCCTAAGATATATGGATATCTTAGGATATACCATCTGCTTGTTATTCTCTTTTAATAAATGATGAAATTAAATAATCCTTACAGTTGTCTCAACATCACTAGATGAGTAACTATGCATCAATGATTATTGGTATGATATTATTATGAATGAAATATGTAATTGACTTCTAAAGTAAAATAACCTCTATGGAAACCTAACTGGTGACCTAAATGTTCTTAAAGTGCTGAAACATGGGCTTTGAAATTTTAGGTTTTAAAATGTGCAAAATATAAGAGGAGCAAACTCTACTAGGAATATTTTATGATGCTTTGAAATGATTTCTGCCTCCATCTGTCTTTAGATGTCAAGCAACAAGAATGGAGAATCTTACTGAGTAGTAGATTCTTTCCTAGGTAGAAATATTTATTCTTCCTTTTTCTCTTAATCTCCCACTTTCTTAAATATTAATATTTACCATATATCTCTCTGTTATCTCTTAAACATGTTTCCCCCATTCTCTCTAACTCATACACACACGCACATGCACACGCACATGCACACACACACATATATGTGTGTGTGTATATATATGTATATATATATATACATATATATACATATATATATATATATATATTTGGAGGATGAACATTGCTGATCTCCTGCATTCTCTGCTTATTAAAGGCAAAAATTTCCATGCAAACTTTTCACATAAATTGTCAGACTATGAAGAAATAAACGAATAGTGAGTAAAATGTCTGTCAAATATTTTAGAAGAAACTCAGAGGGTTTGGTCTACAGCATGGGGTGATGATACAGCCTAAGAGCCTGCTTTACTCATACATATTCTTGTATATTTTAAATTGTGTGGGAAACAACATATATTTTGTGCTAGAGAGGTAAGCATACATCAGATAGAAATAAGTATCAGTATCTCAGATGCAGATTATAATTAGGAATAAGACAGGAATAAAATAATAAAGGTGATAAAGATAGGTTGAACTTTAAGCTGTTCTCTGAGATGTTTTCTCTCATTTGAATACATACTATCTAATTATCTTAAGCCTGAGTGCATTTCACCTGCATATCTAAACTACTTTGATTTAATATACTATGGTGTGGATCTAGGGAAAGCTGAATCACTTTAAAGCATGAGGCTATCTACTAGAAATTGCAGAATGGAAACCAAATAGGGAAATCAGAAGCCTTCTGCCTGCTACTCCTGGATGGGAGAGCTCAGGGACCCCATAGCATGGTGAGAAGCATTAAGAAGTTGAAACCAGCTTGCAGTGGACAGAAAGCAAGGTGATGAAGGATACAAGGGAACAGAGACTGTCTCATATTCTGTTGCTTGCCTTTGGATTCCTTTCCCCTTACTAGGCTGCCTTACCCAGCCCCAGTGGAAGAAGATGCACCTAGTCTTAGTGCAACTTAATATGCCAAGGCTGATTGATATAGAAGGAAAGTCTTCTTTTCTGTGGAGAAAATGGGTAAATGTTATGGGTGTGATGGAGGGACTAGGAGAAGAGGACTGAAGAGATTCTGTAATGGGGACGAAAAATAACAAATTACTCAATAAAAATAACTGAATGAAAGAGACCAAGAAATGGCAGGGATTTGAGTGGGTGCCGAGCTAAGAACAATCTGGAAGTCGCTGAGGGAGAAGAAACCATAACCAGAATATATTGTATTAATAAAATATCCCATAAAAATAAATGTAGAAGCATCTGCAGACAAATGAAAAATGAAGATGCATGCTTCTAAATTTATTTAGTGTTTGCTTATTGTTTATTGTTGGATTTTTCAATAACTTAGCTAGAAAAACAAAATCAAATTGTGGTGGAATTATGACACTTAACCATAAACCAATAAGGCAATAAGGGAATATAATTTGAAGATCCTAAGTATTTAGTAATTTTTATACAATAAATTAAAATTTACATTACTGATATTGGAACTCTCAGAAGGTAAACATGTGGAATAATTTGAGCATGATTTATTTGTACTCAGGGCAAATCCATTGAAATGAGTTATAGTCTAGTCAAATCCTTAATTTACATGTTTCTTGTGCCAGTAGAAATTCCTATATGAACATTGTTCCAGAATATTACACAGCTTCCAGTAGGGCAGTGTCTTTTTCACATTCAGCATGCCTCAGTCACCTTTAAATATATTTACATTCTGTACTACTCTAGGAACTCCCTGGATAAGACTGCCAATATGGATGGACAGATAAAAGCACTGTCCCCCAAGTTGACCTAAGTTTGATCCCTACATGATAGTCGAGGTGAACTGACTTATTCATTATACACAACTAACTAACTCATAACTAACTAACTAACTAACTAACTAACTAATTAACTAATAAATAGAAACATGATCTATAGGTAGTATATGTTGTATAACAAGGAAGGTTTAAATAATCAAATGGAATTTTATTTCTCATCTATATAATTTAAAGTATGTTGAATTCTATATTGCTGGTACAATATACAACATAGAGTTTGTAATTAGGAAGAGATATATAAAATGTTCATGAGAGACAAGGCATGAGGCAAAGATACCATTTGCCACTATTGGCTTTAAAATAGGTGATTTTCTATGGGTAAGAAATATGTACACACTCTGAGAAGAAGATGGGAAATTAGCCTTATCCCTAGAATATCCAGAAAAGACACTGGCCTGCTAACAATTTGCTTGCAGTTAAGTATGTGATAACTAAAAATGTTAATCCCCAGCTTCAAAACAGTAACCAGGACATGAGTATTGGAAAATCTGTAGGTATGCAGATATAAAAGAAATTTATGGGCTTTTTTATTATTTTTATTTTCCAGGTAAACAATGTCAACATTTGTTCAGGTGCCCAGATACAAATATTTGTAGTATCTCTATTTTTATTTCTTCCACATGCCTTACATACCATGTGGAAAAGTTCAAAGGATATTCTACATCAATTTCAGATATGACCTCTACTCCACTGACTGTAACATTATTTCGTAGGCGTTCATAAATTTCCAGCCAGACTATTACAATCATTTCTGGCATCAGAGGTCATTGCATTTCTCAGGTTAATGTCAATGTTATTTTCTAAACTCCAAAATTTGATCCAGGCATGTCCTTGGGTCACAAAATAACATCAAAAATTGTCACTTGATTATTTCTATAAAATAAATGTTTAAGATAATGCTTGTGTTGGCTAGAAAATACTTCAAACTCTAGAGAATCTTTAAAAAACTGTAAATTGCTATGTTAACAAACTTTACTCTTGAAACCTGAAACACAGTGTTTCTTTTTACTTATAAATGTGCACTTTTATTTTATTGTTTTCTTTTTATGAATGTAAAATATAATCCTATTCTCCCCATTTAATTTCCATTTGAGATAATTATTATTTACTCATTATGGTAGCATAAATATTTATGGATATTTTTGAATCATAGTCATTGAATCTGAATTTTTTTCTCCAAATAGTAAAGCACATAAGGTAGCCTCACTAAATCTGTGATCCTCACCCACATTCTGATTTCCCTAAGTTAAAATAAAAGGACCTATTTATGTTTCAGTCAGTAACAAAGAAATATAAAATTTTCAAATATCATTATTCTGTTACTTGATATCATATTTTAAATATATTAATTTATATCTCAGTTAATTTATATTTCAGTGTCTCGTGTTAATAATACATCCACGTTAATCAATCTAGGCCTATGAATATTTCTTGAGTCATGATATTTTAACCTGTAGCATGTATTCGTATTCATTAAAACCATCACTGGGCTAATGTGGGGAGCACTTTCATAGATAACTTTGACTCACTTCTGGCTTGGGATTGGTCATGAATGAGTCTGCTGACATCTGTCTTTGTTTTTAATTAAGATGTGTGTTATAACTTGACAAGTTCCTCTGCTTACGCATATGTCTTGAGAGACTCTCCTAGCCTGACAGTCTTAACAGCCTTCGTCAAGCATAGCTACTGTGCCCCATCAACTGTCCATGTAAATATCTGTGGACATTGTTTATCTTCCTGGAGTGGGTCATGCTTTGCATTGCTTGCCTTTCAAAGACACAGAATATACACTTGCTCGCTGGCATGGTGATCACCAGCAGTCCTCCCATCTCTGCCTCAGACATCTTCTTTCTCCCTTTCCTAAAATCACCCTCACCCGCCAGTCCTGATTCCCATTTTGACTGACAGGCAGGCACCCACCGGCAGGCTAATAAGCCTTTATCCCACTTCAGACATGGGGCATCAAATACACAAACCCTTGTGTGAGCTGAAGAGCCTTGATACTGAGGTTTGTTTCTCCAGTTCTGACTTGTTCCAAAATAGGAATTTTGTTGTTTTATTTTTAAAATGTGTACTCTTTTCTCCAATAAATGAATAATTAATTATAATATTGACCTTTGCTCTGTTTTTCAGATTCATCAATAATATACTGATTTTTTAAATCTAAAAATCAACAATATATTCATTCCTTCTACTAACTTAATGGTTCTTTCAGTAATGCTAGTATTTTGGTTGATCAAAATTCTTTTAGCTATAGAGGTGGCTCACTGGTTGTCTTACTTAGAGTTTCCATTTCTATTAAGAAACAATATGACAAAGGCAGCTCTTATAAAGGATGACATTTAATTGGGGCTGGCTTACTGGTGCTGTGGTTCAGTCCTTAATGATCACTGCAGGAAGCATGGCAGTGTTCAGGTTGGTAAGGTGCTGTGAGAGCAGAGAATTGTGTCTTCATGCAAAGAAAGCGAGGAACAGACTGTGTTCCAGGCAGCTAGAAGGATCTCAAATCCTACCCTCTGAGTGACATTCCAAGGGAACACCTACTCCAGCAAAGCAACATCTAATAGTGCCACTCCCTGAACTAAGCACATTTGCATATTCAAGCCACCACTACAGTACTTTTTCCTTTCAAATTCTCAGGTTCAGCCCCTAGTACCTGCATAGTTTGGCCATACACAATCATCTGTATATCAAAACCATCTAGTTTCAAGAAATCTAAGAACCTCTTTTGAAGTCCATGGTCACCAGACACACATGGTAGACATTCATATGTAAAGTAAAATCAATGTAAAATCCAAAAGTTTCCATTCTATATAATTGAGCTTATCAGTGATTGCATTTCATGTGTATTCTTTTGTGATTGGGTTAACTCGCTTAGGAAGATATTTTCCAGATCCAACCATTTGCCTACAAATTGCATGAATTCATTATTTTTAATTGCTGAGTAGTATTCCATTGTATAAATATACCACATTTTTTGTATCCATTCCTCCTTTGAGGGACATCTGGGCTCCTTCCAACTTCTGGCTATTATAAATAAGGCTGCTATGAACATAAGTGAGTTAACCCAATCACAAAAGAATACACATGAAGTGCAATAACTGATAAGTAGATATTAATGAGCCCAAAAGCTCTGAATATTCAAGGCACAATAAGCAAGTCAAAAGATTCCCAAGAAGAAGGAAGGAGAGGACCCTGGTCCTGAAAGGACTGGATCAGGTCTTGTAGGAGAGTACCAGAATAGAGCAGAGAAATGGTGGGGTGGTGATTGGGGAATAGGTGGGGGGTGGGGTGGGGTGGAAGAGAACATATGTGACATATGGTGAGGGGGGAGCGGGGAAAGGGGAAAGCCTTCGGAAGGTAAACAAAGAATATAGAAAATTTAAAAAAATGTAAAAAAAAAGAAAAAACATAAGTGCAATCAAGGCAATAAACATATAAAGACACACACACACACAAACGAACATAGTGGAGGATGTGTCTTAAAGAATTTCAGGAAAAAATAAACAAGTGAAGGAACTGGACAAAACTATCCAGGATCTGAAACTGGAAATAGAATCAATAAAGAAATCGCCAACCCCACATCTGACAGAGGGCTAATATCCAATATATATACAAAGAACTTAGGAAGTTAGACCCCAAAGAACTAAATAACCCTATCAAAAATAGGGTACAGAGCTAAACAAAGATTTTTCACCAGAAGAAATTCAGATGGCTGAGAAGCACCTTAAGAGATGTTCAATATCATTAGTCAACAGGGAAATGCAAATCAAAACAACCCTGAGATTCCACCTCACACCAGTCAGAATGGCTAAGATTAAAAACTCAAGGGACAACAGGTGCTGGTGGGGATGTGGAGAAAAAGGAACACTCCTACACTGTTGGTGGGATTGCAAGATGGTACAACCATCTGGAAATCAGTCTGGCAGTTCCTCAGAAAATCAGGCATGACACTTCCAGAGGACCCTGTCATACCACTCCTGGGCATATACCCAGCGGATTCCCCTGCATGCAATAAAGACACATGCTCCACTATGTTCATAGCAGCCTTATTTATAATAGCCAGAAGTTGGAAGGAGCCCAGATGTCCCTCAAAGGAGGAATGGATACAGAAAATGTGGTGCTACTCAGCAATTAAAAATAATGAATTCATGCAATTTGTAGGCAAATAGTTGGATCTGGAAAATATCATCCTAAGTGAGTTAACCCAATCACAAAAGAATACACATGAAATGCAATCACTGATAAGTGGATATTAATGACCCCAAAAGCTCTGAATACTCAAGGCACAATTAGCAAATCAAAAGATTCCCAAGAAGAAAGAAGGAAAGGACCCTGGTCTTAAAAAGACTGGATCCAAGTTTGTAGGAGAGTATCAGAACAGAGAAAAGGGGGGGGGGGGGGGAGTGATTGGGGAATGGGCGGAGGGAAGAGGACTTATGGGACATATGGTGAGGGGGGAACTGGGAAAGGGGAAAGCCTTTGGAATGTAAATAAAAATATAAAAAAAATAATTATAAAAAAATTTAAAAAAACTCAAAGTGAGACATCTCTGAAGATAGAAAACCTTGGAAAGAATTCAGCAAGCATCAACAACAGAATACGAGAGATAGAAGAAAGTATCTCAGATGCTGAAGATTCCATAGAAAACATGGACTCAAGAGTCAAAGAAAATGCAAAATGCAAAAATCTTGTAACCTAAAACTATTTGTAGGTAAATGGTTAGACCTGGAAAATATCATCCTGAGTGAATTAACCCAATCACAAAAGAATGCACATGAAATGCAATCACTGATAAGTGGATATTAATGAGCCCAGAAGCCCTAAATACTCAAGACACAAATAGCAAGTCAAATGATTCCCAAGAAGAAGAAAGGAGAGGACCCTGGGCCTGTAAAGATTGCATCCAGTTTAGTAAAGAAACCGAGGGGGGAGGGGGAATTATTGGGGAACAGATGGGGGGGGAGAGGAACTATGGGAACTATGGTGGGTGGGAACTGGGAAAGGGGAAAGCCTTTGGAATGTAAACATAGAATATAGAAAATAAAATAAAAAAAAAAAAAACATCCAGGAAATCCAGGACACAATGAGAAGACCAAACCTAAGGATTATAGGTGTAGAAGATCTGGAGGGGCCTTGCCAGAGCCTTACAAATACAGATGCAGATGATAACAACGATCTATTGGATTGGGCATAGAGTCCCCAGTGGAGGAGCTGGAGGATGGTCCAGAGGAGCTGAAGGGGTTTACAGCCCCATGGGAAGAACAATAATTTTGGCCACCCAGATGCCCCAAGACTCCCAGGGACTGAACCATCAATCAAGGGGCACACATGGTTCTAGCCAAAAATGTGGCAGAGGAAGACTTTGTTGGGCATCAGTGGGAGGAATGGTCCTTGGTCAGGTAAAGGCTCAACAGAGGCCCGAACAAAGGGAAACCAAGGGAGGAGGGAATGTGTTGGGTGGAGAGGCATATACGTGGAGGCAGGTGGAAGAAGGAAGGGGAGGGGTTGGGAGTCTTAAGGGAGGGGGGATATCGGGAATATGCCTTTACCATTGGTAATGTAAAGGAAGATGATATTCAATAAAAATAAATTAATTTAAAAAAAGAAAAAAAAAGAAATTGTGAGGATTTTCCTGTGAGTCTTTATTTATCATTAACTTACTTATTTATCCAGATGCATTGAGTTCTTTTTTATCTTCTGGTCAGTATACCCTGAGATAAGCTGAAGAAGGCCTAGGTCTCAAAAAACATTTGGAACTGTCTCTGAACCATCACTAGGACACATTAGAAGTTAACTGAAAAATGTAACGACAAAGGAATTTTCCTGACCTTAGATATTCAGCATGCTTCACATACAGGTATTTCGTTAATTTTATGTAAATTTATGATTTATCTGTCCAATCAACTTATTACACAAAATCAACAATCTAAATAAAATGAAATATATTTGTCATTGTAGCCAAATTTCAGGAAGATTCTTCAAAGAATAGAAATTAATGTTTGAGCTGGGCGGTGGTGGCACACGCCTTTAATCCCAGCACTTGGGAGGCAGAGGCAGGCGGATTTCTGAGTTCGAGGCCAGCCTGGTCTACAGAGTGAGTTCCAGGACAGCCAGGGCTACACAGAGAAACCCTGTCTCCAAAACAAACAAAAACCCAAAAAAACAAAAACAAACAAACAAACAAAAAAACCAATAATGTTTGGCGGGATTATCAATGAAACTACTATAAATCATTAGAATATGTCTTAAGAAAATTATATTATGCCAAATAAGTAAATAGAAAAAGTGAGCAGGAAAGTAAGAGTCTGCCCTTTTCTGTTGCAATGGAAGATAAACTGTGACTTCTGGGCCCTCTGAGTTGCACCCACACATGTTCTCCAGTTCTAGTCAAGACGTGTATCCAAATATGTAAAATAATTACATACCTCATGGAAGCTCCTGAGAAGATGGCTAGAGTTGGGTTGGAATAAAAATGTCTTTAATCTGCACCCTTATTTTTGTATACATATAGTCATAGTTCAGAGCAGTTAAATGTACAATTTCTCATTAATTTTTAGTTCTACCATGTGATTTCTTTTAAAATGTTTCCATGGTGAGCATTATTGAACACATTTCGATTAACATCTCTTTTTTTTCTCTCTTTTGTTTTTGTTTCATACTCCGTAATATACTAATTATTGTCAATCATAGGAATTAGGTCTTCCTACCTAACTATAAATTTGAATGTGTATATTATAATAGCTACAATCTTTAACTAAAATGTGAAATCTATGAGACACAATACACATACAAATGAATCATGTTTATTAATCCTGAAACATAAAATCTCCATAACACTATCCTTCTCTAGTTTATGTCCTTGTCTTTGACAAACAGGTGAATGAAAATTTTTCCATGTACAAACCTATTTTTATGGGATGATAAATAAGTAAAGGAGAACCCAATCGTACAGCAAACAAACAAACAAACAAACACCAATGTCCCCTTGTTTGGTTGAACTCTCTTGTCATCAAAGTGCTGCACACATGTCCTGTCCCAGCTTTTTCTGCCACTGCCACTGACTTGTCTCCTGTGCTTCCTTCCTCTTCTCTCCATTGTTTGGATATTCAAAGGTTTTGGATAATTAATCACACAGAACTGTTTTCAACTTGCTGTTTTTCCTAGAGGCCTTTCAAATAATTAGCCTCTTTGCAAGTGTTCAGAAATGTATCACACAATGCATGATCATAAAGTCTTTAAATTCCTTGAAGTATTTTTTTCCTCTTCTCATCGACATTAACTCAATCTTTCTTCATTACCAACTGTTGAATAAAACATGGACAGAAGATGGCACTATTTCTTCATTGTTTAATATATTATAAACATTGTAAGTGTGTGTGTGTGTGTGTGTGTGTGTGTGTGTGAGTGTGTGTGTATGTGTGTGTGTGTTTGTGTGTGTGTTACAAAGAAATCTCACCTCTAACAAGCTTTTTAATGCTACTTGCAAAGAAAACATGGTTTCACTATAAATTAAGGCAATATGTTCGGAAACATAATTGCATTATATACAGTATATAAATGTTTAAATTTAAACATGAAAATCTAATGAGTGAAGTGTACTTTCTTCCACCTGAAATTTCAGGGATAGCTCATTTTAGAGCACACTACGAATTATACATAAACATATTGAGATCATTGTGGTAAGAAGGAAATGACTGTAGTGTAACAAGCACTTGGTTATGTACTGTGTCTTGTCTTAGCATTTGTAAGAATAAGTAGAGTAAGTCTCACTGAGTCTATAAAACATGTGCAAAAGTAAGCTAATAATAGATGTTCTGTTTTGAATATAAAATGAAAATATATCAAGTGTTCTGCTGACAGCTGTTTTTAGTATGCTATAGCAGGAGAGTTCTTTTTCTCCATTAGTTGAAGAAATAGAAGAAAACAAACAAACAAACAGGTTCATTGCATAGTGAAAAATGCCTTTTATAGGCAAACAATGAAAAATGCTTCAGCAGAGAAGGACTGCAGAACCAGGAGATAGCTGGCAGTTTGTGTTTATTAAAGTCTCCCAACTGGTAGACTCTACACTTCCCTTTTCTATTGGTCTAAAGGTTCGTATGTACTTGTTCTGTACCAGGACTTGGGCCTCTGTTTCTCTCTGAATACAGTGAAGGAACTGAATTATATAGAGAAACCCATCAGATAAAAGGGAATAAAAGCTCAGTTTGGAGAAAAAGAAAATAATTACTGTTGGAAGCAAGAAAAAAAAAACTCAAGTAGATGAAAAATTACCATTTCTGGGGCAAAAGCTATTTAAAAAATCTTCAAATTAGATCTTTTTTGTTCCTACTTCTTCCATTCTAAACTTTCATGGACTTAATTTCTTTATAACTAATTATATTAGCAACACATATTACAATGACTAATATTCAATCCAGCATTGGGAATGTTACTTAAGGTCTTACTAAATAAGTTACATTAAAGTGTGAACCCATTAAAAAGTGACAGAACAAAAATAATACTTAACAGTTGACTGAAGAGCTAAGGGGACATTGGTCAAGGAGATGGGGAAGTGTTCTGAGATAGGTGAAAAGTGCCAATGTTAGACTTCATCAAAATACATCAAAAGACAGATGATAACACATATCAACAATTATATAGGAAAAGCAAATTCTTTATTTTGAAAATAGATTGTTTTATATGAAATATTCTGAGTATAGTCTAATTGGTGAACATAACAGTGAGTACAGTCTAATCAATATCAGCTACATTACTCACTGTAGCTAGGTTTGAAATAGCTTTAAACACATGCTAATGAATGAATACAAGCAATCAGTCTCTTGATAAGACAAAATTTCACTACTCATCATTGAAAACCAAAATTTCTATGTGATGGATGAACCCAGAGATATTACACTGAGTGCAATAAACTAGAAATAATAAAAATTATTGTATGGCTTTAGTTTCATGTGAAATTCACGGTATAGAAAACACTCAAAATAAAGTAGTTGTACCAGAATTGAGGGAGAGAAATAGAGAAATATTCCAAGTCCAAATTCCCATAAGGAGGAACACATAGGTATAACTGCTGGCAGTTACATCGAACATGTTACCAGGAGAGGTAGCTGGGGATGTATGGGAAGGCAGCAAAAAGAGATGGAGACCAAGACAAAATTGCTGTTCAAGGTCTCAAAGTATAATGAAGAACTCCAAATATATAGGCAGAGGAAAACCCTTCTCCCAAAGGCTGGAAACTTCTCAGCAGAACAGGTTCAGTTGATCCACAGGTGGCTAGTGTTTCTCAGGAAACTGTAGGTTTGAAAAACAAGTGGATATTAATGAGCCCAGAAGCTCTGAATACTCAGGACACAATTAGCTAAGCAAAAGATTCCTAAGAAAAGGGATGGAGAGGACCCTGGTCCGGAAAAGACTAAATCTGGTTTTGTAGGAGAGTACCAGAATAGAGAAATGGTGGTGGTGGTGGTGGTGGTGGGGTGATTGGGGAATGGGGAGAAGAGGTTTTATGGGACATATGGTGAGGGAGGGAACTGGAAAGGGGAAAGCCTTTGGAATGTAAACAAAGAATATAGAAAATAATAAAAAAGGGGAAAAAAAAGAAGGAAAAGCAATGGGCTTCACCTTGGTCTGAGCATTCCACCCTAGGTGGAGAGGATTATGACTAACACAGGAGTTCCAGCTCAAAGGTTGGGAGAGGAACTTTACCTTGGTCTATGTCAAGTTCCTGCCAGGTGGCATGGCACCTCAATAAGGCTCTCTACACATAGGCACAGTGTAAGAACTTATTTATAATTAAGAACAATGTGCCTTTCCAAATTTGAGTACAGATTAAAGATTCTCACCATTCACGTAATTTAAATTTTCATGTTTTAGATGTATTGACTTTCTTTCTTTCTTTCTTTCTTTCTTTCTTTCTTTCTCTCTCTCTCTCTCTCTCTCTCTCTCTCTCTCTCTCTCTCTCTCTTTCTTTCTTTCTATGAAAAACACAAGAGGAACTTTATTCACTATCCAGCATTCTCAGTCACCCTGCAGATGGAGAGAAAACGACCATGCACAGGGGGCTGCATGGGCCTTTATACAGTCCTCAGAGCAGCCACCATTAGGCACATGTGATTGGCAGAACAGTGTTACCTTTAAACTAATTGGTTTTTAGGGAATGAGATAGGTGGCCAATGAACTCTGGGCCTTCCTTAGCTGCAGGGACCTCCCTGTTGAGTGAGGAATGTATTTAGCCTCTCTCTTCCTGGAGTGTTCCATGATCTTTCCAAAGTTCCTGAGTTAACCCTTTCATTCCCCTCTTTTCTTTGTGCATGCTTCAATCCTGAAACAATTGCTGGTATTCTGATAGCTCATCTCCTAGTCGTCTGTATCTAGTTCTTTGTATCTCTGCTTTAAGATCATTAGCTGTACTGTACCTATGTGTTTCTTAACACTAGTGACCAAGTGGTTAAAAATTTAGGAGCCAAAGGTCAACAACAACAGAACAATTTAGGGTCCTAACAGGGTGGATATGCAGATGGTTATAGACAAGGGGAGGAGTTAGGGGGAGGAGACTGGAACCAGCTCTGTCTCTGTTCTCTCTCTCTTTTCCCTTAGGTGAACCCTTTCCTCACCTTAGCCATTGACTTATTGACACCCCTAGAATGGTCTATATAAAATCCACACTCCTCAGTTAAGGCAGCACAATGCCCTCCTATTCTGCAGTACTACTTCTGATAATGAAGTCAGTGACTGATGGAAGATTCTATTCTCTCTATACCTAAATCAATGGCCTCCCTTAGACTGTCATAATTTTTTCCCTTGTAAGACCAGAGTGGATCAGTTTATAATGTATGTTTTTATTTTTTTAATGTATGTTTTTATTAAATGATTATATTGTATATTATAAGAACATTCTAAACTAAAACAATAAAAGTAAAATTAATAAATAGGTAAATTAATTAGGTATGCATTTATTTTTTATTATTTTTATGTTTTTATTTTTAAATAAACGTTTCAGTCTCCTAGATTTAACTCTGGCTCTGGGATTCAGTAAAAGTTCTAGTCCTTCAGAAAATAAGAGATACTGGGATAATAATGCTTCTCCACAAAGGTATGCATCTGAGGACCTTTGTGAGGTGTTTCTACTGACCTCAACATGCATCTTACCCACACCTACTTAATGTGAACTTTTGTTACAACACAAAAGTACATTTAATATATAATGTCATTATACGTTGTCACAGGGGTATGTACTACAATGATGCAATATAATTTTCCTTCTTATAGATACATATGACTTGATTGCTTAATTCTTGACATTTAATGTTACCATTCTAATAATATACATAAATGCTGAAATGCAAATATCCAATATATGAAAATAAATCTAAATAGTAAAAAATTAAAATATTTATCGTGAAAGAATTGAATTTCTGGGAAAGTGTAAGAAATATTAAGGATATCACTAAATTGTGCATGCCAACCCCAAACAACATGAAAAGCCCATCAAAACTTTTAGTAACTCTAACCTAGATGGAACCTTGGGCAAACATCTGTTTGTACACAAGAGCTTGTGAAATTTTGTTTTTAAGATAGTTACAATTCATTGCATGCACATCTATTATACAATGTCTATTCATCTGTTTTGCTTTCTGGTGTACATGTCCAACATTTGTCTGAAATTATGAATTATTCAGAATACATACTGGGATTCTGAAGGTTTTTCAGCTTAGATATTAGCTTTGTTGTAGTTTGATCGACACCTAAACAGAAGTTTGTGGCTCGTGTTCCAGAACAAAAAGTTAAGCAGAAGTGAACTGCTATGGGAAAAACCAGGACACTTTAATAGAAAAGATACCCTTCCATGGCAGACAGGAAGTGGGCTATTAACGTAAGATTTTAGTACTAGTAACCCACATGCTAGACAAATGATCTCGATGAAGTTTTGTGTCATAAAAAGTAAACATTTAGGCCATTTGCAGAGTACTCTTTTTTTTGTGTATGATATGTCATAGGCAAGGTATTCCATCTTATATCCTAAAAAAAACCTTAAATTTTCACCAAAACGTGGGCATTTTAATATTTTAATAATCCATTTGTCATGTTTAGACAGTTCATGCATTCTGGACCAACTTAGCCATTGTTGCAATGATCAGATTTAGTTAACTTTTGTATGGAGGTGTGTTTTCCCAGTTTCTTTTTTCTCTGTCATGGAATTTTTCATATGCGCATTTTTGGGGACACTCTAGCTGCAGTAGGATGGCATAGAAAATATGAATATATGCAAAGGCTCCATTATATAAATGATAGGAGCCCAGTGCCAATGATAGAACAGAGCAGCAGACAGAGTGAATGTAGATAGAGGCTGTGTGGAGCTGATGGTTCTCCATCCTAAGGACTGTGTTTACTAATATGCTACCATTCGATTATAGAGATGGCATTAAATAACTTAAGTAGAGAAGTAATCTGTTTATTGGAGTCAGGCAAACAAGCCTAGAGGACATTGCTTGCTGCGAGAGCCTTGTTGTGTTCTGATGAGAACTCTAGTTTAACAAGTGAAATCCAATGAGAGGTATGAGGAAATAAAATCAACCAGATGCTTAACTGTTTGGTTATATTTATTTAAGAGAATCATATATAAATCAACCGAACCCCTTTACCTCTACGGTGCTGCTACAGTCCTCATGGGTGAGCGATGAGACTGAACCAAAGCAATCTTCAACAAAACAATGTAAAGCAAAATGAACTATTTCACAAGTATTTCTTATTGAAAGTACAGTATGTAGAATCCATTTTTTTCTTATTCAGTTTTTATTCATCATCATAAATTTACCTTTGCAACCCGGCTAGACTTGAAGGGGAATGAGGAAAATATGGAACCCAAAGAATTTAAGTGAGAGCAAATATTACAGGGTATTGCAAGAAGATGGGGTGGGGTGCTCTCCTGAGCTACAAAAAAGGACTGATTTGATGGGTAAAATGCCCACAAGTCAAAAGAAATTAGAGTTGTCCGCAGTCAGAAATGGTGATCTTCTTGCTGGTCTTGCCATTCCTAGACCCAAAACACTCCATGGCTTCCACAATGCTCATGCTTCTCTCACCTTCCCAAAGACCACACGCTTGCCATGCAGCCATTCAGTCTTGGCAGTGCAGATAAAGAACTGGGAACCTTTTGTGTTTGGTCCAGCATGTGCCATGGACAAGATGCCAGGACCCGTGTGCTTCAGGATGAAGTTCACATCCTCAAATTTCTTTCCATAAATGGACCTGCCACCAGTGCCATTATGACGTGTGAAGTCACCACCCTGGCACATGAATCCTGGAATAATTCTGTGAAAGGAGGAGCCCTTACAGCCAAACCCGTTCTCTCCAGTGCCCAGAGCAGGAAACTTTTCTGCTATCTTTGGAACTTTGTCTACAAACAGCTCAAAGGAGACGCGGCCCAAGGGCTCGTCATCCACCATGATGTTGAACACAGTGGGGTTGACTATGGCTGCAGCAAGCAGCAAAAAGCGACAATGGCATCTGTAAAACCTAGAATCAAATTTCTAAAGAATACATCCCTTTAAACAAACAAACGAACAAATACATTAGATTGATATTTGATAAACAAGATAGGTTTGCTTAAGGAGAGTAGTGAGCATTTATCAGCTTCTGATGAAGCTGTTTTTGTTAGTTTTCTATTACTATGAAGAGACACCACAACCACAGCAACTCTCATAATATAAAACATTTCAATTTATAAATTTAGTCTATTATCATTACAGCAAGAACACAGCAGCACACAGACAGGCAGTGTGCTAGAAAAGAAGCTCAGAGATACACCCTCATCTCATCTATAGGCAGTAGGAAATCAGTGCTCTTGGATTTAGCTTTTTTTTTTTTTTGTATTTGCTCCAACATAATTATTTATTTATTTTTTTCTTTTTTTTAAATTTTCTATATTCTATGTTTACATTCCAAAGGCTTTCCCCTTTCCCAGTTCCCACCCACCATAGTTCCCATAGTTCCTATCCTCCCCTAACTGTTGAGACATTGAAGCCTACTCTAGTGGCACACCTTTTGAATGAGGCCACACCTACTGAACAAGGGCATACCTCCTATGAATTCTCTAGTATTCCCACTCCTTGGTGATAAACTTTCAAATATATGAGCCTATGGGACAGCATTCTTATTACAACAACACAGAAGAGAAATGGTTAGTCATCAAAAGGAAAAAAAATTCACTGACTAGCAAATTCTTAATTCATTGTGTCTTAGTCCACAATCATCAATCTATTTTAAATCAGAACGTCTATTTAAATACCAGGTCATCTTTTATCTTCATAAGCAAATGAAGAAGATGTGATCTGAAGCTCTTTGCTTCATTTTGACATATTAGCAATTTCTTTTCTTTTTTATTTTCTATATTCTTTGTTTTCATTCCTAAGGCTTTCCCCTTCCCCAGTTCCCCCCTCCCCGTATGTTCCATAAGTAGCATTTTCTTTTCTAACAAAGGATTTCCTCTCATTTTATGTAATGTGAACAGTGCCAAATATTCTTACAAAGTTGTCATTTTCACCTGGGCAAAGCCAATATCTCATTTTTTTCCAACTCATAATGACAGAAATCAAACAGTAGTCACCTGCAAATCCACACAAGGGTCAAAATGTATCAATCTATATATAAGAGTATATATCTTCTGATACTCAATTTTATTCATAAAAACATAATAAAATATGTTAGAATTGGATGAGGTAGATATTTCTGCCAGATTTTTTTCTATGCCTAATGATAGAAGATGAAGTAAATGAAATATAATTGAAGGACATCACTGAATGAAAGACAGAGAAATGTCCTTGTGGTCCTTAAGATATTCAAAGCATCACCGTTTTCAGAGAAATTATTCTGTGCTCTTCTAGTTACTGAGGTGAAAGAAATACACAAATTAATGAATGATGAGTGACGATCAATTACAGAAAACCCTTTGGGTATTTGATTATTTCATGCATCATGTACTTAAGAAAAATAAGTCAAGAGTCAAGGCAGATATAAGATAAATAGTGGTTAGGAATATTGGAACTGACCTTTCTAAAGAGTCTAGTTTTGATGGAAAGTCTGTAAGAATTTTAGCAACTATGAAATTCTAAGATTGATACTTTTAAGTAGCTATTAGCTTACTTGAAATTTAAATTTTTAGATTTTCTATATTTTATACATCTATTTCTACTACTCCAACTCCTCACAGATACTCCCCTTCCCTCTGCTCACCACATTTCATGTTTTCTCTTCATGCCCATTTCTCTCTCCTAACCAATCTCTTCAAAAGACTTTTTAAAAAAAAATTAGGCTTAAATAACTTCCAGGCAGAATCCTTTTGTATGTATCTGAAGACTAAATTTGTTCTGTTCCATTTTCCTGACCACCTATTTCATTTAGCATATTTGTTGTTTCTACATTTATTATTACAGTTTATTTTATGTTTATAAAGCATCAAGTATTTTATATTGAATTCATTTCAAATTTTTGAGTTTATAAATGTATATCTTTTCATGTAGAAGACTTTACAAAGAAAAGGATTGTGTGTGTGTGTGTGTGTGTGTGTGTGTGTGTTGGCTTGTTTCTTTTGTTTTGAGAAACATGAAGTCAAAACACTTCAAGTACAAACCTTCCCTTATGGAAGAGTCCTGATTGGTGAAACAAGCTACCAAACAACATTTGCTAATTTTCTGTTGAAGGGGAGTTTTCAGCCAATCAACAACATAAAATGATAATGTGTTCACATACTTAAACATATAAATATAAATAAATATGTAACAATCTTAATAACAACTAAGTTAATAGTTGTCCAATGAGCAAATATATAGGGTGAAGATTGATTTAGCATTGCCAAGGATTTATTGTAGTGACAATGGCTATATGTTTAAAACAAAGAAACTACACCTAATAAAACTAAAATTTTCCGAAGATCAGTATGATATGAATTTAAATTAATAGTGCCAATGGAATAAATCTTAGTGTCACACAGTCACTGAACATCACACAGAGACACTGAATGATATGATTTGTTGGTCTTTATTTCCTATCATTGTCCCTGGATGATCATAAAGCAGAAATAATACATAAAATAGATTACATTTATTTGGCTTCATTAAAAGAATCATTATGGGTCTGGCAAGATCACTCCATGGGTGACCTCACTTTCATCAAGCTTGCCAATGAGAATTTGATCCTTGGGCCGATAGAGAGGAAAGAATGTGCCAAGTCCTCCAGGTTGTTCTATGACGACCATATGTGTGCTATGATATACCTGCACACAAGTCACACAAACAAAGTAAAGAAACGTAGTAAGTGATTGTGTTTCGTTGTATTTTGTTGTTGTCTTTTACTAGATGACATCTCTTAAACAAGAAGCCATATATCTGAGTAATGCTGATCCAAACTGTCCTTCCAAATATATTAACACGTGAGAGTGGCTAAGTTTCATATGACAATGTACCATAAGTAATTTAATTCAAATGTGAATATAAAACTAAATGAAGTATGGATACAGATATGGGTTGTACTTCAAGAACAGATATTTACTGTTTCCACTAGATATGTTTGAGGTAAACATAAGGTTTTCCCATTTATGTTATTTCCAGTCTCACTTTAGAGAGAGAAGGAAGCATGTGACATAATCAAAAGTTATGTAAAACAGTATATTTACCTATAAGGGAGGGTGATACTGTGAATATGCATACCTAATTCTTAGAATAGGTCTGCTTTGGAAATAGCTTATAAATATAATGGGTCATATTTGTGTTCTTAGAGAAATATAGTTTAAGTATGTTTATTGTATAACCAGAAAGACATATGGCTCTACATATTTGAAGATCAGAATCTTAGCTAAAAATGTGAAAATGGACCCAGCTCAGAGGGAAATAGCCATATGTGCATCCATACTCTGCCTTCTGTGAAGTCTATAGAGTTCTACATAGACAATGGGCATTTTATTTGACTTGAGAAATCAGTTCCCAAAATATTCTGGTAAGGACTCCGTAGGTAGTGACATAACTTCACTGTGATAATTAAACCAGAACAGTGTTAAAATCTTTGTGGGTTGAACTATATTCCACAAAAGTTCTTATGCTGAAATTCTAGAAATCAGATTCTCAAAATGTGATCTCAAATGGAAATAGGTCATGATATCATTATATTTTAATTTCAAAAGATTTTAAAAGAAAATCATTGCTTGGGTCTATAAGATAAACTCTCAAACTCTACCATGTTCAATATTAAGGCCCATTTAAATAACTGTTAAACTGTTGAGTTGTAATAATACTCTGTTAAATATGCACATCTTCAATGTTCCCAGTGTAGGCCAGAATACCAGTAACTATGAGTTACTACAACTTTGGTACTCATCTGGTAGCTTATCTGTTGGTGAAGCACTATTCTAACATACATAAAACCCTGGGTTCAATCCCCAGCACTGTATAAATTGAGCATAATAAACTGAAAACAATATTAAAAGAGTTAAAAGCCAGAGCTGTTTTTTTTTTCAACAAAGTCTATTTTTAATATAAATAACATCACAGAGTCAACTAACCGTGGGAGCTCACAGAGATTGAATCACCACCCAAAGAGCATGCATGGGCTGGACCTAGCCACCCTAATCATATATGTAGCAAATGTGCAGCGAGGTCTCCATTTGGGTCCCCTAACAATCTGAGCCCAAGATGTTGATTCCCTTTGGATCCCTTTTCCATAACTACACTGCTTTGTCTGACCTCGGAGGAAGATGATAAAACTAGTCCTGCTGTAACTTGATTTGCAAGGGAAAGATTGCTACACTTTGGTTGTATTCATTTCTCAGAAAATAAGGGGAAGTAGAAACCAGGGAGGAGATTGTGAGGGTGGGAATGGGAGGAGAGAAAGAAGAAGGCTATGGTTTGGATGTGTGGTTGTTTGAATGTGCTTGGCTCAGGGATTGCCACTATTAGGAAGAGTGTCCCTGTTGGAGGAAGTGTGCTGCTGTTGTATGTGCTTTGAGAACCTTGTGCTAGCTGCCTGGAAGCCAGTCTTCTGCTTGCCATTGAAACAAGATGTAGAATTCTAAGCATCTCCAGTGCCATGCATACATGGATGGTGCCATGCTGCTGCAATGACAACAGTGGACTGAACTTCTGGGCCTATAAGCCACCCCTGACTAAAAGTATCCTTCATAAGAGTTCCTTTTCCCATGGTGTCTCTTCATAGCAATGGAAACCCTAACTAAAACAGAAGGTCATACCAGGGACTGCGGTATTACTGTGATAGGCCTGATCATGCTTTTGTTTGGAAGAATGTAGATTTGGGGACAATGGATTTGGAAAACAGTGGAATGGTTTATTAACTGGGCCAAAATGAGCTTTGCTAGTAGGAACATAGAAGACATTGGTACTGAGTGTGTTTGGAACACTGAAGGTCTCATTCAAGAGGTTTCAGAGGAGAAAAAAATTAGTATGTGACCTAGAGACTGTTCTTGTGATATTTTAGTGAAAAATGTGTTTGGTTTTTGCCCTTGTCTGAAGAGCTTGCCTGAGGCTAAAATGAAAAGATTCAGATTAATTGCATTGACAAAAGAAATCCCAAAAAGTCTAGTTTAGACTTCATTCAGTGGTTCAGTCTTATTAGTATTTTGATAAAGCATAGCAAGCTTAGAAAGGAAATGTGCAAAATGTATATTTCAAGTAATAAACAGGCACCAGAAAGCATATTGGAGCTAAATCATATGTTCTGGGAGATAAACAGATTTGGAGTTTTGACTTTGGAGCAAGGTCCCAACTAGCTAAACTTACTGTCTACTTGGTTCTTGTTTTCCTTTGGACTTTAATCTGGAATAAACTGCAATCCAGAAGTGAAGAACAAAGGCTTTTGGGCTGCCTCTTAAGGAATATTGGCCATGAAAGGCTTAAGTTTAGCCATGGTAGTACATGCCTTTAATCACAAGAGATAGACCCAAGGAGAAGGAGACCTCTGAGTCCAAGGCCAGTATGCTGCAGAGCAAGTTCTAGTTAAAGAAAAGCTTAAATCTAGGTATGGTGGTACATATCTTTAATGCTAGAGCTCAGGAGAGAGGCATACGGGTCTGAGTTCAAGTTCAGTGTATAGAGCAAGTTCCAGGACAGCCAAGCTTTGGCAATGAAGCATGTAATAGAAAAAGAGGGCCACGTGCTAGCTTCAGCAAGCAGCAGAACTCAGCAGTTTCAGTCAGGTGCCTCTGGTTTTAGAGTCAAGAATAGAAAGGATACTAGGATAATTGAGGCTGGTTCGCCTCCACATAAAACCAGACACACGGAAACTAATAGAAAAGAAACTGGGGAGGACCCTGGAGGACATGGGAACAGGGGAAAGTTCCTGAACAAAACACCAATAGCTTATGCTCTAAGATCAAGAATTGAAAAATGGAACCTCTTAAAATTACAAAGTTTCTGTAAGGCAAAGGATACCATCAGAAGGACAAAACGGCAACCAACAAATTGGGAAAAGATCTTCACCAATCCCGCATCCAACAGGGCTAACATCGAATATATACAAAGAATTCAAGAAGTTAGACCCCAAAGAACCAAATAACCCTATTAAAAATAGGGTACAGAGCTAAATAAAGATTTTTCACCTGAAGAAATTCAGATGGCTGAGAAGCACCTTAAAAGATGTTCAACATCTTTAGTCATCAGGGAAATGCAAATCAAAACAACCCTGAGATTCCACCTCACACCAGTCAGAAGGGCTAAGATTAAAAACTCAAGAGACAACAGGTGCTGGCGAGAATGTGGAGAAAGAGGAACACTCCTCCACTGTTGGTGGGATTGCAAGGTGTTACAGCCGCTCTGAAAATCATTCTGGTCGTTTCTCAAAAAACTGGGCATGACACTTCCAGAGGACCCTGCCATACCACTCCTGGGCATATACCCAGAGGATTCCCCTGCATGCAATAAAGACACATGCTCCACTATGTTCATAGCAGCCTTATTTATAAAAGCCAAGAGTTGGAAAGAGCCCAGATGTCCCTCAAAGGAGGAATGGATACAGAAAATGTGGTATAGTTATACAATGGAAGACTACTCAGCAATTAAAAATAATGAATTCATGCAATTTGTAAGCAAGTGGTTGGATCTGGAAAATATCATCCTAAGTGAGCTAACCCAATCACAAAAGAATACACATGAAATGCAATCCCTGAAAAGTGGATATTAATTAGCCCAGAAGCTCTGAATACTCAAGACACAATTAGCAAATCAAAAGATTCCCATGAAGAAGGAAGGAGAGGACCCTGGTCCCGAAAAGACTGGATCCAGTTTTGTAGTAGAGTATCAGAACAGAGAAATGGTGGGGGAGAGATTGGGGAATGGGCAGAGGGAAGAGGACTTATGGGACATATGGTGAAGGGGGAACTAGGAAAGGGGAAAACCTTTGAATTGTAATCAAAGAATATAGAAAATTAAAAAAAAGAAATAAACAAGGGAAAAGAAGAGACCACTATCAATAAGATGAAATCATCTGGGAAGTATTTTTTGATACTTGTTTGGAACACAAAGAAGATGTGTTGCAGAGATAGCCAAGGTTGTACTTTGTTCTTCATCTGTACTTGATAATGTGTAAGAATCACCCATGTTGTAGTAATTTTGAAAGAATGAAGGAGTCAATGACAACAGCTGAAGATTGTCACTGTGTGAGGCCAGAGAAGACCATTGGTGAAGATGCAGCCGCAGTTGCAATTGATGGCCCAGGAATGATAAGGGTTCGCACCATGAAGAGAGCCTATGAGAGGCTATTGATGAAGTCTAGTTGCAGTTGAATACTACAGCGAATTAGAGATATTAGTACCGTGGGATGATAACCCAGAACACAGCAGCAATACAGTGGAGTCAACCAAATCCAAGAGTTCTACAGAGGGTAGAGCTAAAGAAGTGACCCAAGTCCTTTATAGGAGACCAGATGATCATATGTGGGTCCCAGACATTGCAACAAAAATCTGTAAAGTTTCGCCTTCGCCTAGGAGATCCCAAGATGTTTGGGATGGTACCACTATGGGATGCCTGCCTAGGAAAGCTGCAAAGAAGTAGAACCACCTCAATATAACAATATTTTGATGCTAAATGCCTGATCTTCCAACTGCAGTCAACAAGAATGTAAGCATTTGTAGATTTCAACAGTGCCTTCACATCAGACATAGAGATGCAGATTTGGTGTTTGTCCAGCTTGATTTTGGTCTTGTTTGGTACAATATTTTCTCACCATAATGTTTTAGAATGATAACATATGTTCTGTGATGTTTGAGGTATGTGATCTGTTTTTGTTTGATTTTAGTGTTACTGGGGATTACAGGGAAGTGATTGAATGAATCTCAGAAGAGACTTTGAACTTTGGAATTTTATCATCATTGAGACTTGTATAGAATACTGAAACTTTTGAAGTTAGACTAAATGTATTTTGCATTATGCTATAAACATGGCCCATATAGACACATTTGTTTGAACAGCCATATGGAGGCTAGGAGTAGAATGTGGAGATTGGAATGTGCATGGCCCAGGGTGTGGCACTACGAGGCAGTGGTTCCTTGTAGGAGTAAGAATTGCCATGTTGGGGGAACTGCATCACTGTGTGTGTGGGCTTTGAGACCCTCCTTCTAGCTGTCTGGAAGCCAGTCTTCTGTTTGCCTTTGGAACAAGATGTAGATTTCCTCCACCTCATGATGCCTGGAGGATACCATGCTCCTGCTTTAATGATAATGAACAGAACCTTGGAACCTACCAGCTAGCCCCAATTATAGCAGTCCTTTATAAGAGTTGCTTTCATGATGGTGTTTCTTCACAACAATGGAAACCCTAAGATATAATATAATGTGAATAAATAAAGAAAAATATTTTCCTTTAATAATTCAGTCCCTTAGAAATAGGAGAAACTTCAATAGTAGGGGCTTCATATGATAAATTCACAGTGAATTCGCATATTGCACATAATGTATATAGCAAACTAATTTGTCTTACACTTAAAAATGTCTTGGGTTTAGAATACTTCTTGAGAAAATAAGGCTTAGTCCTTATCACCTCCCAGAACTTGAATGTATGTCCTTTGACCACATGTTCTAAGCATACATGATGATTTGATGTGGTATACACATTGTAGTATTTCAGAAAAGGAAGACATGAAAATGGATTAAAACTGTCAGGGAGCCTTCACAATGAATGGATTTCATGGCCTTTGCTTAAAGGATGCATTCATATTAATGATGACACAGCAAAGCTATGAACATAGAAATGTATAATTCAAGTGCTTATTCATATAATTTCATATTTATTAATTTAAAGACACAGAGTTGCAAAAACCAAGTTCGTACTCTTCCTATACCAAGTCCTTAGTAACAGGTACACAGGGCTCATAGATGCACAATGTGCAAACCTCTAGATTAATCAAATGTCAGTGGGCATAACGCCAAGTCATGTAAGAGGAAACAGTGTAAAATGTGAGCCAAGGCTGGAGAAACTAACCCTATTGGGGGAAAGGATGGCAAAGGATGGACACTCAGAATACTCTGTTAAAAAGTGACAGACAATTATAATGCTCAGAAAAGAATGGTGCTTTGATAACAGCATACAGCTGTGAAGAGAAATGATATTTAAGTTAAACTGGGTGAAAATCCAGGACTGTAGAGACTCCCAGACATCTCGTGGCAGTCATGCATCATGACCGCCTGAGACCACTTCACACAGCTCTCTCTAGTCTACAGAATAAATTACCTACCTGATGTTTCTAAATTATCTGAGGCATGATTTAAAAATATTGTTTTTTATTATCATATTTATTTACATTCTAGTCCTTGCTCCTCCTCTCGGTTTCCCCTCCCACAGTTCCACATCCCATTCCTCCTCCCCTTGCACCATTCCTCTGAGCAGGTACTAACTCCCTCCCCTCCAGTTCTCCCCCTTCCTTCCAACCTCAAGTCTCTCTAGGATGAAGCCTGAACAGAAACGTCCTGCTTGGTGCCTAGGCCTCTGGGAGCTTCCTGGGGTCTTGGTTAGTTGAGAATGCTGGTCTACCTATAGAGTTACTATCCTCTCCAGTCCTTCCCCTAACTCAACCATAGAGGGGCCCTGACTTCAGTTAATATTTGAATGTCTATGCACATGTGTGTTTGTGAATCGGATTAGAGTTTGAATTTGTGAAATAATTGTGGAAATTATTTCCCAGAAGTGAAATCAAGTCAATTACCCTCTAAAACTTTTACATTTGCTCTCATTCTATTCCTTTAAGTATTTGCTTAATATAATGGAAAGTAAAATCAAATACATTTCAACATAAGAAATAAGAAAAGTAGAACCCATGTGCAAAGTATCCACTTAATTAATACACTTTTAAATAATTATATAAACGAAAAAGAACCTTTTTGATTTCTCAAAACTTGATTAAGTCAGTGGTAATTATAGAAATTTCCTGGAAGTATTTAATGAACTGCCAAAATTTATAAATTTTGGCAAGAAATAATAATTTTAGAGTGTGTATCATGAAGTATACAACATGGGATTATGTATTGTATAATTGTTTCCTGGTACAGAGATCGTATTTGGAGCATGTAGTTTGTTAGTGGTTATGTCGATGATGTACGATGAATATTTTGCTTTAAGAATTCACTGGTGGCCCCTAGACCAGCGGTGTAGCGGCGGGCCTCCATATTGCAACCAGGACACAGCTGGAAAGGCCCAGGTAAACACCCCTTCCAGGCCTACACTCACGGGGGTATCTGCTAGGGTCTCGGAGCCAAGCAGGCAGAGTCCCGCCTAGGCTCTGTGGGACATCCCCGAGCCCTCTGGTGAGCACCAAGGCTGCTTCTGCAACCAGCTCGCCGGCCCCTGGACCAGCGGTGTAGCGGCGGGCCTCCATATTGCAACCAGGACACAGCTGGAAAGGCCCAGGATCTGTGGGACATCCCCGCCCTCGGGTGAGCACCTAAGCTGCGTTCTGCAACCAGCTCGCCGGCCCCTAGACCAGCGGTGTAGCTGGCCCCTAGACCAGCGGTGTAGCGGCGGGCCTCCATATTGCAACCAGGACACAGCTGGAAAGGCCCAGGCTCTGTGGGACTTCCCCGCCCTCGGGTGAGCACCTAAGCTGCGTTCTGCAACCAGCTCGCCGGCCCCTAGACCAGCGGTGTAGCGGCGGGCCTCCATATTGCAACCAGGACACAGCCAGAAAGGCCCAGGTAAACACCCCTTCCAGGCCTACACTCACGGGGGTATCTGCTAGGGTCTCGGAGCCAAGCAGGCGGAGTCCCACCTAGGCTCTGTGGGACATCCCCGAGCCCTCTGGTGAGCACCAAGGCTGCTTCTGCAACCAGCTCGCCGGCCCCTAGACCAGCAGTGTAGCGGCGGGCCTCCATAGTGCAACCAGGACACAGCTGGAAAGGCCCAGGATCTGTGGGACATCCCCGCCCTCTGGTGAGCACATAGGCTGCGTTCTGCAACCAGCTCGCCGGCCCCTAGACCAGCGGTGTAGCAGCGGGCCTCCATATCACAACCAGGACACAGCTGGAAAGGCCCAGGCTCTGTGGAACATCCCTGCCCTCGGGTGAGCACCTAAGCTGCGTTCTGCAACCAGCTCGCCGGCCCCTAGACCAGCTGTGTAGCGGCAGGCCTCCATATTGCAACCAAGACACAGCTGGAAAGGCCCAGGTAAACACCCCTTCCAGGGCTACCCTCACGGGGGATCTGCTAGGCTCTCGGAGTTCCTTGCAACCAGGACACAGCTGGAGAAGCCCAGGTAGACAGACTCCAACAGGGGCTACAATCGCATGGGTGGCAGCCAGCTTATGATCCCTTAAAGCAGCAGTCACACATATTCACCAATAGAGAAACAACAGGTGAGCCCAGCCTCACAGGAGATTCAAACACCAGCCACTGACAACAAGGCCAACTAAAACCAGAAATAACCAGATGGCAAAAGGAAAACGAAGGAACGTTACTAACAAAAATCAAGGCAACATGACAGCATCTGAACCCAGTTCTCCAACAACAGGAATCCCTGGATACCCTAAAACACCAGAAAAACAAGACTTGGATATAAAATCACTGGTCAGGATGCTGGTAGCTGAACACATAGAAAAATCTCGTAAAGAAATAGAGGAGAAAATGGATCAAAAGTTAGAAGCCTTTACGAGGCAAATACAAAAATCACTTCAAGAAATGCAGGAGAAGATGGATCAAAGAGAAGAAGACAATAAGGAAGAAAGACAAAAGTCACTTAAAGAACTACAGAAGAACGTGGGCCAACAAGTAGAAGCTATGAAAGAGGAAGCACAAAAATCTATTAAAGAAATACATGAAAACACAATCAAGCAAACGAAAGATCTGAGCACATCCATCCAGATACTAAAAACAGAAGTAGAAACAACTAAGAAATCACAGAGGGAGACAACATTGGAGATAGAAAACCTGGGGAAGAAATCAGGGGCCATAGACGCAAGTATCAACAATAGAATACAAGAGATAGAAGACAGAATCTCAGAAGCCGAAGATAACATAGGAACCATTGATTCAACAGTCAAAGAAAATACTAAATGCAAAAAGGTGGTAACCCAAAACATCCAGGAAATCCAAGACACTATGAGAAGACCAAACCTAAGGATTATAGGTATAGACGAGAGTGAAGATTTACAAGTTAAAGGGCCAGCTAATATCTTCTATAAAATTATGGAAGAAAACTTCCCCAACCTAAGGAGAGAGATGCCCATGAATATACAAGAAGCCTATAGAACCCCAAACAGACTGGACCAGAACAGAAATACATCCCGTCACATAATAATCAAAACTCCAAATGTAATAAACAAAGAAAGAATACTAAAGGCAGCAAGAGAAAAAGGCCAAGTAACATATAAAGGAAAACCTATCAGAATAACACCAGACTTCTCACCTGAGACCATGAAAGCTAGAAGATCCTGGGCAGATATCATGCAAACTCTAAGAGAACACAAACTTCAGCCAAAACTACTTTACCCAGCAAAACTCTCAATTGCCATTGATGGAGACATCAAGGTATTCCATGACAAAACCAAATTTGCAAGATATCTCTCCACAAATCCAGCCCTACAAAGGATAATAGGGGGAAAACACCAAGACAAGGACGGAAACTACACCCGGGAAGAAGCAAGATAGAAACCTCCTCTCATCAAACCCAAAAGAAGATAACCTCTCGAATATAAAAAATAAATAAGATAAATAAATATAATTTCAAAAATGTCTGGAGGTAATAATTACTATTCCTTAATATCTCTTAACGTCAATGGACTCAATTCCCCAATAAAAAGACATAGATTAACAGACTGGATACGGAAACAGGACCCTACATTTTGCTGCATACAGGAAACACATCTCAGTGTTAAAGACAAACACTACCTTAGAGTAAAAGGCTGGAGGACAATTTTACAAGCAAATGGTCTCAGGAAGCAAGCTGGAGTAGCCATTCTAATATCAGATAAAATTGACTTTCAACCTAAAATCATCCAAAGAGACTCAGAAGGTCACTTCTTGCTGGCCAAAGGGAAAATCCACCAGGAAGAGCTCTCAATACTGAACATCTATGCTCCAAATGCAAGGGCACCCTCCTTCGTAAAAGAAACCTTACTAAAGCTTAAAGCACACATTACACCTAACACAATAATTGTGGGTGACTTCAACACCCCACTCTCCTCAATGGACCGATCAGGAAAGCAGAAACTAAACAGGGACACAGTGAAACTAATTGAAACTCTGGACCAATTGGATTTAACAGATATATATAGAACATTTCATCCCAAAGCTAAAGAATATACCTTTTTCTCAGCACCGCATGGTACCTTCTCCAAAATAGACCATATAATCGGTCACAAGACAGATGTCAACAAATACAAGAAGATCAAGCTAATCCCATGCCTCTTATCAGATCACCATGGAGTAAGAGTGGTCTTCAATAGCAACAAAAACAACAGAAAGCCCACATACACATGGAAACTGAACAATACTCTACTCAATGACACCTTGGTCAAGGAAGAAATAAAAAAAGAAATCAAAGACTTTTTAGAATTCAATGAAAATGAAGGTACAACCTACCCAAATCTATGGGACACAATGAAAGCAGTGCTAAGAGGAAAACTCATAGCTCTAAGTGCATCCAAAAAGAAACTGGAGAGAGCATACACTAGCAGCTTAATGGCACACCTTAAAGCCCTGGAAGAAAAACAAGTTAATTCACCCAGGAGGAGTAGAAGACAAGAAATCATCAAACTCAGGGCTGAAATCAATCAAATAGAAACAAAGAGAACCATACAAAGAATCAACAAGACCAGGAGCTGGTTCTTTGAGAAAATCAACAAGATAGATAAACCCTTAGCCAGACTAACCAAAGGACACAGAGACAGGATACAAATTAACAAAATTAGAAATGAAAAGGGAGACATAACAACAGAAACTGAGGAAATTCAAAAGATCATCAGATCCTACTACAAAGGTCTATACTCAAAACTGGAGAATCTGGAGGAAATGGACGATTTCCTAGACAGATATCAAATACCAAAATTAAATCAGCATCAAGTAGACCAGCTAAATAGTCCCATAACCCCTAAAGAAATAGAAGGGGTTATAGAAAGCCTCCCAACCAAAAAAAGTACGGGACCAGATGGTTTTAGTGCAGAATTCTACCAGACCTTCAAAGAAGACTTAACACCAATACTCTCCAAACTATTCCACAAAATAGAGACAGAAGGGACACTGCCCAACTCATTCTTCGAAGCCACAATTACGCTAATACCTAAACCACAAAAAGATCCAACAAAGAAAGAGAACTTCAGGCCAATTTCTCTGATGAATATAGATGCAAAAATACTAAATAAAATTCTTGCTAACCGAATCCAAGAGCACATCAAAACGATCATCCACCATGATCAAGTAGGCTTCATCCCAGGGATGCAGGGATGGTTCAATATACGGAAATCCATCAATGTAATCCACTACATAAACAAACTGAAAGAAAAAAACCACATGGTCATCTCATTAGATGCCGAAAAAGCATTCGACAAAATTCAGCATCCTTTCCTGCTAAAAGTCTTGGAAAGAGCAGGAATTCAAGGCCCATACCTAAACATAGTAAAAGCAATCTACAGCAAACCAGTAGCCAACATCAAAATAAATGGAGAGAAACTTGAAGCATTCCCACTAAAATCAGGGACTAGACAAGGCTGCCCTCTCTCTCCATATCTTTTCAATATAGTACTTGAAGTTCTAGCAAGAGCAATTAGACAACATAAGGAAGTCAAAGGGATACAAATTGGAAAGGAAGAAGTGAAACTATCATTATTTGCAGACGATATGATAGTTTACCTAAGCGACCCAAAAAACTCCACCAGAGAACTTCTACAGCTGATAAACAACTTCAGCAAAGTGGCAGGTTATAAAATTAACTCAAGCAAGTCAGTGGCCTTCTTGTACTCAAAGAACAAGCAGGCTGAGAAAGAAATTAGGGAAATAACACCCTTCACAATAGCCACAAACAACATAAAGTATCTTGGCGTAACTCTAACCAAACAAGCGAAAGATCTGTACAACAGGAACTTCAAGTCCCTGAAGAAAGAAATCGAAGAAGACCTCAGAAGATGGAAAAATATTTCTTGCTCCTGGATTGGCAGGATCAATATAGTAAAAATGGCCATCTTGCCAAAAGCAATATACAGATTCAATGCAATCCCCATCAAAATCCCAACTCAATTCTTCATAGATCTAGAAAGAGCAATTCTCAAATTCATCTGGAGCAACAAAAAACCCAGGATAGCTAAAACTATTCTCAACAATAAAAGGACTTCTGGGGGAATCAATATCCCTGAATTCAAGCAGTACTACAGAGCAATTGTGTTAAAAACTGCATGGTATTGGTATAGCAACAGGCAAACAGATCAATGGAACAGGATTGAAGACCCTGAAATTAACCCACAGACTTATGGTCACTTGATCTTTGATAAAGGAGCCACAACCATCCGATGGAATAAAGATAGCCTTTTCAACAAATGGTGCTGGTTCAACTGGAGGTCAACATGCAGAAGAATGCGAATTGACCCACTCTTATCTCTTTGCTCTAATATCAACTCCAAGTGGATCAAGGACCTCCACATAAAACCAGACACACTGAAACTATTAGAAAAGAAACTTGGGAAGACCCTGGAGGACTTGGGCACAGGGGAAAAGTTCCTGAACAGAACACCAATAGCGTACGCACTAAGATCAAGAATCGACAAATGGGACCTCATAAAATTACAAAGTTTCTGCAAAGCAAAGGACACTGTCCGAATGACAAAACGGCAACCAACAAAGTGGGAAAAGATCTTTACCAACCCCACATCCGACAGAGGGCTAATATCCAATATATACAAAGAACTCAAGAAGTTAGACCGCAAAGAAACAAATAACCCTATCAAAAAATGGGGCACAGAGCTAAACAAAGAATTTTCACCAGAAGAAATTCGGATGGCCGAGAAACACCTTAAGAGATGTTCAACATCATTAGTCATCAGGGAAATGCAAATCAAAACAACCCTGAGATTCCACCTCACACCAGTCAGAATGGCTAAGATTAAAAACTCAAGAGACAACAAGTGCTGGAGAGGATGTGGAGAAAGAGGAACACTCCTCCACTGTTGGTGGGATTGCAAAATGGTAAAACCACTCTGGAAATCAGTTTGGCGGTTCCTCAGAAAATTGGGCATGTCACTTCCAGAGGACCCTGCCATACCACTCCTGGGCATATACCCAGAGGATTCCCCTACATGCAATAAAGACACATGCTCCACTATGTTTATAGCAGCCTTGTTTATAATAGCCAGAAATTGGAAGGAGCCCAAATATCCCTCAAAGGAGGAATGGATACAGAAAATGTGGTATATTTATACAATGGAATACTACTCAGCAATTAAAAATAATGAATTCATGCAATTTGTAGGTAAATGGTTAGACCTGGAAAATATCATCCTGAGTGAGCTAACCCAATCACAAAAGAATGCACATGAAATGCAATCACTGATAAGTGGATATTAATGAGCCCAGAAGCACTAAATACTCAAGACACAAATAGCAAGTCAAATGATTCCCAAGAAGAAGAAAGGAGAGGACCCTGGGCATGTAAAGATTGCATCCAGTTTAGTAAAGAAACCGAGGGGGGAGGGGGAATGATTGGGGAATAGTTGGGGGGGAGAAGAACTATGGGAACTATGGTGGGTGGGAACTGGGAAAGGGGAAAGCCTTTGAAATGTAAACATAGAATATAGAAAATAAAAATAACTAAAAAAAAAAAAGAGAAAAAAAACAGAATTCACTGGTGGATGGTGAATTTTTGTTAAATTTTCTCATTCTATTATTCTCAAATCTAAATATTCAGCTGGACTATCAAATGGATGATAGACATTGATAGTTATAATATATCCTTGCCTGTAAAAAATGAAAACACAAATATCTTATTTTTTGTTTTTCTTTTTGTTTGTTTGTTTTGTTTTTTTAGAAGGTAAATTATATTTACCTTTTTCTTCTTTCTTTTTTTAAAAAAATAATATTTTTTAACATTCCAGATTTTATTCCCCTCCTGGTCCACCCTCTGAGTATTGCATATCCCATACCTTCTTCCCCACTACCCGCCCCCCTCCACAAGGATGTCCCCACTCTCCAACTTCCTTACCCCACCAGACCTCTGGACTTCCTGGGGCCTCCAGTCTCTTGAAGATTAGGTGCATCTTCACTGAGCACAGACCAGGCATTCCTCTGCTGTACAGGTGTTGGGGGCATCATATCAGCCAATGTATGCTGCCTGGTTGGTGGTCCAGTGTCTGAGAGATCTCGGGGGTTTTAGTTGAAACTGCTGGTCCTCTTACAGGGTTGTCCTTCTCCTCGGTTTCTTTCAGCTTTTCCTTAATTCAACCACAGGGGTCAGCAGCTTCTGTTCATTGGTTGGATATAAATATCTGCAACTGACTCAGCTGCTTGTTGGGTCTTTAGGAGGGCAGTCATGATAGGTCCCTTTCTGTGAGCACTTCATAGCCTCAGTAATAGTGTCAGGACTTTGGACCTCCCTGTGAGCTGGATCCCAATTTGGACCAGTCACTGGGATGCCTTTTCCTCAGGCTCTTCTTCATTTTTGTCCCTGCAGATTTTTTAACTCTGAGCAATTGTGGGACAGAGTTTTTGACTGTGGGATGGTAACCTCATCCCCCCCACTTGATTCCCTAGATGAACTCTGCAAGTTCCCTCTCCCCACTGTAGGGCATTTCATCTAAAGACCCTCCCTTTGAGTCCTGAAAGTCTCTCATCTCCCAGGCCTCTGGTACATTCTAGAAGATTCCCACCTCCTACCTCCTGAGGTTGCCTGTTACCATTCATTCTCCTGGCCTTTAGGGCTTCACTCCTGTTCTTCCCAATACCTGAGTGTGTTCCCCCTTTCCCCTCCCCCTCCTTTCTACCACCCATGGCGCTCCCTCCCTCTGACCCCTGCTATTCCTTTCTTCTCCCTCCTAAGTGGGATTGAAGCATCCTTATTTGGGCCCTTCAGCTTTTGAACCTTCTTGAGTTCTCTTGGTTGTATCCTGGGGATTTTTGTAGTCTTTTGGCTAATATCTACTTATTAGTGAGTACATTCTAAACATATCCCTTTGGTCTGAATCACCTTACTCAGGACAATATTTTCTAATTTCATCCATTTGGCTTCAAATCTCATGATGTCATCGTTCTTAATAACTGAATAGTATTCCATGTGTAAATGAACCACATTTTCTGTATCCATTCCTCTGTTGTGGGATGACTGCGTTCTTTCCAGTTTCTGCTAACAGAAACAGGACAACTATGAGCATAGTGGACCATGTGTTCCTATGGCATGGTAGGGCATATTTTGGATATATGCTTAAGTGGCATAGCTGGGTCTTCAGGTAGATATATTTCCAATTTTCTGAGGAATGTCTAGGTTGATTTCCTTAGTGGCTGTACCAGTTTTCAATCCCACCAAAAATGGAGTAGTGTACCTCTTTCTCCACATTCTTGTCAACATATGCTGTTACTTGTGTTTTTTTTTTAAATAATGTATGCAATGCAACTTTTCACATCAGTATAATATTAATTATTGTCCTTTTCCTAAAGATTCACTGTATAAACAATATAGTATTGCAAATATAAAGAAGCCTTTTGGCTTTTGTAAAATACAGAATATTGTAACTGCAGTAAGAGTTGATGTCACCTTGTAATGCTTTTTGACTCTTTTGTCCCTCTGTCATTAGTAGTCACAAAAGTTACTTCATAAAACTGAGGAACTATGGGAAGTATGGTGGGTGGGAACTGGGAAAGGGGAAAGCCTTTGGAATGTAAACATAGAATATAGAAAATAAAAATTAAAAAAAAAGAAAAGAAAAAACTGATACTTCCAGTTATATATAATTTTTCAGACCTATTTCAATTAAAAGTTTTTCTTTGAATTTCAATAAAAAGTATTTTATAGGTGAAAGCAAAATACGGAAAAATAAAAGAGATAATAAGCCTCAGTACAAAAACATAATTTCAAGTGTTGTTTTATATCAGTGAGAACTGCAAGCAAGGAGCTAGACTATTTCTCAAATAAGATCCTGCTCTTATCAGACACCCCAGTGTGGATCCGGAAGATGTATGGATATCTCTGGAAATGGTTGAATGCTTTACCTATTCTTTTCTGCAGATTGTTTATCATGTAAATAACGTGATCGTGTTGATTTTGTTGCCATAGCTGCATTTTTGATAAAAAAAATAGTTTATATTCTGAAGTCTTAGATTACTGTGGCTTGACAAATTTTGTCTATGTTTTTCTCTTGTATAGCATGCTCAGTGGCTTTGTCCTGATTATAGGTTTTATTTCATGTGCATGGCTGGCTTAGATTATGTGTTAGAAGTGGGCTCATTTGGCTTATAGCCACCACCAACACTAATTGATGAGTTCCATGATTCATGGTAAAGATTTTTTAATCCATAATAGAAAGGTCTATAATTTTCTCAGAGACATTGGTTATGCCAGATCATATAAATTATTCAGAAACAAAGTTTCTCTTAAAAGTCAGTGAAGAGAAAAATTTAAATTGTAAAATTTGATAGGTTTCTATGCTTTGTATTTTCTCTTTATTCTAAAACTATCTTTCTTAGGATGTCAGTCCCTGCCACAAAAGTAAGATAAATCATGAAATCGTATTACCAGGAGGATGGGTGAGTGAATAATTGGAAGCAATAATGACATATTTATTACGGTTGAGGCAATGAAATAAGGATCACATTGTTGGATTTCTGATCTTTTGTTGACTCAGTGCAATAGCCTTGAAAATCTAAATATTCTCTATCAGTCTCATCACCTGAAGAATGGGAAAAGACAGACTTCTTATCTCATCAGGTTAGTTAGAAGATTAATTATATGAACTTAAAATATAATACTAATTGAACAATGTTAGCACATCTATTCATTACTACTAGAACATTCTTATTTATTGGATATTAATATCAAACACACAAATCTTTATTCAAGCCACATGAATACAGAAAAATACCTACACAAGCCTGCACAGTGAACAAGTTTTCTAGGTAATGCTTTCATTTTTCCATATAGTGGATCCTGTTCATTATACGAAATTCAAACCATTAAAAACACTTATTTTTATCTGTTCTGCAGGCCCATGCACATTGTGGTAACTTATAAAACTATAAATAATTGTATTTTACATGGTTTCTTATAATAATTTCTACTTAAAAATAAAACTACATCACATATCAAGTGATGTCTCACAAGAAGAAAGGAGTGGACACTGGTGCTAGAATGGACCAAAACATCATTGTGGGAGAGTACAAGAACAGTAAAGTGGGAGGGGGTGGATGCGGGAGCAGGGGGAGGGAAAAGGACATGTGGGACATTTGGGGGTGGGGAACCAGAAAAAGGGAAATGAATTGTAAATATAGAATATATACAATAAAAAAAATCAAAAAAATAAAAACAAAAAAAATAAAACTACAGAACATAGACTTGACAATAAATTCATATCATTCCATAAAAAATATTATACTAAATTTAGAGCCATAGATTAAATGCTTTTAGCATTAACTTCCCTAGATTTCACAGTTTCTATTGCTGAATTTCACAGTGTTGATAACTGACATTTTCTTTCTAGCTTAGGCTTTTCTTATGAGCACAGTCAACTAACTACGCAAACCAATATTTAGTCAATGACACCTCAAGTTAGACCTGACCAAGACTGAACTCATAAGAGCATATTCAAAATTTGAGTAGGATCCAAAACTCCTCAACTATTCAAAAACATCCTTGTACATCATCTAGCCTTGTAATTCAGGATGCTCTTCACACTGTTCCATTACCAACTGCAAATTTATCCGCCTCTTGGTCTCAATGTTTTCTTCATGATCTCTGGAGGATTTCCTCTAGAGCATCTTTGGGAATCAATTCTGCTCATTTTATTGCTCATCTGCCTAGTACCAGAAATTTAATAACTGCCACCCCATCAATCTTCTTGACCAATCAAGATCCTTATCTGTAAGTACATACAAATATTGTATACAAAGCAAATGTAAATCTTTCATGTATATATTTAACCGTCTTCCAACTTCTGGATGTGCTAATAAAAGCATGCTTCTTATTGTCATAGTGAGTTTGTCTTGTGCCACATCCAAGTCTTTATGAAACACAAAGGCTAAGCACTAGTTCTGGCATTGTAGCTACAGGAAACATGGCCTACTTCCAGATAGTCACCTTCTTCTCTAGTTTCCATCTTTTTGATCCTCATTTCAATTAATCCTTCCTCTGGCTATTTGTAAGAGACAGATGATGAGTCACATCTCATGTGGTTCACATTTCCAAGCTGATTGATTTCCTTCCAAACTAATTATTAGAGTGGTAAATTAACTTTGTTTGATGATTTCCTATACACCTGTATCTTCTACAAGTACTTAGCTGTAAGACAGTAAGAGTTTGGATTACCCCATTGTATTGACCTTGATTTCCTCAGCATCAATAAAGGATCTGTTAGAGTGTAGTTACTCAAATAATATTCAATTGGCTACTAGATCAATATTTAATGTCAAGGCTTTAGGCTAATTCAAATCAAGAAGTCATGGATAATTATTAAAAAAATCCAAAGAATAATTATTTTGATACAATTCATAATTGATGAAACAGAAATTCAGGAACTCACTCATATATTTCAAAAATATGTGAATGAAATGTGTGAGGAGAGAAATAAATCACAGAAAGCCTAGACATGTTTGAACCACTTTAGTTGGTTGGTTGGTTTGTTTCTTTGCTTCTTTCTTTCTTTCTTCCTTCCTTCCTTCCTTCCTTCCTTCCTTCCTTCCTTCCTTCCTTTCTTTCCTTCCTTCCTTCCTTCTTTCTTTCTTTCCTTCTTTCTTTCTTTTGCTCTATTGATTTGAAGGAGAAGCCTATTTTTTTTTGTTTATTTTCAAGACAGGGTTTCTCTGTGTAGTCCTGGCTGTCCTGGAACTCACTCTGTAGACCAGGCTGGCCTCGAACTCAGAAATCTGCCTGCCTCTGCCTCCCACGTGCTGGATTACAGGTGTGTGCCACCATGCCTGGCTGCGAGAAGCCTATTATTAATGATAGGACATAAAATTGCTAGATATTATAAATACCAAAGCAGTTAGCTATTCCTAAAGATGAAACCAGATATAAAATTATTTATACCATCCACCAGATATAAAAATATACCATCCACCAGATATAAAAATATTTATACCATCCACGATATGCCCCCAGCCAGGTACAGCAAGTTTCTATGAGGCTAGTTTCATAATTTTCCACTGAGGCCAGACAAGGAAGCCCAGCTAGAAAAACAGATCCCTTGTACAGGTTAAAGCTTTGGGAAAGTGATAGCTCCAATTGTTTAGGGCCCATTTGAAGAGTAAACTGCACTTCTGCTACATATGTGTAGAGAAGACTACATCCAGTCTGTATGTTCCTTTGGTTTGGTGGTTCAGTCTCTGAGAGCCCCAGGGGTCCAAGTTATTTGACTCTGGAGACCTTTCTGTGGAGTTCCTGTTCCCTTGGAGGCCCCAATCCTTCCTCTTCTTCCATAAGTGTTCCCAAGCTCTAGACCCTGATTGTCTTTAGGTGACTGCATCCATATGAATCAGCGGCTGGGTAGAGCCTCTCAGAGAACAGCCACCCTAGATTCCTGTCTGTAAGCATAATAGAATATCATTAATAGTGTCAAGGATTGGTGCTTGCCCATGTGATGATTATTGTTTGTTCATTCTCTCAGTCTTTGCTCCAGTCTGAATCCCTGCATTTCTTGTAGACAGGATACATTTTGGGTTGAAAGTTTTGTGGATGGGTTGTTGTCCTTATCATTCCATTGGGGGTTCCTGCCTGGTCACAGGAGAAGGTCTCTTCAGGTTTCAAATCCCTCATGTTGTGAGTCACAGTTAAGGATAATGCCATTGATTCTTGGACACCTCCCTTATCCTATATCTCTGTCTCTTTCTGGAGATACCTGCTACCTACCCACCTCAGTCAGTTATAGATTTCCATTCATTTTTACAGCTATCTGGTCATCCATCCTGTCCCTCCCTATACATGATCCTTAGTCCCCCCCATTCCCCTTACCACCCTCTCTCACACCCAGTTCTTCCCCCATCTTCCTCTTATGACTATTTTATTCTCCCTAATAAGTGAGATTCACACATCCTACCTTGTGCCTTCCTTCTTGTTTATCTTCTTTGGGTTTGTAGAGTGTACCATTGGTCTCCTGTATTTTATGGCTAATATCCACTTATAAATGATGCATGTCCTTTTGTGACTGGATTACCTTAAGTAGGATGATATTTTCTAGTTCCATCTATTTGTCCACAAAATTTATGAAATTTTTGTTTTTAGTCGTTGAATGCTATTCCATTGTATAGATGTACCACATTTTCTTTATCCATTTTTCAGTGAGGTGTGTTTCCACTTTCTGGATATTAGGAATGAAGCTGCTATGAACATAGTTGAGTGAGTGTCCTTCTGGATGGAGCTGGATCTTGAGGTAGAACTATTCTTAGTTTTCTGAGAAACCGCCAAATTGATTTCCAAAGTGATTGTAAAAGTTTGCAATGAAGGACTGTTACTCTTGCTCTACATTCTTTTCTTTCTTTCTTTTTTTTTCTGAGACAGGGTTTCTCTGTGTAGTCCTGGCTGTCCTGGAACTCACTCTGTAGATCAGGCTGGCCTCGAACTCAGAAATCCACCTGCCTCTGCCTCCCAAGTGCTGGGATTAAAGGCGTGCGCCACCACGGCCCAGCTTGCTCTACATTCTTGCCCATATATGCTATCATTTGAGATTTTGATCTAAGCCATTTTGAGCCAATTCTGAGCTAAATGAAATTTAATTTTACATTCAAAATGAAATCTCAGAATTGTTTTGATTTGCATTTTCATGCTGACTTTGAACATTTCTTTTAGTGGTTCTTGGCCACTTGAAATTCCTGTTGAGAATTCTCTATTTAGCTCTGTGTACCATTTTTCCTTTCCTTTCCTTTCCTTTCCTTTCCTTTCCTTTCCTTTCCTTTCCTTTCCTTTCCTTTCCTTTCCTTTCCTTTCCCTTTTCCTTTCCTTTTTCCTTTCCTTTCCTTTTTACTTTCCCTTTCTTTCTTTCTTTCTTTCTTTCTTTCTTTCTCTCTTTCTTTCTTTCTTTCTCTCTCTCTCTCTCTCTCTCTCTCTCTCTCTCTCTTTCTTTCTTTCTTTCTTTCTTTCTTTCTTTCTTTCTTTCTCTCCACTCCAGATCTCCCTTCCCATCCAACAAATGGTCCTCATCCCATACATCCTCCCCGTCCCTGCCTTCCCACCTCCCACCTCCCACCCAACAAGACCTCTAAAGTCCCTGGGACCTCCAGCCTCTTAAGGGTTAAGTGCATCTTCTCTGACTGAACCCAGAGTCCGCAGATTTCGGTTGTACATATGTAGGAGGCCTCATATCAGCTCATGTATGCTGCCTGTTTGGTGGTCCAGTGTTTGAGAGATCTTGAGTATACAGATTAATTGAGACTACTGGTCCTCCTACAGGGGCACCCTCCTCCTCAGATTTTATCAGCCTATCCCTAATTCAACCACAGGGGTCAGCAGCTTCTGTCCATTAGTTGGGTGCAAATATTTGCATCTGACTCAGCAGCTTGTTGGGACTTCCTAAGTGCAGTCATGATAGGTACCTTTTTGTGAGTGCTCCATAGCCTTAGTAAAAGTGTCAGGCCTTGGGACCTCTCCTTGAGCTGGATCCAATTTTGGGACTGTCATTGGACCTTCTTTACTTCAGGTGCCTACCCATTTTCATCCCTGCAGTTCTTTCAGACAGGAACTCTGGGTTCAGAAACATGGGTCAGAGTTTTGACTATGGGATGGTATCCCAGTCCCTCATTTGAAGCCCTGTCTTCCTGCCGAAGGTAGGCTCTATAAGTTTTCTCTCCCTACTGTTGGGTATTTCATCTAAGGACCCTCCCTTTGAGTCCTGAGAGTCTCTCTCCTCCCAGGTCTCTGGTGCATTCTGGAGGGTCCTCCCAACCTTCTACCTCCTGAGATTGCCTGTTTGCATTCTTTCTGTTGTCCCTCAGGGCTTCAGTCCTTTTCCCTCACCAGATCACATTCCCTTCTTGCCGCCCCACACCCAGTCCAATTCAATTTCCTTCCCAGTTCCCCCTCCCTCTCTTCCTCCTCACTTGTGATTGTTTTCTTCTCCCTCCTAAGTGGGATTGAGGCCTTCTCAGGTGGGCCCTTCGTTCCATTGACCTTTTTAACTTCTGTGGATTGTATCTTGGGTATTCTGTACTTTTTTATTTTTCATTTTTTATTTTGGCTAATATCCACTTATTAGTGAGTACATACCATGCATGTCATTTTGGGTCTGAGTTATGTCATTCAGGATGATATTTTCTAGTTCCATCCATTTCCCTACAAAACTCAGGATGTCCTCATTCTTAATAGCTTAATAGTATTCCATTATAGAAATGAACCATATTTTCTGTTTCCATTCTTCTGTTGTAGGACATCTGGGTTGTTTCCAGCTTCTGGCTATCACAAATAAGGCCACTATAAACATAGTGGAACAAATGCCCTGTGGCATGGTGGGGCATCTTTTGGATATGTTCCCAAGAGTGGTATTTCTGGGTCTTCTGTTACATCTATTTCCATTTTTCTGAAGAACCTCCAGATTGATTTTCATAGTGGTTGTACCAATTTGCAATCCCACTAGGAGTTCTCAGCTGTGTATGATTGATGATTAATCTTCTCCCCTATTAGCATGCATAGCAACTTCCAATACTATGAACACTAGCCACAAGTGACAAAACTGTCAGGTCACTTCCAACCTTTATTTTCATAACTCAAATATGTGATATTTGAGTAGTATCTTCTGTACTAGTTTAATTTCATCAAATTTTCAGGGAGTGGTCAAAAAGATTAATCGCAATATCCTCTAATATTGTAGGAACTTTACTTATCATCATCACCAATAAAAGTAACACATTCTTGGGTTATTTATCTATTATCCCATAGTGCCTATAGAGAATTTGTGTTCTGACTCATAATATGTCAGCTGGCTACCAGTTAGAGTCACCAGAAAGAAGGACATTTTACTTGATAAAAATGCCTCCATAAGATGGGGATGTAGGAAAGGATTTAGCATATTTTTTATCATTCTGATTATTATGGGCAGGCCCATCTAATTGTGGGTTGGGCCACACTTGAGCTATGGGGTGCAAGCAAGAAAGCAGCACCCCACAAGGCCTCTACATCAGCTCCTCCCTCTAGTTTTCTGTCCTATTGAGTTTCTGCCCTCACTGTTTATGAGGATGAACTGTTTTTATGTGGATCTATGATGGAAATAACCATTTATTCCCATGTTGATTTTGGTTATAGATTTTTATTACAGGAATAACAATTCTAAGATAAATAGTTTCAGGATAACTCAGTTTAAGCTGTTTTTATTTATGTATACTTTTCTGTTTTAGGAAACTTCAGTGGTAATTTTAAAATGAACTTGTTGTCTGGAATTTGGTAGTATAGAGAAAACTGTCAATTCTAGGAGGAATAAATAACTTTGTCTTAATATGTACTTGAGTTTCTCATGGTGATTTCATGACTCTGTGTCAAGCAAGAAAACAGTAATAAGACAAAAATTAAAAATGCATTAACATATGTGTTATTTATAAACTATTAACTTAACCCAAAAGATTAGAACCTATATAACCCAGAAGAGTCCTTCAACTGCCCCCAGAATTTATGGGATAAATGTGATTTTGTGAAAATCACTTCTTCTAGTCAGCTTCCATTTTATATGGTGAATTCTTTCATTAATCACAATGACAATTCAAAGATGGGAAATATCAAAACTAATTCCTGCTGTCATGACTTTGGCCTTTCAAAACAAAGTTTCTGCTTCTTGATCCCTTTTGGATTTCTATGCTAAGTGCTTGGACTTTTTTTCCTCTTCATATTTTTTCCTAGTCCACTATGAGAAAATAATGTAAAAATCAAACCCTTAATCCCAAGATAGGCTAAAAGCTCATTCACATCTCTTTTCCTTTGGCCATGAGATTTCCCCACTCACTTTCAGAAATAAACAGCATCAGAATGCAATCTTTATAGGTTTAATAGCTCATGGCATCCACAGCCGCTCAAGCCCCGGCCACACTTTAAAAGTCTCCTTGTTCATAAACTTGAAGTTTATGGATGCAGCCATTCAGTGCTGTCAAGTCTCTAGACAACCTGCTTCTTCCCCTGGCTCCACATTTTTTTCTTACTGTTAACTTGATGCATTTGAATCTGTTCATGTCTGTATTCTGAGAAAATACATGTATCTAAAATATACTCAAACTAGGTTTAGCATAAATGCATTCTTTGTAAAGTTATGACTTCTTTCCTTTTACTAAATAAGTTCCACCAATTTGTATTTTCATATATCATATTGTATTGATTTTCCTTATTTCTGCTCTGAGAAAGGATTGTCATGTTGTACAGGCTGCTGTATTTGTACAGTCCCCATGCCTCAGCTTATAGATTGATGTGATTAAAAGTCTTGGATTAGATGGCTAACATGGATTATCATTTTGATGAGATCCGGTATCATCTAGAAGGTAATCCCTAGATATGAGTGTGAGGCATTTTTGAGGTGGTCTATGATGTGAAAAGACTCACCTGAAATCTGACAGCATCATAGACTGAGTGTGAGACTGAATGAAATGGACAAAGGAAATTAAGCCACAGCATTCACTTCTTTCATTGTGAGCATCAAGTGCAATCCTCTGTCCTGTGGCTTCTCAAGCATTAGGTCCTTTAATAAATAGGCTAATCAAGCTATACTCACTGTCTCTTCTATTGCCTGTTCCATGGTACTTATTTCAGGAAGGAGAAAAGTAACAAATGCATTAAGCTTAATACAGTCATTCTCATTTTAGTGAAAGTACTTCATAGTACTTTCACTAAAGTACTATTACTTAGGTAACTTAGGTAACAGTAACTACTGTTACTTAGGTAACAGGTGAGTTTTCAAGCATATTGATTTTGGGTGGTATTGCTTCTCTAGAGAGTAATTTTGTGTATAGTGGTATGTGTGTGTGTGTGTGTGTGTGTGTGTGTGTGTGTGTGTGTGTGTGTGTTTGTATGTGTGTATGTATGCATGTATATATGTACATATGTATGTATGTTTGATGCATGTGAGTTTGTGGTTGCCAGTGTCCAAGCATGGGCACGTGGAGACCAGAAGTAGGCATTAAGATATATTTCTCTGAGCTAGAGAAAGGACTGAAGGAGCTGAAGGAGCTTGCAGCCCCATAGGAGGAACAACAATATGAATAAACCAGTACCCCCAGAGCTCCTAGGGACTAAACCACCAACCAAAGAGTACACATGGAGGGACCCATGGCTCCAGTTGCATATGTAGCAGAGGATGGACTTGTTGGACATCAAAGAGAGGAGAGGCCATTGGTCCTGAGAAGACTCGATGCCCCAGTATAGGGGAATGCCAGGACAGAGAAGCAGAAGTGGGAGGGTTGGTGAACAGGGGGAGTGGGGATGGAATAGGGGGTTTTCAGAGGCAAAACCAGGAAAAGGGATAACATTTCAAATGTAAATAAAAAAATATCAAATAAAATTAAAAAGATATAGTCCTCCATTGCCTATACCTTACTGCTTTATACAGGACTGATTGGTGATCTGGAAGCCACTAATTCAGTTAGACAGACATTAAACTCCTAATCCAGTTTATTTTCTTTCAATCATGGGATTATAGGTATTCAGTCATCTCCAACTTCGTATGGTGGGGCCATGGGATTTAGTTGCAGGTGTTTGTTTTTGCATATCAAATGTTTTGACATACAGATCCATCTCCCCACCCTTAAAAATTAACTTTTATGGAAAAATATTAGAATAAAAAATAATTAAACTTTCCTATTATTAAAGAGTAATCATTTCTTTGAAAATGTTCACTAGCCACATGAAACTGTTGGAACTTGAAATATCAGTGTGCTTTACAATATTTGTTTTCTGCTATGGTGAACATTATGTGGGGCACACGACAGGTGTTCCTAATGGCCAGAGGAAGGCATTCGATCCTCCAGAAATGTAGTTATAGAAGGCTGTGTGCTTTCAGATATAATGGGAACCAAATGTGGCTCTCTACAAGCCCATAAAATGTTCTTAACCTCTGAGTCATTTTTCCAGATCTAAATATTGGCAATCTCTACTGAGATATATTTCAGACATACAAGGGACTAAAATGTATGACTTTCATCAGTTTCCAAGTCGGTACATATAAGGAACTCATTTATACATTTTAGATTAAACTTGGTATATTTTATATTTAAACTAAAAGTTAACTTCTTATAATATGACCATTAAAATTCAGAATATGCTAGTGTAGCTCACTTTTATCCCCCACAAATTGTGTTGGACAGGATTGTCAGAGCAGTAAAATGTGGTATTTGGCAAGGGAAAGCTAATTATAATTCCTCTACTGTTTATGTCAAAAAGCAAATGACAGATATAAAACCTATCAAAATAGTCACACTTGACATTCATATTTACACAGATAAAATTATAGACTGCCATTTGTTTCTTTCCAAATTTTAACCTCCAATGTTATGGTATGTTAAATGGGATATTCTGGACAATAATTTGGATTCAATGATGTTGTAGAAGTAACTTTCTATTCTGGTAGTGTCCCTGACAGCAGAAACACCAAATAACTACCCATATCAGTGGAGGTACAGTTAAAACAGCACCATATGTTAATAATTACAGGTAAAGCCTTCCAATTTTCCAGTTATTAATCATCTTGTTTGAGATCTTTTCATAAATTTCAGAACTGGTCAAAATGGTGAAAAAGTTGCTTTTATTATTTCTTTGTGTTTCTTTAAAATAAAGTAGCCTATTTTCCTGTACTGTGTGCATGTCTACATGAGTATGTATATATATGTGTGTTAAAGTTCACACACTGTGTGTGTCTGTTGACTATAGTGATTATAGACTGTCTTCCTTTTTCACTGTACATAAAATTTATTTGAAACAAGGTTTCTAAGTTTATTCTTGCATCCACTGATAGGGTTGGGTTTATGGACCAGTGAGTTTATTTTATAGTGTATATTAATATAGATACTTATACAAATAGTACATTAATTAGTACATATCTCCAATAATTTTAGAGAAGAATAAATAATATGATGGTTAAGTTTTGGAGTTTGCCTAGAGTAGAGATTGCTCAAATATCTTGAAAGACATAAATTCTGGGTATATTTTTCGTATCTTCTAAAAAATATGAATACAATTTCAATCAATGGACTGGGTAATGATTATTATGACTAGCAGTTTTGATATTATTATCTAATCTTTGGAAGTTTCATTGTACTTCTTAGATTTATTGTCAATTTAACCCAATTACAGTCACTAGAATAGAGATTTCTGGTTTTTTTTTTTTTTAGCTAATACATGTGTCTTCCTTTGAATGTAGTCAATGTAGTTCCTACATCTCAGGTCTTCCTTCTCTGTGACTTACCAAAGAGATCTCACAAGGTCCCAAGCCTCTGTCTTGCACTGATGTTTATCCTACTGTCTTCATTATTTCAGATATTTGTGGCCAAATGAATTACACCATTTTTAATTGGTATCCAATTTCAAGTTTAAAAATATTAAGTATATTATATAATAAAATAAACATTCTTACAGTAAATACATCTGTCTATTTATCTGTCTGTCATCATCCATATATTTCTAGCATTTATTTTCTATCATCCTATGATTTTCATTTCATTGAAGTTCAGTTTCTCAGAATAACCTTTACTATTCTAAGTGGTTCAACTACAAAAAATAGATATATTTCTGTAGTAGGTATTTCTCTCCAAAGGCTTGTATGTCAGAAGCCTTTGGTGTCAATCTTGTAGAATTTTTAATAGGTGATGGAATCACAGTGAATTTTTGATTTGATGTTTTATAAAATTTCCATGGTATAGTACATTCCTTAGATATGTAAATCCCTATGACGAGTTCCGGCACCATATGTGTGGTTTCTAGTAGGATTGAAGTAATGTTCATGAAGGAGATGTTATAACCCTGGGGTCTTCTATTACTGTTTCTCTTCCAACCTATTTATATTGTCTATCCTTAGAACTTAAAATGAAGGGGCAATTGATAATTAATTGACATTTCCAAAACTATGATCCCAAGTAACATTTTTTTCTTTATTATTCAGCTGTCTCATGTACTATGTTTTAGTAAAGGAAATCAAGATTTAAAAAAAACCTGTTCCTGAGTATTGGTATACTCTTTGGTCTTGTCAGTCCTAAAAACATAGAAGAGCTTCTTGAAACTCTTTTGAATTTCCCAAAGGATTGGCACCAAGAAAACCTAATATTATGAAGGCAGATGTTAATTTCTTTTCATATGTTTTGAGAACAGAATGCTAATAGTAATGTTGTCAAGAGAATGTTTAGAGTGACTAACAGATTTAAATCAAATTTACCGTATACTGCTTAAACATGTGATTTGTCTACACTTCATGGTTATGTTCATCTGACATAAAATGAAATAGACTAGAATCTACAGAAGATTTCAGAGTGGCACAGCAATATGAAATAGAATAACTATGAATACCTAATTTTATCAACATTTACACTGAAATTGAGATCAAAGAGAGGTAGAGATAGATTTGGAAATGCTCATTTTTAACTAAAGTAAACATGTATAAAAGTTCAGACCCGGGGTGTTCATGTACCGCAGACTAAAACTACAACCACAAAGCAATTGTTTTTCACCAGGAAAAGATGTCCAGAAGGTATTCTTAGTCTTGTCATGCCATGGCTCTTACAGGGGTCAAAATACAAAAACACATATTTTTGTAGGTTTCCTTTCTTTCTTTAGGGAATAGAGTCCCAGTATCACCATGCTCATTCATTTGTCCAGATTATTTAGACTAATGGGAAATGAACTGAGAGATTAATACAGCTATGGTTCAAGAGGGCATAGATGTAGATCATTCCTCAGGAATATAATACAGGGTGTCATAAAGTTTTACAAATAGCCATTTTGGAAGAGAGATAAAGACTGTAGACTTCACTGAGATTACAAGGTGATATCGAGAAGTCATGAATCTATACAGCAGGGCAAGTATTCCTGAAAGAATAAGCTTATAGAGCTTTATAATTGAGGCCAAAATTGTACTTATGAGGCTAAAGTGATGGCTTAGGAATTAAGAGCACTCATTACTCTTGCTTCTCAAAATCAAAATCGTAGCTAACATTTTATAACTCCATCCCTAAGAAATCCAATGAATTCCTCTATCTTCTCCATGAATTATATACATACGGAAGAAGAGATGACAGGGATGAAGTATGCTTATTAAATAAAATGATGCAAAGAGAGGAAGGCAGAAAATGAGAGAAGTCATATGGTTGGAAACATGAGAAAAAGTAAGAGCAAGGTTTTCAGAGTCCTGAGAATATACTGTGTTTCAACAACATAACTCTCAGATTTGACATTTTACTTGTTAAGGCTGTATTTTAGTTTTCTACCATCTACATCTGACAGTTTATTATTGTAATATGGATGGGGATAGTATAGATGTCTACTCATTTTCTATATTTCAGATATTTAATATCTCTCTTTCCCTCTCCTCTCCTCCCCTCCTCTCTCTCTCCCTCTCTCTCTTTCTCCTCCCCTCTCTCTCAGGTAGGATTTGTTTTGCCTTCTTGTTTGAAGGGCTAATCCATCACGTGGGAAGGCATGGTAGCAGAATAATTAAGGATTTGGCTGCACTGTATTTTGTCAGGAAAGGGAGACAGATGAATGTTAGTGTTCAATCTGCCCCTGCCAACAGGTGAGATGATGCTGACTACATTCATGGTGAGTCTTCTCATCTCAGAAAAACATCTCTGGCACTGCACACACTCAGAAACACAGAGGTATGTTTCCATTGTGATTCTAAACAAGTGAAGTTCACAATGAAGATTAACCATCACATGTTAATTTTAAATTAATTAACAAATTAATTTTAAATCCCACTTGGATTGATCATGGGATTTGGGACTCAGCTGAGTTTTTAAGACCTCTTTGGTCATGACCACAACCAAAAGCATCTTGGAGAAGAAAGAGTCTTACAGTTTATAATCTATTACCCAAGGAAGCCAAGGCAAAATCTTGGTGGTAGATACTGAAGCAGAGACCATGGAGAAATGTAGCTAACCAGCTTGCTCCCTGGCTCACATTATTTTCTTACACAAGCCAGGCTGACATTCCTAATTATGGTGCCCTAGGCCGAGTTCTCCTACATCAGTTAATAATCAACAAAGTACTACACAGACTTGGGCAAAATGCATCTGTCAAAATTACTCCTCAGTTGAGGTTGATCCTTTCCAAAATATACTGGGTTACATCTTTATGTCAAGTTGAAAAGAACAGACCAGCTCACCTCTTCTATGTATTTCCTACCTTGAGAAGTTGGCACCAAGGTAAAGACGGCAAGGTGTTCAGCATCAACAGTATGCTAAAAATTCTGCCTCTTCGTTTTTCTTCACATTTCTGAGATCCTTGATACTTTCTACAACATCATGGACATTTAGTCTTGGTACTGTCATGCTTTTCCAATGACATTAATTTTAGTTAACATATCATATAAAATCAGAGCTGAATAACTAAGTTGAAAAGTGGGAGGTTTTAAAGAAGTATGTCCTTGGTGGAGCTCTAGATTCTCTTTTTAATTTAATTATTTTGTTTATTTACATTTCAAATGTTTCTCCCTTCTAAGTCTCCCCTCCCACAGTTCTTCATACAAGTCTCTACAAGAGTAGGAGCATCCTTTCTGACTTTCTAAAAAGGCAATCCTCTGCTACATGTATGCCAGGGGTCACAGAACAGCCCATGTATGCTCTTTGGCTGGTGACTTACTCTCTGAGATAATTGAGAGGTCTGGGTTGGTTGATACTATTGTTCTTCCTTTGGCATTGCCATCTCCCTCAGCTTCTTTAATCCTTCCCCTAACTCTTCCATAGCGTTTCCCAATCCCAGTCCAATGGTTAGCTATAAGTATCTGCATTTGTCTCAGTCAGCTACTAGCAGAGCTTCTCAGAGGACAGCCATACTAGGCTCCTTTCTGTGAGCACAACATGGCATCAATAATAGTGTTTGGGTTTGGTACTTGCCCGTGGGATGGATCCCTATTTGGCGTGGTCACTGAATGGCCTTTCTTTCAAGCTCTGCTCCATTTACTTTGCTTTGACTGTCAGAAATTAAAGTGAACTTGGATTCTGAGCAATACTAGAACTGTGAATACTGAAGACATGTCTCTTTGTTTTTCTGAGAATTAGATGAATCCATGAGTCAGGAACAGAACATTTTATGTTGGATAAGTTTCTCCAACAGCCAATATATTAATGGCTTACTTTTTCAAATAACATTATTATGAAACAAGTCTAAGTAACATTTTTAAGATGTGGCTGTCATGATTTGAAAGTCACTATTGTAGAATTTTCATCAAGCAACATAGCTGCTCTGATCCCTTGCAAAGACCTGCTAGATCTGTGTGGTGCAGCTGGAATGGAAACACACTCTTAGTACATACCTTTAACATTATGCAATGATGTCTAATTGAGAGTCAGAAAAAATGATAATTCAGAGAGATGTGACAGAATGAGTCAGAGAAATGATATGCCCAAATCTGAGGAGAAAAGGTTTTTAAGGACAGTGCAGGGAGAGAGTGTCAGTTCATCAATCCTGAATGGAGTTTAGTTAGTTCTCTTCAGGGAGCTGAGTTCAGTGCAATGGAGTTGGGAGTTCATTCTGTTGAAAGGTAGATCAATGGAGTTGAGTTCCTAGCAGTTCAATTCATGTTGTTTAGAGGAAGGTTTTACCAAGACAGTTTTACAGAGATAAATTGCAGAGAGAACAAGCTAGACACAGGTGAAGACAGAAAGAACCAGAGAATGAGAAGGAGCCAGAAGATTAGAACAAACTGCTAACTGCTAGAGTTTGTTTGAGAACAAGCAGAACATTTCAGTAAGAATCTAAGAGAAGCCAGATTGAATCAGGCAGTTTGGAGAAGAGTTTTAGCCAGAACAGTTGAATTAAGTCAGGCAACCAAAGTTCAGAAAGAACTAGAAAGGGTAGGCTTAGTCAGCAGTTAGCCTCTGAGACTTCAATTGCTTAGGAAGAACTAAATATAACTTTACACACTATACTATTAAAGTGTATATAAAATTGTGTGAAAACTTGGCAAGCTTTATGAAAAGTAAACTTCCATTTATAGTTTTAATGATGTTTTTATTTCATTGATTATGAATGCTATTAATGAATCCTAAAATTAGGTTAAAATTAAGAAAGATTATATGTTATCTGTTATTTGATGTGATGATATCACATTATTTCTAAAAGTTATAACAATTAACTTTGGGATTATCAAATAATTAGCTCAGTGTTTTCTTGATTTTAGTTGTATGTTTTTTGGGCAGCATTGTCTTCTTGAAGGGGTTAATCCAAATTAAAATGCTGAATAACAATGAACTTGTTATGCTTACTTTCTTTGGTGATTAAAATCATCCAAATATGATTTTATGAATGGTAGTTAAGGAATGTCTGGCTCTGAAAAGTAACATATTAAAATTTCTCAAATTATTATTCTTATGTACATTTCTACTTAGAGTCAATAAATATCAATTTGTTATCTTTAACATGAAACCACATCTCTTTTTGTATTTAGAATAAAAAAAAACATTTCACGACTCTTCAATTAGTTTTTCATTAAACAACCAGTAATCAGCTGGATTCCTATATGCTCTTAGAGCAAAGCACTGACGAACTCCTAGAACTTACAGTGCACCACAGGAAGGTTCATCAGTGATGCCACAGGGCATGCTTCTTTTGCTCAGCTTCCAGCAGAGGCATGACTTATTTTTCTCTTTAAAGTTCTATCATGTGGAAAATGACACCAAGCAAAGAAACACAGTTCAGCCACTTCATGGACACTAGAAAAGGGAGCTTAGGGCAAGGCCAGGGGATTGTCAGGACAAAGAGAAGAGCAGCTCAGATCAACAACTCTACTACTGAGTTAAGAATGGGCATGATTAACTTATCTGAGTGTTGAAGCTCAGGACAAAAGGATAAAGCAGAAAAAGTGGTATTTTCACATCAGTAATTATTGAGTATTTTCAATATTTATAGGGCAAGGGTCATATAACTGGTGTAATGACATATTCTATTATGATTTAAGTTAGAAATAATAGTCTTGCATGTTTCAGTGCTGGTTTGGCAGGCAATAAAACCCTTCATCATGTGATTTCTTGGTGCATATATCGATATGTAGCATCATGAAATTGTGGAATATTATCTGGCTCTGCTTCTGGTTTGCATTCTGTGTTCTGATCTGCGGTTATGTGACCAACCTTCCTCATTCTTACATTCACAACATCACAGTAACATGACCACCACAATAGACTACAGTCCCTCATATCATGAGTCAAAATGGGTCCTTACATTCTTAAAAAGTTGCTGTTAGATACTATGTCCAATGGATGACCTTGAGTCCCACTCCATTGGCAAGTACTAGCTCCTAACACTATTAATGATACTCTATTATGCTTGCAAATGGGAGAATGTTACTCTTTGAGAGGCTTCACCCAGCACCTGATTCAGACAGACACAGACATGCTTGCCTAAACAGTCAATGAAGCTTGGGGACTCTTATATGAAAAATAGAAGAAAGAACTGGGGCCCTTAAGGAACTTATCAGGAAGACCAACAGAGTCAATTAACCTGGACCATTGGAGCTCTCAGAGACTGAACCACTACAGGTTGGGCCTAGGCCTCCTTGTACATACATAGTAGAAGTGAAGCTTGGTTTTTATATGGGTCCTGAATGACTAGAGCAGGGGCTATCTCAAAAGCTGTTGCCTGTATGTGGGCTATGTACTTGTAGCACAGTTGCCTTGTATGGCCTACCTAGGTGGGAGGGAATGTGCCAAGCCTTGCAGAGACTTGATGTGGCAGGGTAGGGGGATAGCCTGGGGAGATCCACCCTCTTAGAGGAGAAGTGGGGGAGATGGGAGAAGAGTTGGGGGAGGGGGTTACTGTAAGAAATAAATAAGTAAATAAGTGAATAAGTAAAACAATCACAATACAAAATGAATATAAAAACCAAGAAAGTAAACTAACACAGATAATTGGTGATGAAGAGAGGAAAAAGTGGTTGTGAAGACTGAAGCTGCAGCCATAGAACTCTTAGGATGCTGTCATAGAGCTTAGAGGATGATTCTGATAGGAATTCAATAGACAAGAATGGCAAATAAGGGCATTGTGTTCCATGTTCTTGAAGTTTCTGGATAAAACACAGACTCCATTAGGAACCATAACCAAGGCCATTTGTATTACATTCCAGCAAGATACTTAGTTGTACTTTTCCTAGTTATGAATATGTGAACGAAGCTGAATTTAATAGTAATAGCTTATTTAGTTGGTTTTAAGGAATGTCCCAGGTATGCACCATTAAGTCTCTATCATGGTTGTTAGTCATTGGGTGTAGCTCTAGCTATGTAGTCATTACACTGAGAAATGAGAAAAAATAGGCAGAAAGGTTTGTAAAATGTGAAGTTTGCTGACTAAAAAAGATATAGTCCAAAATATAGTCCAAACTCCAAAATAGTGTTTTCAGAAAAAAATCACTGGTAATTGTGAATGATATTAGTTCAATTAAGGAGAAACCATACAGTGTAAAATAGAGCAATAGAATGGCACCTTAATATTGGGGCTATATACATCCAAGACTCATGGACACATTGGTCCAAGACTGTCTTGGTAAATGTTTTCCCAACTTCATTTAGCAGGCTGCGGAAGTTCTGTTGTGTTTGCTGTTTGTTTATTTTGTTTTGCTTTAAGTGTTCCATGTTGAACAAACAGCAAAAATTAATACAACCATCATGATGCATTGGGTTGGAAGCCATGTACATTGTAAGAGGTTTAAACTAATATTGAGTTACACCAATATTTCAAAAAGAAGCTGGTGAGACCAAAGAGTATTTAAAAGCATCTACACCATCACTGTTATGCTCGCTACCCAAATTGTAGCTGCCTTTGTAGTTTCATTTGATTATTTCAGAAGCTGAAGGTTTTTGTATGTTCCTAGTTAGTAAAATATATACCATTCAGATGAGTCTGTATGAAAATAAAGTACTGTATAATAAGTATTGGAATATTATGAGTTCCTAGAGGAAATAAAATACAGATTGTATTTGGATTCACTGATAAAATGGGCTATCCTTACTTTTAGAAAGGTTGAGTGTTCTAGCTTGCTTTTTGTTTATATGACACAAAACAACTTAACCAGGATGCATTTATTAAAACATGAAATTCTTAGGTTATAGTCCATAACTAGATCAATTCAGGGCAGAAACATGGAAGTAGACCTGAAACAGAGATCACAGTAGAACACTGCTTACTGGTTTACCTGTCATGGCTCACCCAGCCTATATTTTCCACATCACAGAATCAACTGCCCAGGGGTGACATTGCCCAACTTATGTCAAATTGACATATTTATAACTAACCAGCACAACTAAGGAGGTGTAACAGCTTCAACAAAAGAAGAAAAACTAATGTCAGAATAAGTTCGTGATCATACAGTAATCCCAAAGATAAGTTTGAAATAAAAATGACAAAAATTACATTGAACTGATTACAGAGTCCCCAATGGAAGAGTTAGGGGAAGGACTGAAAGAGCTGAAGGGGTTTGCAACCCCATAGGAAGAACAACAATATCAACCAACCAGAGCTCCCAGGGTCTAAACTATCAACCAAGGAGTACACATGGAGGGACCCATGGCTCCAGCCATATATGTAGTAGAGGAAGGCCTTGTTGGGGATCAATGGGTGAAGAGGCCCTTGGTACCAAAAAGGCTCAAAACTCCAGTGTAGTAGAATGCAAGGGTGGTGAGGCAGGAGTGGGTAGGTATGTGGGGGCACACCCTCATAGAAGCAGAAGGAGGGGAGATGAGATTGGGGGTTCTGGAGGGAAAATCATGAAAGGGATAACATTTGAAATGTAAGTAAATAAAATATCTAATAAAAATACAAGCAAATAAACAAACAAAATAAACAAAATAAACCAAAAACCAAATAAAAATGATCGAACTATGTTTTAATCTCATGAAATTAATTATTTATTTACTTCTGATTTCTTAACTTTGGTGATTTTTAATTTATCTTGCATAAAAAATATATTACACATAAAATTATGAGCTGCCAGTGATATTCATTGAAATAATATCATGGTTAAATTTTCTACATTATCATAAAATAAATATTAAAAATGCATATCTGAATGGGAAAGGAATACATTTTTATATGGATGTAACAGCAGTTCTAATTTCTAGAAAATGTGTTATAAGTAACAGAACTGAACTTTATGATGTCTAGCTTTTTATTGCCTGACAAAAAGTACATTTCCATAACTTTGTAATGCAAATATGTCATAACTTAAGACTGAAATAGAATCTCATTCTTGTGCTTTTATTGTTTTTCTCAAGTTGTTTTCATTTTACATGAGTACATGATACTTTTGTAAATGAATATAGTTATGTCACATCATTTAAATTTTTCTCTTTTCCTTTCTTTATTACTCCCGACTCTGCTTCTTTTCCCTCTTCTCTACCCTTTTCTCTGTTACACTATGAACTGAAGTTTGTTTTATTTTCTCTATATTTATTAGCAGTCATCTATTTTCTACTATTTTATCTAAAGATTGACTCTTTTTTAGCCTATCATATTCTCTATTTAAGTAAGAGAGTTTCTGAATGTCTGATACTTGAAAATATCTTTAAAGTTTGATACTGTAATCATTTAATTAAAAAGAAAATATATTCTGTAAAATATTAAATACAAGCACATTTTTCTGTTAGAACAACATATTTTTAAGATTGTCTCTCTGCAGACCCTCTCTGTTCTCCATGTTCCCACATCAATCCCAACTGCTCATGCTTATCTCATGCTTATCTACAGTACTGCTACAGAGATCCAAATACAGCTTGATTTCCCCCTTCTCTACTCCTCCTATGGAGACCACGAAAGCTAGAAGATCCTGGGTAGATATCACGCAGACTCTAAGAAAACACAAATTTCAGCCAAAACTTCTATACCCAGCAAAACTCTCAATCACCATAGATGGAGAAACTAAGGTATTCCATGACAAAACCAAATTTGCACGATATCCTTCCACAATCCCAGCCCTACAAAGGATAATAGGGGGAAAACACCAACACAAGGAGGGAAACTACACCAAGGAAGAAGCAAGATAGAAACTTCCTCTCATTAAAACCAAAATAAGATAACCTCTCAAATATAAAAAATAATTTCAAAAATGTTGGGAGGTAATAATTAGCAGCTTAAGGGCACACCTTAAAGCCCTGGAACAAAAAGAAGCTAATTCACCCAGGAGGAGTAGAAGACAGGAAATCATCAAACTCAGGGCTGAAATCAATAAAGTAGAAACAAGAAACCCATACAAAGAATCAACAAAACCAGGAGCTGGGTCTTTGAGAAAATCAACAATATTGATAAACCCTTAGCCAGACTAACCAAAGGGCACAGAGACAATATTCATATTAACAAAATTAGAAATGAAAAGGGAGACATAACAACAGAAACTGAGGAAATTCAAAAGATCATCACATCCTACTACAAAAGTCTATACTCAACACAACTGGAGAATCTGGAGGAAATGGACAATTTCCTAGACATATACCAATACCAAAATTAAATCAGGATCAATTAGATCATCTAAACAGTCCCATAACTCCTAAAGAAATAGAAGGGGTTATAGAAATCCTCCTAACCAAAAAAAGTACGGGACCAGATGGTTTTAATGCAGAATTCTACCAGACATTCAAAGAAGACTTAACACCAATACTCTTCACAGTATAAGACAAAATAGAAACAGAAGGGACACTGCCCAACTCATTCTTTGAAGCCACAATTATGCTGATACCAAAACCAAACAAAGATCCAACAAAGAGAACTAGAGGCCAATTTCCCTTATAAATATCGATGCAAAAATACTAAATAAAATTGTTGCCAACAGAATCCAAGAGCACATCAAAATGAACATTCACCATGATCAAGTAGGCTTCATCCCAGGAATGCAGGGATGGTTCAATATATGGAAATCCATCAATGTAATCCACTACATAAACAAACTAAAAGAAAAAAAAACACTTAGTCATCTCATTACATGCTGAAAAAGTACTTGACAAAATTCAGCATCCTTTCATGCTAAAAGTCTTAGAAAGAGCAGGAATTCAAGGCCCATACCTAAATATAGTAAAAGAAATATACAGCAAACCAGTAGCCAACATCAAACTAAATGGAGAGAAACTTGAAGCAATCCCACTAAAATTGGGGACTAAACAAGGCTGCCCTCTCTCTCTCCATATCTTTTCAATATAGTACTTGAAGTTCTAGCAAGAGCAATTAGACAGCATAAGGAAGTCAAAGAGATACAAATTGGAAAGGAAGAAGTCAAACTATCATTATTTGCAGATGATATGATAGTTTACCTAAGCGACCCAAAAAACTCCACCAGAGAACTTCTACAGCTGAAAAACAACTTCAGCAAAGTGGCTGGTTATAAAATCAACTCAAGCAAATCAGTAGCCTTCCTGTACTCAAAGGACAAGCAGGCTGAGAAAGAAGTTAGAGAAATAACACCCTTCACAATAGCCACAAACAACATAAAGTACCTTGGTACAACAAGTGAAAGATCTGTATGACAGAAACTTCAAGTCCTTGAAGAAAGAAATCAAAGAAGATCTCAGAAGATGGAAATATATTTCATGCTCTTGGATTGACAGGATCCATATAGAAAAAAGGCCATCTTGCCAAAAGCAATCTGCAGATTCAATGCAATCCCCATCAAAATCCCAAATCAATTCTTCATAGATCGACAAAGAGTAATTCTCAAATTCATCTGGAGGAACAAAAAACCCAGGATTGCTAAAACTATTCTCAACAATAAAACGACTTCTGGGGGAATCAATATCCCTGACCTCAAACAATACTACATAGCAATTTTGTTAAAAAGTACAGTAACAAGCAAGTAGATCAATGGACTAGAATTGAAGACCAAGAAATGAACACACAGACTTATGGTCACTTGATCTTTGATAAAGGAGCTACATCCATCCAGTGGAGAAAAGATAGCCTTTTCAACAAATGATGCTGGTTCAACTGGAGGTCAACTTGCAGAAGAATGTGAATTGACCCACTCTTATCTCCTTGTACTAAGATCAACTCAAAGTGGATCAAGGACCTCCACATAAAACCAGACACACTGAAACTAATAGAAAAGAAACTGGGGAAGACCCTGGAGGACATGGGCACAGGGGCAAAGTTTCTCAACAGAACACCAATAGATTATGCTCTAAGATCACGAATTGACAAATGGGACCTCATAAAATTATGAAGTTTCTGCAAGGCAAAGGACACTGTCAGAAGGACAAAATGGCAACCAACAAATTGGGAAAAGATCTTCACCAACCCCACATCTGACAGAGGGCTAATATCCAATATATAGAAAGAACTCAAGAAATTAGACCCCACAGAACCAAATAACCCTATTAATAATGGGGTACCGAGTTAAACAAAGAATTGTCACCAGAAGAAATTCGAATGGCTGAGAAACACCTTAAGAAATGACCTTCATTAGTCATCAGGGAAATGCAAATCAAAACCACATTGAGATTCCACCTCACACCAGTCAGAATGGCTAAGATTAAAAACTCAGGAGACAGCGGCAAGGATGTGGAGAAAGAGGAACACTCCTCTACTGTTGGTGGGATTGCAAGATGGTACAACCACTCTGGAAATCAGTCTGGTGGCTCCTCAGAAAATTGGGCATGATACTTCCAGAGAACACTCTCATACCACACCTGGGCATATACCTGGAGGATTCCCCTGCATACAATAAAATCACATGCTCTACTATGTTCATAGCAGCCTTATTTATAATAGCCAGAAGTTGGAAGGAGCCCAGATGTCCCTCAAAAAAAGGAATGGATACAGAAAATGTGGTATATTCATACAGTGGAATACTACTCATCAATTAAAAATAATGAATTCATGCAATTTGTAGGCAAATGGTTGGATCTGGAAAATATTATCCTAAGCGAATTAACCCAATCACAAAAGAATACACATGAAATGCAATAAAAAATATAGAATATAAATAATCTCACACCAGAAAGTCCAAAGGAAGGGATTCAACTACATACAACCAGACATACATACATATATATGTATATACATACATGCATACATATACACATACACACAGAGACAAACACACCATCATTACCAATAACACTAGCACACCACTCACAGCATAATAACAGAAATCAATAATAATTGGTCACTGATATTTTTCTATTTCAGTGGTCTCAATTCCCAAATAAAGGGGAACAGACTAACAGAATAGATGCAAATCAGAATTCGCCCTTCAGCTGCTTACAAGACAAACAATTCAAACTCAAGAATAGACATTACATCAGGGTAAAAGATTGAAAAAGGATATACCAGGTGCTATGAACGTAAGTAAACTGGTATAGCCAAATTAATATCTAACAAAATATTCTTCAAACCCAGTCAAAATATATGGAGAAGCACAATTCCTACCCATCAAAGGGGAAATCTACCAAGATAACATTCCAATTCTTAATGTCTCTGACCCAAACAAAAGGGTGCCCACTTTTGTAAAAGAAATTCTACTATAATTAAAATCACATACTGAACCTCATACACTCTTCATGGGAGACTTAAAAACTCTATTCTAGACAGGTCATCCAGACAGAAACCTCAAAAGATAAATATTGGAGCTAACAGATATTATAAACCAAATGTATATAACACATATTTCCAGAATATTTCACACAAACACAAAAGAATATACCTTTTTCTTAGAATGTTGAGGAGCTATCTCCAAAATTGTTCATATACTCAGACACAAAGTAAGTCTCAACAGATTCAAAAATTTGAAAATACTCACTGTATCCTATCAGACCACCACAAATTAAAGCTAGATATCAACAACAAGAAAAACAACAGAAAACTTACTAACCTTAGAAACTGAACAGCTCTCTACTCAATTAAAAATGGGTCAAGACAGAAATGAAGAAAAATTAATGATTTCCTAGGATTCAATTAAAAAATATCTTACACAAACTTATGGAACAATATAAATGTGGTGCTAAGAAGAAAGTCTGTGGCACCAATATCTATGTGAAGAAAAAATTGGGGAGAGATTGTTTTGTTATTTTTAATTGTTGTCCCTTACAAACTGAGGGCAAAGGGACCTGGGGATAAGGGATGTCACATGGAAGCCAGGAGGCCTAGAAAGACAGGAATCTGTGGCCTGGATGCATTACATGAGAGAAGAATATCTTAAATTAAAAAAAGAACTTTAGTATAATGTTAATATACTTTAAATTGTCATTTCTTCATTATGAGTTATGTCCTTGAAATATTATTTTGAAGGAAAAACTTATGTTCTCTATATTTCATGACAGTTTATCAGATTCTAGTACTTCAGTTATAAATTCTTCCTTATTCTGATTATTTATTTTCTTCAGGTTCATTCATATTTTGTACATTTATATATTGGTTTATCCCACATATTTGCAATATTACCAATATACATCAATTTTTGCTTTAATTTTGCTCAGTTTTTTCTTGGAACTTTGTCAGTAAATGTCCTAAACCTAGAAATCAGAACTTTTTTTTTTTTTTTTTGGTTTTTCAGGACAGGGTTTCTCTGTGTACCTCTGACTGTCCTAGAACTCTGTAGATCAGGCTGGCCTCGAACTCAGAAATTCACCTGCCTCTGCCTCCCAAGTGCTGGGATTAAAGGCGTGTGCCACCACCGCCCTGCTCAGAGTTTTCTTCAGCTTAGACTTTTGTCCTATTTGCCTTTCTTTGACATAATAATAATAATATTAAAAATAATAATTTTCTTGTTCATATTTTATGTGCTTTCAGGTATAACATGTGATTCATTCAAAATATACATTCAAGATATTGTTTATATGTTATGTTAAAATAAGAATAAGGTTTTATTCATTTAGGTATATTAATTGTTCTTAAGTATGAAATACATTCAAGTTGTCAATGTAGACCAGAAATCATCAAAAATATTCAAAATAGTGTTGAGTAGATTTTCTCTTTTGTTCAAATAAGCTTATATTCCAAATTCTCGAGAATTAGACAGATTTTAAGCAAATTTTACTTTACTAAATTAAATGATTCCTCAGTGAAATAATCATTGAATTCTAATTTCTATATTCAAATCAAAATTCTTACACTGATATGCCACACCACAGCTTATATATCCTATACTCGATTAAGTTCAATTCAATTACAGTATACCATTCAACTGTTTTTGCATACCTGAGATGATTTTTGCCTTGAGGAAAAATTCTAACTCTATTCAAAGTCTGTTTCATAACTGAAAGAAGAATAGTGGAGAATTTTTAAGAGGAATAAGTGCTGTCAGAGTAAATTACAATCTCCTATATAAATTTTGAGATATATGAAAAAGTTCTAAGTATGCACAAAACTAAGAAATATATTGTTTAAATAAAAGATAAAATTACCCTTCTTTTGGGATCTTCACTTCAAGAACAGAAAACTAAACTATTGTGAAGGGCATAGTATGGTCCTGTTTATAGACAGCTACACCGGATGAGACACTATAGAACTCAGGCGATGAGAGACTGTAGAACTTGGGAGCAAAAAACTACTAAGGATCAGAATGCACACAAAAAAAAGAGTCAATATGAAGCAGTCAACTCATTTCTTTTTCCTTTTAATTTCTAAAAATTTACTGAAGAATCTTCTTTATCATAACTTGCCAATTTTAAATTGAATGGCTCTGGTAAGCAATTGCTTAATCAGTCCGAAGCATTGTGTGAATTCAGCAGCACCTGCAGGAGAAAAAAAAAATGGGTGTCTGGGGCCAGAAGGAGTAATTTGTAGAAGGTTTGGGACCTGGAAACTGGGACAAAGTCAAAATTGCTTTGCAATTCATCTTAGAGAAAGGCAGAGAGAGGGAAGGAACTGTAAAATGCCTTAAAAATAGATTTAAACAAAGAAGAACTTAATGATGTGAATGGACTTATTTTTAGTTAGATTTAAAACTATCTTAGGAAGAATATGAAAAAGTCATTTCTGTCTTTCTAATGATTCAAAACTATCAAAGTAAAGCCCATTCAATAAATGGGAAAATGTTATTATCTGCTTTCTAAGAGTATAAATTATTTTGCTTTGTAAGACAGTTGATTTCAATTAATGGAAAATGACTACTGTTGAGCTTTCCATGTTAATGCACATGGATATTTAGAGTAAATAAGATAATGTTTGAAGTCCTTGAGTACTGGCAGCACCAGACAGATGTAAATTCAATATAATGATGTGAGGAGGGAAAGAGGCTTCAGTGGATAAGAGAACTTGCCTTTCTTCTTCTTCTTCTTCTTCTTCTTCTTCTTCTTCTTCTTCTTCTTCTTCTTCTTCTTCTTCTTCTTCTTTTTCTTCTTCCTCTTCTTCTTCTTCCTCCTCCTCCTCTTCCTCTTCTCTTTTATTTTAATTTATTTACATTTTGAGTGTTATTCCCTTACCCAGTGTCCCCCTCTCCTTGGAAACTCCTCTCCCCCTCCCCTGCTTCTATGAGGCTATTCCTCTAGAGGACTGCCCAATACCTCCATTTAGATGGCTAACTGCCAATAACCCCTCTTCCAGGGTATTCCTGGGTATTTTCTGTCCTCATCTAGCTTCCAAGAGCACCTACATGCCCTACTTAAATGCATATATAACATACCCAGTATACATATAAACACCCACACAAAAAATGAATCTTTAATATTAGAAAGTTCCCCAAATGAACAACTTTTCAAAAATGTCACTTTTTCTTAAAAATCTAGAACACTTTTATTTTCCTTTTGGTGGCTAATAGTTGTCAATTATGTTTTTATTCATTTGGCGGGATTAGACTTAAACTGTAAGTGATGAATTTGTCATGCATCATCAGATTATTTTTAATCAGGACACTACTACTAATAAAGTTTAATGTAAATATATTTCTCTTTCAGTGGAGAAGAAAAATTTCAAATCCCTGTATATAATACGGGGTTTGCATTTTCTATCCATTTGCATAATGATTGTAGATTTCCATGTCAAAAACATTTGAGTTAATGTGTTCTCTCTTTCTAACAATATTCATTTGGTATGAAGTTTGCTTTACTGTAACTTTTATGTTTTCACACTTTATTTTTAATGATGGTTCTTAAACACTCATAACACACCACCCACCAGAGGCCTTGGAGAAAAAGGATACAGGGGAAGTGGACTTGTTTAGAAAGGTCTTTGGAGCAACTCCCATTCATGTTGTCTGGAAATTAGTAGTTCAGGCCACAGGTTAACAGGCAGCTGCAGCTTGATCCACTGACAAACACCTCATGGATACATGAGCAGTCCGGTTTGGTAGAGTTGGGTTAGCAACAGCTGTGACTAGACCAACCAGACACAGCCAGGCCTCAGCAATGGCTTGAGTCAGCAGGAGAGACAACAGGAATGCCAGGAGAAGTTCTCAGCTGTGCCTCTCTTAGAGAAGCAAAGATCAGTGCAGGCAAGAGACACACAAGCATTGCACAGATAGCCCTACCAGCAAGCTAAGCTCTTTTACTGTCAGTCTGTCTGGACTTGCATGTGCATCCAATAAGCTTGAGTTCTGAGATTCCCAAGAAATGTAGCTTACTCAGTGTAAAGCAGACTAACACATGTGTGTTGTTAGCAAAGGATCTGTCATCATGTGTTTCATGTGTTTTCTCTAGCTGAACATTGTCTCTCCTGTATCAGCTTCTGTAAAAACACTCCTTCACAAGTCTGCCTTAGTCTTTCACCTGTGTCCACTTCAGGAAAACAATCCTTTATGTATTTGTCCCAGCAAAACACCATCCACTGCACCTGACTCTCCAAAGAACCTTAAAGTTTCCACTTCATTTTACAATGTGTGCTGAGAGGATTCATAGACATGTGTATGTATAACACCTTTGATATTATGCTACAGATAGAACTGTATACTCAGCCTTGGATATTTTTATTTAAAGTACAAAAACTATGACCAAAACCTTTATTAAAAGTAGTGAACAATCATCGAAGGTGGATACATTTTCAGACCAAAAACACATTATTTGGTCAAATATAAGGGAAACATTTTTTTTATAACCATTAACGCCTTCCCCAGGAACTTTCAATGAATGAGTCAATAAAAGTGGATATGTTCTGCAGCGTTGACAACAGCAGGAAGGATTCCTGTGCACCAACAGTTTTCCCACTTACACTGTGCAACCTTATCAACAACACTCATTCTATCACTGAACACCCAAGTACAAAATGATCACACACATTCCACCCCCCCCAAAAATCTCATGGTTTCTGAACATTATTGTTGACCATTTTAATAGTTATTTTGAAGGGCAGCTATCTGTGGCCACTGGTTAGTTTTGGCTGGATGTGTTTGTTTTAATTATAGAAAGTCCTATTATTTTAATTACTTTATAGTATTTATCAATGGTAAAATACACATATAATCTTAAAATAAATTATTAATTTGTTTTAGTTTGATAGTATCTTTAAAAATGTATTTTGATTGCTTGTTAGAGGTTTTCATTCTCTCTCTCTCTCTCTCTCTCTCTCTCTCTCTCTCTCTCTGTGTTTGTGTAGGTTTGTATGAGTGTGCGTGTGTCCACATACATATTATGCTTCAGGTTTGGATGTCAGAGGCATCTGTTTCCTTTTTAAATGTGGATTTGAGGTATTAAACTCAGATGATCAGACTTGGAGGAAAAAATAAGGCATTGTTATCTGCTGAACCTTGTTTCTACTTTTGAATATTTAAAGAAACTACCAATATTTATATTAAAAATGGAATGAAATATTCCTGAAATTGGAAAATAGTCTTTTATAGTCCAGGTACACATATAAAAATAAAAACACTAAATATACTGTAACATTTGTAATGAAACATAAAAAAGCCAGTGTTACAGCAAAAGTCATAGAGCAAATTTTACAGCGTATGGTGATTCTGAAATATTTAACTTAACATGGCAATCAAGGATTTTATTTTATTTTTTTATTTATAATCTTCCATAGGACGTGAAGGTGTAAATATAATAACAAATATTCAAGAACTTCATAATATTCATATCAATAAGTGTGAGATGAAGTCTCTCTGAACTCTAAACACAAGCAGGCATATGCACATCATTTTATAGTTTATTTCAAGAGAAAAAATAAGACTGAAAGATACCAAGCAGAGAATCATTTGTACTATTTTAGAAGAAACGGTACATTGAAGGAAGTGTGCTTAGTAGAGACATGATTTCTAGTGGTCTGACATGGACCCTCTTTCTGATATTTCCACACATTCACTACAGCAAGAATTCAAAGGATACAATAGAATTTTCACAGTAGAATATAAAGGTGTGGAAATGCTCTGAGCATAATGCTGTAAGTTTTCAGGTAGGTTGAACATTTTCTACATGTCTTAGGAAGGAAGAAGAGCCTTCGAAAAATTTGAACTCTCCTTCAAATAACAAATTTAAAATTATTCACCATGCAAATTGATCTATTCCAAGTAAATACAAGTTTACCCTATTTCATGTAAAATTTTGTTTTCTAATAAACAAACATGATCTATGGTTATTTGCCAGATCACAAAAGAGCCTTCACCCACTTTGCATATACATAGTTATTACTGTTCTTCAGGCTGTAATGCTTGTAAATGCTGCCCTTGGGTATTGTCATTAAGTTGAAGATGTAAGAATTTTTTTTTTTTTTTTTTTTTTTTTTTTCACTTTTTTTTTTTTTTTTTTTAATTTTATTTTCTATATTCTATGTTTACATTCCAAAGGCTTTCCCCTTTCCCAGTTCCCACCCACCATAGTTCCCATAGTTCCTCTCCCCCCCATCTGTTCCCCAATAATTCCCCCTCCCCCCTCGGTTTCTTTACTAAACTGGAAGCAATCTTTACAGGCCCAGGGTCCTCTCCTTTCTTCTTCTTGGGAATCATTTGACTTGCTATTTGTGTCTTGAGTATTTAGGGCTTCTGGGCTCATTAATATCCACTTATCAGTGATTGCATTTCAGGTGCATTCTTTTGTGATTGGGTTAATTCACTCAGGATGATATTTTCCAGGTCTAACCATTTACCTACAAATTGCATGAATTCATTATTTTTAATTGCTGTGTAGTATTCCATTGTATAAATATACCACATTTTCTGTATCCATTCCTCCTTTGAGGGATATTTGGGCTGCTTCCAATTTCTGGCTATTATAAACAAGGCTGCTATAAACATAGTGGAGCATGTGTCCTTATTGCATGCAGGGGAATCCTCTGGGTATATGCCCAGGAGTGGTATGCCAGGGTCCTCTGGAAGTAACATGCCCAATTTTCTGAGGAACCGCCAAACTGATTTCCAGAGCGGTTTTACCATTTTGCAATCCCACCAACAGTGGAGGAGTGTTCCTCTTTCTCCACATCCTCGCCAGCACTTGTTGTCTCTTGAGTTTTTAATCTTAGCCATTCTGACTGGTGTGAGGTGGAATCTCAGGGTTGTTTTGATTTGCATTTCCCTGATGACTAATGATGTTGAACATCTTTTAAGGTGTTTCTCGGCCATCCGAATTTCTTCTGGTGAGAATTCTTTGTTTAGCTCTGTGCCCCATTTTTTGATAGGGTTATTTGGTTCTTTGCAGTCTAACTTCTTGAGTTCTTTGTATATATTGGATATTAGCCCTCTGTCGGATGTGGGGTTGGTGAAGATCTTTTCCCACTTTGTTGGTTGCCGTTTTGTCCTTCTGACAGTGTCCTTTGCTTTGCAGAAACTTTGTAATTTTATGAGGTCCCATTTGTCGATTCTTGATCTTAGAGCATAAGCTATTGGTGTTCTGTTCAGGAACTTTTCCCCTGTGCCCAAGTCCTCCAGGGTCTTCCCAAGTTTCTTTTCTAATAGTTTCAGTGTGTCTGGTTTTATGTGGAGGTCCTTGATCCACTTGGAGTTGATCTTAGTACAAGGAGATAAGAGTGGGTCAATTCGCATTCTTCTGCATGTTGACCTCCAGTTGAACCAGCACCATTTGTTGAAAAGGCTATCTTTTTTCCACCGGATGGTTGTGGCTCCTTTATCAAAGATCAAGTGACCATAAGTCTGTGGGTTAATTTCTGGGTCTTCAATCCTATTCCATTGATCTACCTGCCTGTTGCTGTACCAATACCATGCAGTTTTTAACACAATTGCTCTGTAGTACTGCTTGAGGTCAGGGATATTGATTCCCCCAGAAGTCCTTTTATTGTTGAGAATAGTTTTAGCTATCCTGGGTTTTTTGTTGCTCCAGATGAATTTGAGAATTGCTCTTTCTAGATCTATGAAGAATTGATTTGGGATTTTGATGGGGATTGCATTGAATCTGTAGATTGCTTTTGGCAAGATGGCCATTTTTACTATATTGATCCTGCCAATCCAGGAGCAAGAAATATTTTTCCATCTCCTGAGGTCTTCTTCGATTTCTTTCTTCAGGGACTTGAAGTTCCTGTCATACAGATCTTTCACTTGTTTGGTTAGAGTTACGCCAAGGTACTTTATGTTGTTTGTGGCTATTGTGAAGGGTGTTATTTCCCTAACTTCTTTCTCAGCCTGCTTGTCCTTTGAGTACAAGAAGGCTACTGATTTGCTTGAGTTAATTTTATAACCAGCCACGTTGCTGAAGTTGTTTATCAGCTGTAGAAGTTCTCTGGTGGAGTTTTTTGGATCGCTTAAGTAGACTATCATATCATCTGCAAATAATGATACTTTGACTTCTTCCTTTCCAATTTGTATCCCTTTGACTTCCTTATGTTGTCTGATTGCTCTCGCTAGAACTTCAAGTACTATATTGAAAAGATATGGAGAGAGAGGACAGCCTTGTCTAGTCCCTGATTTTAGTGGAATTGCTTCAAGTTTCTCTCCATTTATTTTGATGTTGGCTACTGGTTTGCTGTAGATTGCTTTTACTATGTTTAGGTATGGGCCTTGAATTCCTGCTCTTTCCAAGACTTTTAGCATGAAAGGATGCTGAATTTTGTCAAATGCTTTTTCAGCATCTAATGAGATGACCATGTGGTTTTTTTCTTTTAGTTTGTTTATGTAGTGGATTACATTGATGGATTTCCGTATATTGAACCATCCCTGCATTCCTGGAATGAAGCCTACTTGATCATGGTGAATGATCGTTTTGATATGCTCTTGGATTCGGTTGGCAAGGATTTTATTTAGTATTTTTGCATCTATATTCATAAGAGAAATTGGCCTGTAGTTCTCTTTTTTTGTTGGATCTTTTTGTGGTTTAGGTATCAGCGTAATTGTGGTTTCGAAGAATGAGTTGGGCAGTGTCCCTTCTGTCTCTATTTTGTGGAATAGTTTGAAGAGTATTGGTGTTAAGTCTTCTTTGAAGGTCTGGTAGAATTCTGCACTAAAACCATCTGGTCCCGTACTTTTTTTGGTTGGGAGGCTTTCTATAACCCCTTCTATTTCTTTAAGGGTTATGGGACTGTTTAGCTGGTCTACTTGATGCTGATTTAATTTTGGTATTTGGTATCTGTCTAGGAAATTGTCCATTTCCTCCAGATTCTCCAGTTGTTTTGAGTATAGGCCTTTGTAGTAGGATCTGATGATCTTTTGAATTTCCTCTGTTTCTGTTGTTATATCCCCCTTTTCATTTTTAATTTTGTTAATTTGGATACTATCTCTGTGCCCTTTGGTTAGTCTAGCTAAGGGCTTATCTATCTTGTTGATTTTCTCGAAGAACCAGCTCTTGGTTTTGTTGATTCTTTGTATGGTTCTCTTTGTTTCTGCTTGATTGATTTCAGCCCTTAGTTTGATGATTTCCTCTCTTCTACTCCTCCTGGGTGAGTTAGCTTCTTTTTGTTCCAGCGCCTTCAGGTGTGCTGTTAAGTTGCTAGTGTATGCTCTTTCCAGTTTCTTTTTGGAGGCACTCAGGGCTATGAGTTTTCCTCTTAGCACTGCTTTCATTGTATCCCAGAGATTTGGGTAGGTCGTACCTTCATTTTCATTGAAGTCTAAAAAGTCTTTGATTTCTTTCTTTATTTCTTCCTTGACCAGGGTGTCATTGAGTAGAGTATTGTTCAGTTTCCATGTGTATGTGGGCTTTCTGTAGTTCTTCTTGCTATTGAAGACCACTTTTACTCCATAGTGATCCGATAGGAGACATGGGATTAGTTCGGTCTTCTTGTATTTGTTGAGGTCTGTCTTGTGACCAATTATATGATCAATTTTTGAGAAGGTACCGTGCGGTGCTGAGAAAAAGGTATACTCTTTTGTTTTAGGATGGAATGTTCTATATATATCTGTTAAATCCAATTGGTCCAAAGCTTCAATTAGTTTCACTGTGTCCCTGTTTAGTTTCTGCTTTCCTGATCGGTCCATTGAGGAGAGTGGAGTGTTGAAGTCACCTACAATCATTGTGTTAGGTGCGATGTGTGCTTTAAGCTTTAGTAAAGTTTCTTTTACGAATGAGGGTGCCCTTGCATTTGGTGCATAGATGTTCAGTATTGAGAATTCTTCTTGGTGGATTTTCCCTTTGACAAGCAGGAAGTGACCTTCTGTGTCTCTTTTGATGACTTTAGGTTGAAAGTCGATTTTATCTGATATTAGAATGGCTACTCCAGCTTGTTTCCTGGGACCATTTGCTTGTAGAACTGTCTTCCAGCCTTTTACTCTAAGGAGGTGTTTGTCTTTGACACTGAGATGTGTTTCCTGTATGCAGCAAAATGTAGGGTCCTGTTTCCGTATCCAGTCTGTTAGTCTGTGTCTTTTGATTGGGGAATTGAGTCCATTGATATTAAGAGATATTAAGGAATAGTAATTATTACTTCCTGACATTTTGGGAATTGTTATTATTATTTGTATTTGAGTGGTTCTCTTCTTTTGGGTTGGATGAGATGGGGTTTCTATCTTGTTTCTTCTGGGGTGTTGTTTCCCCCCTTGTGTTGGTATTTTTCCCCTATTATCCTTTGTAGGGCTGGGTTTGTAGATAAGTATCTTGCAAATTTGGTTTTGTCGTGGAATATCTTGGTTTCCCCATCTATGGCAATTGAGAGTTTCGCTGGGTATAGTAGTCTTGGCTGAAGTTTGTGTTCTCTTAGGGTCTGCATAAGGTCTGCCCAGGATCTTCTAGCTTTCATGGTCTCAGGTGAGAAGTCTGGTGTAATTCTGATAGGTCTTCCTTTATATGTTACTTGTCCTTTTTCTCTTACTGCCTTTAATATTCTTTCTTTGTTTAGTACATTTGGGGTTTTGACTATTATGTGACGGGAAGTATTTCTGTTCTGGTCCAGTCTATTTGGGGTTCTATAGGCTTCTTGTATATTCATGGGCATCTCTCTCTTTAGGTTGGGGAAATTTTCTTCCATAATTTTGTAGAAGATATTTGCTGGCCCTTTAAGTTGTAGATCTTCATTCTCATCTATCCCTATAATCCTTAGGTTTGGTCTTCTCATTGTGTCCTGGATTTCCTGAATGTTTTGGGTTACCAGCTTTTTGCATTTTGCATTTTCTTTAATTGTTGAATCCATGGTTCCTATGGTATCTTCAGCATCTGAGATTCTGTCTTCTATCTCTTGTATTCTATTGTTGATATTTGCATCTATGACTCCTGATTTCTTCCCAAGGTTTTCTATTTCCAACATTGTCTCCCTTTGCGATTGCTTAGTTGTTTCTACTTCTGTTTTTAGATTTTGTATGGTTTTGCTCAGATCTTTCAGTTGCTTGTTTGTGTTTTCCTGTAATTCTTTAAGGGATTTTTGTGTTTCCTCCTTTATGACTTCTACTCGTTGACCCATGTTCTCTTGTATTTCTTTGGGTGATTTTTGTTTCTCCCCCTTATTGGGATTCACTTTTTGCTCTATATTCTCCTGGATTTCTTTAAGTGATTTTTGTGTCTGCCTTGTATGGGCTTCTAGTTTTTGATCTATTTTCTCCTCTATTACTTTAAGAAATTTATCTAAGTGATCCTCAATCTGCATCTTTACCAGTGATTTTAGATCTGAGTCTTGTTTTTCTGGTGTGTTGAGATATCTGGGATTTAATTGTGTTTGTCTTGCAATGGCTTCTAGCTTTTGATCTATTTTCTCATGTATTACTTTAAGAGATTTATCTAAGTGTTCCTCTATCAGCATCCTGACCAGTGATTTTAGATCTGAGTCTTGTTTTTCTGGTGTTTCGGGGTATCCAATATTTATTGCTGTTGGGGAACTGGGTTCGGATGCCGCCATATTGCCTTGATTTTTGTTAGTAGCGATCTTACGTTTGCCTTTTGCCATCTGGTTAACTCTGGTGTTAGTTGGTCCTGTAGATACTAGCTGGTGCTTGACCCTCCTGTGGGGTTGTAAGGCTATTTCCCAGTGACTGGGATACCTGAATCACTGTCCTGCGGGGCTCTTGCTCACAGATTGCTGACAGGTGGCCTGAGTCCCCCGAGGTCTTAACCTCAGGATATCCCAGGTATTTGGTTCCGCCTGTTGGGCGGCTGCTCTGCACTGCTCCTGCTCAGGGTTCGCTGTCTGATATCCTGTTTCCCCAGGGGTCTTAAAGTTGGGATATCTCAGTTATCTGGTTCCGCCTGCTGGTCCCAAGCTGCTGGGAAGCTGGCTGGGTCCGGTTTCCAGCTTCCCTGCCACTGGCTGGATGGGAGGCTGGTTCGGCCTCCGGCTGGGTCTGGGTACCTGGCACACTGGCTGACTCTGGCTTCCTCACCACCAGCTGGACGAGAAGCTGCAGACAATATGGCAGCTGCCTGCAGGGAGCTCGGGGTCCGCCCCGCGCGCGAGTGCAGAGTGCACCCGCTATTCTGTGCCCAATTCCCACTCCAGGCCTGAGTCCCCGAAGGTCTTAAGTTCGGGCTGTGTCGGGTACCTGGTTCTGCCGCCGCCGCTGGATGGTTCTGAGCACCTGGGACGCTGGGTGACCCTCCGGCTTCCCCACCGCCAGCTGGGCGGGAAGCTGCAGGCAATATGGCAGCTGCCTGCAGGGAGCTCGGGGTCCGCCCCGTGCGCGAGTGCAGAGTGCACCCGCTATTCTGTGCCCAATTCCCACTCCAGGCCTGAGTCCCCGAAGGTCTTAAGCTCGGGCTGTGTCGGGTACCTGGTTCTGCCACCGCCGCCGGATGGTTCTCGTAAGAATTTTTAACAACCTAAAATTAGGACCAGGAAAACCAAATGCCTATTGCTGGGACCACAGATGGGCTATAGGAACAAAGAGCTAATGTCTGTGCTACGTGCCCTGCTATTCTCAGAAAGTAAAACCAAGAGTGCAGTGATTTTCCTTGGCTTCAGTAGCTGTGATGGTAAATTCAGACAGCTGGAGACAGGAGGTGGAAGGGAGAGTCCTAAGAGCAGCATACTAACCACACCTAATCTATCACATGCTTGGAGAGAAGCAAGCTGTGTAAAACCTAAGTCCTATTTCGTTATAAATTATTTTGTGTATGAATGGTTTCTCTAAGTAAAATCTATCTATCTATCTATCTATCTATCTATCTATCTATCTATCTATTTATCTTTCTATCTATGTATATATAACTGCTGTATTATATTTTGGAATGTATTGTTTCGTTTGATTTCAGTCAGGACAATGTATTACAGAGTAAAATAAAGATTTGAGAACTTTGTGCCAAATAACAAAGGACTGTGCTTTTATTACCCTTAACAGGAAATAATAACAGCAGGAGAAGTTAACTTGTGTGGGTGAGAATATCAAACATGAAATATGAACAAATATGAACGTTTTAGTATCTATTTGAAAGTTATATAACTTAACAATAGATATAAAGAGATTTAGAAATTAAAAAAAAACAAAATCTCCCATCTTCTGCAATGTTTTCTGAGCTTGAGGTATAAAGTTTTTGTTGTAATGTAGTACTATAATTAGACAATCACAGGAACATTTTTATGCATTTTTCCTGGAATGGATCTCCATAGTAGCTTCTGTTTACTAAAAAATAAGCTACTTACCTGCTGGTATTAGAAATTTGTTTCAGATGCAATTAGAATCTCTAGTGATTTAGGATCATGTTACCAGTAATTCTGCCACTAGTGTCTATGATTTCTCTACCAAGAGTATTTGGTTATCAGAACATGAGTTATCTTCAAGAGCTGAATTGGAATCCAATGTAATAGATGACCCTTTCCTATATGATACAGGTGCCACTATTTCACTACTAGAAGTGGGTGACTGGTCTTTCACTGTGCTTACTGGCTTAACTACTAAGTAGGGCTAATTGGTTACTTTTCTTCATTGACATCTTCTATAACACTTTCAGTAACTGTAAAAGTATTCCCTTTTTATGCTTTAATATAAAAGCATGTAATATAAAATTTAGTATAAAATTTGTTGAAAAATTTTCTAATTAGGTATATTCTTTATTTACACTTCAAATGTTGTCCCCTTTCCTGGTTCCCCCTCCCCTGATAATCCCATAAGTCATCTCCCCTTCCCCAATCAACCCACCCCCATTTCCCTGTCCTGGTATTCCTCTACACTACAGCATCAAGAGCAAGGGCCTCTCCCCCATTTGGTGTCCAACAAGATCATCATCTGCTGCTGATGTGTCTGAGGTCATGGGTAACTCCAAGTATACTCTTTAGTTGAAGGAGATACAGAGACAAAGTATGGAGCAGAGTCTGAAAGAAACACCATCCAGATACTACCCCACCTAGGAATTCATCCCATATACAGTTACAAAACCCAGACAGTATTGTGGATGCCCACAAGTGCTTGCTGACAGGAGTTAGATATAGCTGTCACCTGGGAGGCTCTGCTAGTGCATGACAAATACAGAGGGGGACACTCTCAGCCAGCCATTGAACTGAGCACAGCGTCCCCAAAGGATGAGATAGAGAAAGGGCCAAAGGAGCTGAAGGGGTTTGCAGCACCATAAGAGAAACAAAAATATGAGTCACCAAATACTCCCAGAACTCCCAGGGACAAAACCATCAATCAAAGAATAAAAAGTATTCCTCGAGAGTGTTTTAATTTCAGTTCAAACTTGCTTACTCCACTATGTCTAAGTGTTTGGTGTCATCAGCAATATCATTTTGCCTTCAAGTTCTGGGACACAATCCAAGGTACTGGATAATAGGTGGTACTATCTTGCAACTTCCTCATTAATGTCATAAATAAAATTTTCCTTATCTGGCATTTTTTTCTTACTAATATTTATTTTCAAATATACAAACTAATAATTATAGGCATTTTTATTAGATATTTGCATTATTTACATTTCAAATGTTATCCTCTTTCCTCATCACCTCTCCAAAAACCCCCTATCCTATCACACCTCCTCCTGCTTATCAACCCTCTCTCCCACTTTCCTGACCTGACATTCCCTTATACTGGAGCATCAAGCCTTCACAGGACCACTACCCTCTCCTCTCATTGATTTCTGAAAAGGTCATCCTTTGCTACATATGTAGCTGGGGCCAAGGATTACTCTATGCATACTCGTTGTTTGGTGGTTTAGTCCCTAGGAGCTCTGGAAATACTGGTTGGTCCTACTCAGCTATTAAAAAGAATTAATTCATGAAATTCTTAGGAAAATGGATGGAACTAGAACTAGAGAGTCAACCCTATTATAATATGGGGTACAGAGCTAAACAGAGAATTTTCACCTGAGTAATATTGTACTGGCTAGTTTTGTGTGTCAACTTGACACAGGCTGGAGTTATCATAGGAAAAGGAGCTTCAGTTGGGGAAGTGCCTCCATGAGATCCAGCTGTGTGGCATTTTCTCAATTAGGGATCAAGTGGGGGAGAGCCCCTTGTGGGTGGTACCATCTCTGGGCTGGTATTCTTGGGTTCTATAAGAGAGCAGGCTGAGCAAGCCAGGGGAAGCAAGCCAGTAAGGAACATCCCTCCATGGCCTCTGCATCAATTCTTGCTTCCTGACCTGCTTGAGTTCCAGTCCTGACTTCCTTTGGTAATGAACAGCTGTGTGGAAGTGTAAGCTCAATAAACCCTTTCCTCCCCAACTTGCTTCTTGGTCATGATGTTTGTGCAGGAATAGAAACCCTGACTAAGACAAATTGGTACCAGAAGTGGGGTATTCCTGTGACAACCTGACCATGGTTTGGGGAGGACTGTGGAAGGACTTTAGAACTTTGGATTAGATGGTCCATTCAGTGTTGAGACCTCTGTGAGATGTGTAGGAGCTTGGAAGATTATGTTGAGAACAGTGGAGAAGATGGAGGCCTGGCTTGTGAAGTTTCAGAGGGAAAATTAAAGACTCTTATCAGGGACATGAACATTCTGTGGTTTTGGTTAGCTGGGGCTGAAGAATCAGCTGTGAGTAACAAGATACCAAAAATATTAAAGTCAACCTTCGTGTTACTGGGACTATTGATGCTGGTTAGCTGGAGCTAAGAAATTAGCAGTGATTAAGAAGAAACCAGCATCACTGAGGTGAAATCTTCTGGGAAGTGTTTTCTGAGAGCACAGAGGGTGTGTTCCAGATAGCCAAGGTTGTGCCTCATGCTGTAGCAGGACTTGGTACTGTGTAAGAGTCACCCAGGTGGTACTGCTTTTGAAGGCATGAAGGCATCATGAAGAACAGCTGAGGCTTGGTACTGTGAGAGGCCATGGAAGGCCATTGGTGAAAGTGTACCCTTAATTGTAATTGATGACCCAGGACTGAAGGGGTCATGCAAAAGAGTTGAGGCTTGGAGATGCCAGTACTATGCGATGACCACCAAGGAAAGCAGCAGCAGTGGAGTACAGGCAGCTGGAGCCTAGAAGACAAGGTGTGTGCTACAAAGGGCAGAGCTGGAGAAGTGACTCAAGCCCTTGGAGGAGCCCAGAAGATCGTGAGTTGGATCCCAGACATTGAACCATTGGAGTTTGAGTTTTGCTTTTGATTGTGACTGTGCCCTGATATTTTTCCCTCTTGAAAGAAGGTATTTTAGTGGAGCCCACAGTTCAGAGACTTGAATTTTTAAAAGACTTTAATTTTAAGATATTGCACATTTTAAAGGGATTGAACTTTTAATATGTAAAGACTGTGGGACTTTTTACATTATTGAGATCTTGGGGATGAATAAGAAAGTAAGGGTTGAGGCTTAATAGTGATATGTTGGTGTGTCAAGTTGACAAGGGGTCAATTGTACTGGCTAGTTTTGTGAGTCAACTTGACACAGGCTGGAGTTATCATAGGAAAAGGAGCTTCAGTTGGGGAAGTGCCTCCATGAGATCCAGCTGTGTGGCATTTTCTCAATTAGGGATCAAGTGAGGGAGAGCCCCTTGTGGGTGGTACCATCTCTGGGCTGGTATTCTTGGGTTCTATAAGAGAGCAGGCTGAGCAAGCCAGGGGAAGCAATCCAATAAGGAACATCCCTCCATGGCCTCTGCATCAGCTCTTGCTTCCTGACCTGCTTGAGTTCCAGTCCTGACTTTCTTTGGTAATGAACAGCTGTGTGGAAGTGTAAGCTCAATAAACCCTTTCCTCCCCAACTTGCTTCTTGGTCATGATGTTTGTGCAGGAATAGAAACCCTGACTAAGACAAATATCAAATGGCTGAGAAACATCTAAAGAAATGTTCAACATCCTTAGTCATTAGGGAAATGCAAATCAAAACAACCCTGAGATTTCACCTTACACCAGTCAGAATGGCTAAGATCAAACACTCAGGAAACAGCAGATACTGGTGAGGATGTGGAGAAATAGGAACAGTCCTCCATTGCTGTTGGGATTGCGAGCTGATACAACCACTCTGGAAACAGCCTGGGGGGTTCCTCAGAAAACTGGGCATGCTACTACTTGAGGACCCTGTTATCCCACTCCTGGGCATATACCCAGAGGATTCCCCAGCACGTAATAAGGACACATGTTTGACTATGTTCATCAGCCGTATTTATAATAGCCAAAAGCTGGAAAGAACCCAGATGTCCCTCAATGGAGAAATGGATACAGAAAATGTGGTATATATACACAATGGAATACTGCTCAGCTATTAAAAACAATGAATTCATGAAACTGTTAGGCAAATGGTTGAAGCTGGAAAATATCATCCTAAGTGAGGCAACACAATCACAAAAAAACACACATGGTATGCACTCACTGATAAGTGGATATTAGCCCAGAAGCTTGGAATGTACAAGACACAATTCACATATCAAATGAGGCCCAGGAAGAAGGAGGAACAAAGTATGGATACATTGGTCCTTCTTAAAAGGAGGAATAAAATGCCCACAGAAGGAGATAGAGAAACAAAGTGTGGAGCAGAGTCTGAGGGAAAGACCATCAAAAGACTACCCCACCTAGTCACCCATCCCATATACAGTTACAAAACCCAGACATAATCAATGCCCACAAGTACTTGCTGACTGGAGCTAGATATAGCTATCACCTGGGATGCTCTCCTAGTGCATGACAAAAACAGAGGGGGGGGCACTCTCATGCCATTGAACTGAGCACAGGGCCTCTAATGGGGGAGCTAGAGAATGGACCCAAGGAGCTGAGGGGTTTGCAGTGCCAGAGGAGGAAACAATGATATGAGCCACCCAGTACTCCCAGACCTCCCAGGGACAAAAACATAAAGCAGATAGTACACATGGTGTTATGTATGGCTCCAGATGAATAGGCAGCAAAGGATGGCCTTGTTGGACATCAAAGGGAGGAGAGGCTCCCGGTCCTGGAAAGGGCTAAATGCAGCAATGTAGGGGAACACCAGGACAGGGAAGCAGGCAGGGATTGATTGGGGAATGGGGGAGGGGAGAAAGCTTATGGGATTTTTTCAGAGACTGGGGAACCAAGAAAGGGGAAATTATTTGAAATGTAAATAAAGATTATAATTAAAAAAAAGAAAGTTACTATGTTTCAATGAAAAAAAAAAAAGAAGGAGGATCAAAGTAACCATAAGTACCCATGACTCACAGCCAACCAATCTACTGAGTATAGGATCTCCAATGGAGGAGCTAGAAAAAGGACCCAAAGAGCTGAAGAGGTTTTTTAGTCCCATAGAAGGAACAATAACACAGTATTGTGTTTTTTTGTTATACTATGGCTTCTCAGGGAAGCCTGTTTAATAATTGTGTCATAAATTTTTGTGTGTGCAAGAATGTGCAAGCATGTGTGTGTTAATATTATCAAATAATATTTCACTGCAAATCTCTCCCATATCCATATTGTACTTTCTATTCGTCAATCATTCCCTTAGCATTCACCTCTATCATCATTTATGTCTTCCCCATTTACCCTTTTCCCTCTTTTATTGCTCCTGTTTCTTAGACTCTTTTCCTGAAATTCTTCCCCACATAGATACCAAGGTCACTTGCCTCTTTCCTGAATGTTGTGGTTATTCCAGGTTTTGCTCTAAATGGGCATGATTCAGGGCTATAAATCTAGAAATAAGAGAGAAAATATAAGATTTGTCTTTCTCTGTTATCAAATAATAAGAATTATTGATATTGTCTCACTCAAGTGTACAAGAAATTGAGTTATATGGCAGGTAAGAACTTATAGTTTTCAACTTTTAAACACCATATCAGTTACCAAATTTAAGATTCAATTATATTAAATTGAGTCCAGAAGAAATATTATATCACTAATATTATATCACATAGTATAATTGAGGCCTCAGATGTCATGCTGTGAGCTATGCTCTGATCATTGGATTTTCTCAGAATTAGCTAATTCAGATATTGTGACTCTTATTCAACAAAGAGTTAACATTTTTCTAGGTTTACACTGTGCAAGTTAGTGGGTGTGTGTAATTACGTAGCATATGGGAAAGTTGAATGCTTTCTTGAGTATGCTACATTGAAGCCTTTGTAATACCACTCATTATTCTGTTTGACTTTAATTGAGTTCTTAGGTGGATATGTTAAAGATTAATGATGCATTTAGCCTAAATCAAGACTTACAAAGATGCGAGGATAAAAAGGAGTGTAGAAGCTTTAATAGCTAAAGAGTTTCCCTTTTCCTTTTGGAGAGATCATATCCTGAGGATTTTATGGGAAAAAAGAAGTAGTTATAGTCAATCTCCTGGTTCATGTGTAACCATCCTATATCCTTGAAATAAAGTTGGTATTATCAGTCCGCATCCAACCTGGAAATATGTAATGAGCGGGTGTGCAGTGAAAGCCATTATCCACCTCAATACCACTGGTCTAAATTGAACAGAACATGCATAAAATGTTTGGAATGCCTTACACAAAGAAAAAGTATAACTTTTCAATATGTATGAGACCAGATTTATTATTTTTTCTCAAAGAAGTTTGGTAAAGGCCCTAGAATAAAAGCCTTGTGGTATGTATGTATGTGTGTGTCTGTGTGTGTGTCTGTGTATCTATGTGCATGTATGTGTAAAGCTCTGTGTAATAACACGTATTCCCTCAGACAGTGTTACTAATAAAGTCTCTTATTCAAATTACGTACTTCAGTCTTTAAGAATAGTCATAAATTTTGCAAATGTTATCATAATTTATCTCAGAATATTTTATCATTTCAAAGTGAAATTATTTATCTATTAATATATACTCTGTTCACTTCCAATTCTAGATTCTGACAACTAGAATTATTTTCAGTCTTTGCCACTGATAATTTATATTAACTGTCAACTTAACAAAATCTAGATGTCCCTAAAAAGATAGTTTCCAAATACTCCTGCAAGGGATTATCTTGATTGGATTAACCTCTGGGCATGTTTGTGAGGAATACTTTTCACTAGATTAATTGAAGTCGAGAGACCTACCTTAATTACATATCTAGAAATACCACTGATTGGGGTACTGTAATGAATTAAGAAAAGAACTGAGTTAAGGACAAGACTTTCTGACTGCTAATACAATGGGACCACCTGCCTTAAGTTCTTGCTATTATGAATTCGGCATTGCACTATGATTGACTGATTCCATCATGTTCAACTAACTTTTCTTTCTTTACCTTGCTATTTTCAAAGTATTTTATAATTACAATAATACACCTTAGTAATAAAAGACAGAGTTTTCTGTATAATTCTTCAAGTAGTATCATGGTACAGATAAATTTTGGACTGTTTAAGTTTCTTTTCTTTATTTTTATTTTAAACTCCAGAGTTTTATTCCCCTCCCAGTTTACCCTCTGACTATTCCACATCCCATAATACTCACCTCCCCCATGTCTCCACGAGGATGTCCCAACTGGATGTACCTCCAATGAGATAACTCAGACTCAAAAGGAGTCTGATTAGACCAAAAAATGTGATGAATAGCCAAGATTCAGCCCACAGAACTACAAAAGGTCAACAAGCTGAAGGTCCCAAGAGAGAATGTTTAGGTTTCTTAAACATTACACCACTAATTAATACTCATGTTGGAGCATGTCTTTGATGTCCTTCAACAACAATGTCCCATTATACAGAATATATTTAATTTATCAATTTCTCATTAGATGATCATTTAAGTTATTTCTACTTTTTGTGTACTAAATGCAGCAATAATAAATAGTAATGTTTTAGATCCAGCCGGTAGCAGGGAAGCCAGGCCTAGCCAGCTTGCCAGGTGATCAGACCCTGCCGGCAGAACAAGGTACCCGAGACAGCCTGAGTTTAAGACCTCCGGGGACTCAGGTCTGGAGCAGGAACTGCACACAGAGTAGGGGTTTGGAGTACAGCGGCCGTGCCTGCGCTCTGCGCTTGCAGGCCAGACCCCGAACCCCCTGCAGGCAGCGCCATCTTGCCTGCAGCTTCTCATCCAGCCGGTAGCAGGGAAGCCAGACCTAGCAAGCTTGCCAGGTGCTCAGACCCTGCCGGCGGAACCAGGATAAGCAACAAATCTTGTTTATTAAGAAGAGTGAGCACCAGCGATAGCGGCAGGCCTCCATATTGCAACCAGGACACAGCTGGAAAGGTGCAGATAGAGACTCCGTCTGGGGCTAGAGCAGGGAGAGCTGCTAAGCTCTTGCCCACAGGCGGGCCCAGGCGCCTAGGCTCTGCAGCACGTCCCTGCAAGCTTAGGCCGTGCACTGAGGCAGCCGGAACCACCCAGCTCCCCAGGACCCTGGACCAGCAATAGCTGCAGGCCTCCATATTGCAACCAGAACACAGCTGGAAAGGCACAGGTAGACAGATTCCATCAGGGGCTACCACTTGGGGGGGATCTGCTAGGCTCTCGCTACTAGGCAGGCCCAGCAGTGCCTGCCCAGGCTCTGCTGCACTCCCCCACACTTCCCGGAGACCTCAGGCCTTGCACAAAGTCAGCAGGTGGCAGCCAACTCGTGATCCCGTTGAGCAGCAATCACGCATAACAACCAATAGAGAAACAACAGGTAAGCCCAGCCTCACAGGAGATTCAAACACCAGCCAGTGACAACAAGGTCAACTAACACCAGAAATAACCAGATGGCAAAAGGTAAACGAAGGAATGTCACTAACAGAAATCAAGGCAACATGACAGCATCTGAACCCAGTTTGCCAACAACAGGAAGCCCTGGATACCCCAAAACACCAGAAAAACAAGACTTGGATATAAAATCACTGGTCAGGATGCTGGTAGCTGAACACATAGAAAAATATCGTAAAGAAATAGAAGAGAAAATGGATCAAAAGTTAGAAGCCTTTACAAGGCAAATACAAAAATCACTTCAAGAAATGCAGGAGAAGATGGATCAAAAAGAAGAAGACAATAAGGAGGAAAGACAAAAATCACTTAAAGAAATACAGAAGAACGTGGGCCAACAAGTAGAAGCTATGAAAGAGGAAACACAAAAATCTATTAAAGAAATACATGAAAACGCAATCAAGCAAGCAAAAGATCTGAGCACATCCATCCAGGTACTAAAAACAGAAGTAGAAACAACTAAGAAATCGCAGAGGGAGACAACATTGGAGATAGAAAACCTTGGGAAGAAATCAGGGGCCATAGATGCAAATATCAACAATAGAATACAAGAGATAGAAGACAGAATATCAGAAGCCGAAGATACCATAGGAACCATTGATTCAACAGTCAAAGAAAATACTAAATGCAAAAAGGCTGTAACCCAAAACATCCAGGAAATCCAGGACACAATGAGAAGACCAAACCTAAGGATTATAGGTATAGATGAGAATGAAGATGTACAAGTTAAAGGGCCAGCAAATATCTTCTACAAAATTATGGAAGAAAACTTCCCCAACCTAAAGAGAGAGATGCCCATGAATATACAAGGAGCATACAGAACCCCAAACAGACTGGATCAGAACAGAAATACATCCCCTCACATAATAATCAAAACTCCAAATGTACTCAACAAAGAAAGAATATTAAAGGCAGCAAGAGAAAAAGGCCAAGTAACTTATAAAGGAAGACCTATCAGAATAACACCAGACTTCTCACCTGAGACCATGAAAGCTAGAAGATCCTGGGCAGATATAATGCAAACTCTAAGAGAACACAAACTTCAGCCAAAACTACTTTACCCAGCAAAGCTCTCAATCGCCATAGATGGAGACATCAAGGTATTCCATGACAAAACCAAATTTGCACGATATCTTTCCACAAATCCAGCCCTACAAAGGATAATAGGGGGAAAACACCAAGACAAGGACGGAAACTACACCCGGGAAGAAGCAAGATAGAAACCTCCTCTCATCAAACCCAAAGAAGGTAACCTCTCAAATATAAAAAAAATAAATAAAATAAATAAATATAATTTCAAAAATGTCTGGAGGAAATAATTACTATTCCTTGATATCTCTTAACATCAATGGACTCAATTCCCCAATAAAAAGACATAGATTAACAGACTGGATAAGGAAACAGGACCCTACATTTTGCTGCATACAGGAAACACATTTCAGTGTCAAAGACAAACACTGCCTTAGAGTAAAAGGCTGGAGGACAATTTTACAAGCAAATGGTCTCAGGAAACAAGCTGGAGTAGCCATTCTAATATCAGATAAAATTGACTTCCAACCTAAAATCATCAAAAGAGACTCAGAAGGTCACTTCTTGCTGGCCAAAGGGAAAATCCACCAAGAAGAGCTCTCAATACTGAACATCTATGCTCCAAATGCAAGGGCACCCTCCTTCGTAAAAGAAACCTTACTAAAGCTTAAAGCACACATTACACCTAACACAATAATTGTGGGTGACTTCAACACTCCACTCTCCTCAATGGACCGATCAGGAAAGCAGAAATTAAACAGGGACACAGTGAAACTAATTGAAACTCTGGACCAATTGGATTTAACAGATATATATATATAGAGAACATTTCATCCTAAAGCTAAAGAATATACCTTTTTCTCAGCTCCACATGGTACCTTCTCCAAAATAGACCATATAATTGGTCACAAGACAGATGTCAACAAATACAAGAAGATCGAGCTAATCCCATGCCTCCTATCAGATCACCATGGAGTAAGAGTGGTCTTCAATAACAACAAAAACAACAGAAAGCCCACATACACATGGAAACTGAACAATACTCTACTCAATGACACCTTGGTCAAGGAAGAAATAAAAAAAGAAATCAAAGACTTTTTAGAATTCAATGAAAATGAAGGTACAACCTACCCAAATCTATGGGACACAATGAAAGCACTGCTAAGAGGAAAACTCATAGCTCTAAGTGCATCCAAAAAGAAACTGGAGAGAGCATACACTAGCAGCTTAATGGCACACCTTAAAGCCCTGGAAGAAAAACAAGTTAATTCACCCAGGAGGAGTAGAAGACAAGAAATCATCAAACTCAGGGCTGAAATCAATCAAATAGAAACAAAGAAACCATACAAAGAATCAACAAGACCAGGAGCTGGTTCTTTGAGAAAATCAACAAGATAGATAAACCCTTAGCCAGACTAACCAAAGGACACAGAGACAGTATACAAATTAACAAAATTAGAAATGAAAAGGGAGACATAACAACAGAAACTGAGGAAATTCAAAAGATCATCAGATCCTACTACAAAGGTCTATACTCAAAACAACTGGAGAATCTGGAGGAAGTTGACAATTTCCTAGACAGATATCAAATACCAAAATTAAATCAGCATCAAGTAGATCAGCGAAATAGTCCCATAACCCCTAAAGAAATAGAAGGGGTTATAGAAAGCCTCCCAACCAAAAAAAGTACGGGACCAGATGGTTTTAGTGCAGAATTCTACCAGACCTTCAAAGAAGACTTTACACCAATACTTTTCAAACTATTCCACAAAATAGAGACAGAAGGGACACTGCCCAACTCATTCTTCGAAGCCACAGTTACGCTAATACCTAAACCACAAAAAGATCCAACAAAGAAAGAGAACTACGGGCCAATTTCTCTTATGAATATAGATGCAAAAATACTAAATAAAATTCTTGCTAACCGAATCCAAGAGCACATCAAAATGATCATCCACCATGATCAAGTAGGCTTCATCCCAGGGATGCAGGGATGGTTCAATATACGGAAATCCATCAATGTAACCCACTACATAAACAAACTGAAAGAAAAAAACCACATGGTCATCTCATTAGATGCTGAAAAAGCATTCGACAAAATTCAGCATCCTTTCATGCTAAAAGTCTTGGAAAGAGCAGGAATTCAAGGCCCATACCTAAACATAGTAAAAGCAATCTACAGCAAACCAGTAGCCAACATCAAAATAAATGGAGAGAAAATTGAAGCATTCCCAATAAAATCAGGGACTAGACAAGGCTGCCCTCTCTCTCCATATCTTTTCAATATAGTACTTGAAGTTCTAGCAAGAGCAATTAGACAACATAAGGAAGTCAAAGGGATACAAATTGGAAAGGAAGAAGTGAAACTATCATTATTTGCAGACGATATGATAGTTTACCTAAGCGACCCAAAAAACTCCACCAGAGAACTTCTTCAGCTGATAAACAACTTCAGCAAAGTGGCAGGTTATAAAATTAACTCAAGCAAGTCAGTGGCCTTCTTGTACTCAAAGGACAAGCAGGCAGAGAAAGAAATTAGGGAAATAACACCCTTCACAATAGCCACAAACAACATAAAGTATCTTGGTGTAACTCTAACCAAACAAGCAAAAGATCTGTACAACAGGAACTTCAAGTCCTTGAAGAAAGAAATCGAAGAAGACATCAGAAGATGGAAAAATATTTCTTGCTCCTGGATTGGCAGGATCAATATAGTAAAAATGGCCATCTTGCCAAAAGCAATATACAGATTCAATGCGATCCCCATCAAAATCCCAACTCAATTCTTCATAGATCTAGAAAGAGCAATTCTCAAATTCATCTGGAGCAACAAAAAACCCAGGATAGCTAAAACTATTCTCAACAATAAAAGGACTTCTGGGGGAATCAATATCCCTGACCTCAAGCAGTACTACAGAGCAATTGTGTTAAAAACTGCATGGTATTGGTATAGCAACAGGCAAGCAGATCAATGGAACAGGATTGAAGACCCAGAAATGAACCCACAGACTTATGGTCACTTGATCTTTGATAAAGTAGCCACAACCATCCGGTGGAATAAAGATAGCCTTTTCAACAAATGGTGCTGGTTCAACTGGAGGTCAACATGCAGAAGAATGCAAATTGACCCACTCTTATCTCTTTGCACTAAGATCAACTCCAAGTGGATGAAGGACCTCCATATAAAACCAGACACACTGAAACTATTAGAAAAGAAACTTGGGAAGACCCTGGAGGACTTGGGCACAGGGGAAAAGTTCCTGAACAGAACACCAATAGCTTATGCTCTAAGATCAAGAATCGACAAATGGGACCTCATAAAATTACAAAGTTTCTGCAAAGCAAAGGACACTGTCAGAAGGACAAAACGGCAACCAACAAAGTGGGAAAAGATCTTCACCAACTCCACATCCGACAGAGGACTAATATCTAATATATACAAAGAACTCAAGAAGTTAGACCGCAAAGAAACAAATAACCCTATCAAAAAATGGGGCACAGAGCTAAACAAAGAATTTTCACCAGAAGAATTTCGGATGGCCGAGAAACACCTTAACAGATGTTCAACATCATTAGTCATCAGGGAAATGCAAATCAAAACAACCCTGAGATTCCACCTCACACCAGTCAGAATGGCTAAGATTAAAAACTCAAGAGACAACAAGTGCTGGCGAGGATGTGGAGAAAGAGGAACACTCCTCCACTGTTGGTGGGATTGCAAAATGGTAAAACCGCTCTGGAAATCAGTTTGGCGGTTCCTCAGAAAATTGGGCATGTCAATTCCAGAGGACCCTGGCATACCACTCCTGGGCATATACCCAGAGGATTCCCCTGCATGCAATAAGGACACATGCTACACTATGTTTATAGCAGCCTTGTTTATAATAGCCAGAAATTGGAAGGAGCCCAAATATCCCTCAAAGGAGTAATGGATACAGAAAATGTGGTATATTTATACAATGGAATACTCTCAGCAATTAAAAATAATGAATTCATGCAATTTGTAGGTAAATGGTTAGACCTGGAAAATATCATCCTGAGTGAATTAACCCAATCACAAAAGAATGCACATGAAATGCAATCACTGATAAGTGGATATTAATGAGGCCAGAAGCCCTAAATACTCAAGACACAAATAGCAAGTCAAATGATTCCCAAGAAGAAGAAAGGAGAGGACCCTGGGCCTGTAAAGATTGCACCCAGTTTAGTAAAGAAACCGAGGGGGGAGGGGGAATGATTGGGGAACAGTTGGGGCGGGAAAGGAACTATGGGAACCATGGTGGGTGGGAACTGGGAAAGGGGAAAGCCTTTAGAATGTAAACATAGAATATAGAAAATAAAAAAAAGAAATAAAAAAAAATCAAAGAAAAAAAATAGTAATGTTTTAGCTTTTTAAGAGGAAGCGAGATCAATAGAGCATACATACCACTATTTTAAAGTTAATTACTGTTGTAACATGCAGTTTTTATTTAAAAAGCAAATAAAAGTTGAAAAATATACCACTTTACCAAATTACACTATGGATAATTATTTCTTAGTTACTAGGTATAGGATAAGTTCCTCCTCACTCTCTCAAAAGAGAATGGTGTCATCCCTTTTTTTGCATCAATTGAATAGTTATCCTCTTCTGCCTACCTTACACAGATGATATCAGATGACACTACAGGGGTTATCACAACTACATTCATTCATTTTGTCCAAGTTTCTTTGTTCTTTTTTGTTTGTTGGTTGTTTTTGTTTGGTTTTGAGAAGTGATTTCACTGTGTACTTAGACTATCCCGAAACTCACTATGTGGACAAACACAGAAATCTGCCTGCCTCTGCTTTCAAGTACTGTAAATAAAAGTATGCACTGCATCACGCAGCTGTTGGTGTGTTCTTTTTTGAATCTTTTATACCTTTATACTGTATGGTATAATACATATACCATACAGTATATGGTTGGTCTTATACTGTATGCTCAGTAAATCTTAGATGATTCAAAAAGCTGATATAAGTAAAATGCATTTATGAGTCATGTAGTATGTTCAAGAGAAATAATTTTATTTCAATTTTATCTTATTCTTGATGATTTTTACTGGTTAGGCATAAGAGAAGGAATTAAAATGATATTAGTTCATTTAAAAATTCCCACTTGTTATTTATATGCACTTTCAAAATTTGTAGGAAAATGTATCCTAGGAAATAATTACAATATTTTACAGTTTTTGTTTCTTCTGAGTTTATAATGTTTGATTTTTTTTTTGTCTATGACATTAAAATGTACTGTAACCCTGGGTTTACATTTCCTTGGCAAAACTTGTTTAAGTTAATCAAGCATCCTATCCCTAATCTCTTTGAAATGGCCCTGAAATTCCATACACATTTTGGAAATACTTTATCATGCAATATATCCTGATTGTGGAGTTTTTTTTCTTTGATTTTTCACTGATTGTGGTTTTTACTCATCCAACTTATTCCAGATAATCCACATCTCCTCTTAAGAAAAAAAGAAAAAGAAAAAGAAGGGCTATCTAAACTCTTTTTTTTCCCAGAAACTCCTTTATTGTTTCACTTTAGGGACTCGTTGACATTTCTATTTCTTATTAATCAGTTTTTTTCTTTTTTCTTTTCTTTCTTTCTTTCTTTCTTTCTTTCTTTCTTTCTTCCTTCCTTCCTTCCTTCCTTCCTTTCTCTCTCTCTCTCTCTCTCTCTCTCTCTCTCTCTCTCTCTCTTTCTTTCTTTCTTTCTTTCTTTTTTATTAGATATATTCTATATTACATTTCATTTCCCTTTTTTCTGGTTCCTTGCCACCCTAAGGTCCCACATGCCTTTTTCCCTCCCCCTGTTCTCCCATCCACCCCTTCCGACTTCCTTGTTCTGGTATTCCCCTACACTGATGTTTTGAGCCTTTCCAGCACCAGGGTCCACTCCTTCCTTCTTGTCGGCCATCATTTGGTATGTGGATTGTGTCTTTGGTGTTCCAAGATTCTAGGCTAATATCCACTTATCAGTATATCATGGGTATTCTTTTGAGACTGGGTTACCTCACTTAGTATGATGTTCTCCAGCTCCATCCATTTCTCTAAGAATTTCATGAATTCATTGTTTCTAATGGCTGAATAGTACTCCATTGTGTATATATTCCACATTTTTTGTATCCATTCCTCCATTGAGGGGCATCTGGGTTCTTTCCATCTTCTGGCTATTATAAATAAGGCTGCTATGAACATAGTGGAGCATGTATCCTTGTCCTAAATAAAGCAGCATTTCAATCCTTAATTATTTGTTCACTTCAAACCTAAAAGTTTGACTTCAACTAAGCTCCATTGTTTGAAGATAAGAAATTACACCTTGTTCTAAAATTTTGTTTGCCAGATGTAATTGTTATCTTGGAAGTTTGCTGTAGGAAAAAAAACTCACCCCTTGTAGCTCTTTATGAACTCTTCCTGGCTAGTTCAACTCGGGTGTTCTTACTTGAACTCCTCTCTAAGCTGACATATTCCAACTGGCTTCTCAAGGAATTGCTCTGTTTGGCTTAAACTAACTCTGGCACTCTCTTCTAACCTTCTGGCTCTTTTTCATTCTCTGGCTTCTGTCTTCACCTGCAATATGTCTCTGCAATAGTGGCCTGGCAAATTCTCTCTCTCTCTCTCTCTCTCTCTCTCTCTCTCTCTCTCTCTCTCTCTCTCTCTTTCTCTGTTGCTCTCTTAAAACACTTCTCTTCCTGGCCTTTTCTCTGGAGAGTTGGGCATACCTTATTTCTGACCCATTCCTTATTTCTGACCCATTCTGTCAAATCTTTCTCTTATCCATCACTTTGACCCTCAAGTATACATTAATTTCAAACATGGCTGTTTCCTTCCATAAACTACATTTTCCTTCATTGTTTGAGATTAAAGGTGTGCACTAAAGAGATTTCTGTGTTGCAATAAGAGGGATTAAAGGTTTATGGCCTGTCTGGATTCTAGCTTGATCACAGAGACCTAGGTCTTTGGATGGAATTTCTTGTCAGAGTTGTCATGTTGCTGTATTAAAGTTCCTCTAGACCTTGTCATTGATATTTGTGTCAATACAGCTACTGGATTTTTTCCCAAACACTTGTAAATGTGAGAGGATGCTACATATGGCTGTATGACCCCTGATACTCTGCTTGCTTCCCCCTCAGCAAGTTCAGCTTTCAGATCGATAGGACATACAAAACATGCTGTATAGCCTGCAAGCTACACTCTGTAGAGTACATTTTGCCCTCCAACAAAATAAGATTATTTGTTAGCATTTATTTTATTATTAGTATTTCTTTGGTACATAATACATATATGTGTGTATGGGAATTCAGGTATACTTTAGCTTTCAAAAATGACAGTGAGTCCCTGGGGGAGTGACTCCTTGTTTATTAGCCCTTGATAATTTTGCACAAGATGATACTGCAATTATCAGAGCCACATGTTGGTCAACAGATTTCTAAAACTCTAGGTCCTGGCCTCCAAAATTACTTGGCACACATATTTGTGCATGATGGAAAAATACTCAAACGCATAAATAAAAATAACTAAATCTTTTTTAAAAAAGTGTTATTGAGTAAGTTAAGTGAAAAATTTTGCCTTAATGCTTTATTTTGTTCAATTTACATAACTTGGGATTATTGGTTCACATAACAAAATGTAGATACAGATTATTTTTTCCCTTAAATGACATACTCCTTGCCATTGCTATTCCAGTGGTGGCTTCATGTCCCCATGAATTTTTGTAAGCTATAGATTTTGATGCCTTATCCTCAGTCAGAAAATTTGTAAGCAAGAAATGATTGGCTCATCCTACAAAAGTTCTGTGAGACCCAGAGACACAAACACAATTAATGCCTTTAAGCTTACTTGGTGAGGCTATTTTAATATAATTTAGATTGATTAAAATAGAACTGAGCCCTTCAGATTTCTATCCAGCGAAACAGTAAACAATATTTCTAAGCAGTGACAGCTTTTAGCATAGAGCTCATAGATTTTGTTTCTATTTTGAAACACCATGATCACAAAATATGTTCCTAGACTTTGAAAAGCTTCTATGCAGAAATATATTGGAGTAATGGTATGGAAGATTTGTATCTCACTGTACATGCTTTGTTCTCCCAAGCTGTTAAGTGGTGCTGAAACTTCAGGCTGGTGCATTTTTCAAATAAATTGGTGGAGCGATTGCTGCAATGGGATTTGGCAGAACAACACATCCATTTCTTTTCTGATTCAAGCTGCATTGTTGTACTAAGTCTATTTCATTTTCTTGAACTCTTTTACTGAGTCAGTAAGATTATAAACTCAATATAAATAACTAAAGATGATTTAGGACATTGAAAAGTACTGGAATAATGAGATTTCATACAAAAGAGTTTCCTTTTCTCACAAAACAGATAAGCCTATGCTCAAAGCTGCATCTGAGGTCAAGAATGCCATTTTCGTAAACCAATATAATTTCTAACAGTTTTCTAAATGCTTATCCTTATACCCACAGATAAGTGTAGCTCTCACCCTGTATAAAAGAAGCCTCTTTTTGTAACAGATGGAGGCTATTACAAAGATCAACAACTTGTGAAAATGCAGAGCATCAGTAATTGTAGGGTGTTCAACCCAAGTTGTTGCATCTACAACATAGCTCCTATCCTGAGGCTCAGAGAATAACTAAAGAGAAGGAAAAAAAGCTTCAAAAACTGGGCCCAGAACTCCTGATGCCAGATAGTTTCCACTGGATGTGATATAGAAATTGCACAGAGGAAATCTCAGCATTATGGTTACCGAGCAAAACCATCATAATGACATTGCAGCACAGATGCCTTGTGGGGAGGGGAAATTCCACATGGTCTCACTACTAGGTATAGAGCTACTCCCTGTCAGTGGCAGCTTATAGTGGGAGAATAAATTCCCTCCAGGGAGAACCTGCCACACACTTTGTTCATTCTTTACTGGCCAGCACTGGAAGTATAAAGCAATGCTAAACTTATTATATAGGTTGTATTCATAAGAAATAACAGTGATTAATGAAGAGATAATTAACTTGGGAGTGAGTTGAAGGAGACAAGAAACTTTGGAGGTGGAGGACAGGCAGTGGTGATATGGATAGAGTAATTTTTAAAATTCTTGAGATAAAGGAATATAGTGTGAATTTTTCAGAAAATGAAATAATATTTAATAAAACAATACAGGTGACTATCCTGGAAGTATGGACATGCATCCAATCTCATAGCACCCATGCAGAGATAATGGTGAACTTCCCTTTTCCTCTGTCTTCATCCTCAAATATTCAAAGAAATAAAGCTTTAGAGGTAAATTATAAATGAGAATTCTGTCAAATTACCAAGAATTTAATGATACTCTTTTAAATTATTTTATTTATATACGTTTCATATGTTGCCCCCATCCAGGACCCTCTTTCACCCTCATCCCATTCCTCCTCTCCTTTGCCTCTGAGAGGGTACTCCTCCATGGCAGCCCCTTTCCCCTGAGCCTAAAGTCTCTACAGGATTAGGTGCATCATCTCCAACTGAGGCCAGTCAAGGCAGTCCTCTGCTACATATATGCCTGGGGCCTCAGATCATCTCCTGTACACTCTTTGGTTGGTGGTTTTCATCTCTGGGAACTGTCTGGATTCTTTACTGGTCTTCCCTGGTCTTTGCTGGTCTTCCCTGGTCTTTTTGCTGTTTTTTGCTATTCTTTTCTAGTCTTTTCTTCATAAAGAGAACTGCACCAAAGAACATCTGGTATTCTGACTGATTCTCGCCGCTTCTGCTGATTCATGCTGATTTGGCACAGACTTGCAGCTTCTGGGGGATCAAGCTGCTGCTACTGACTCATGTTTGGTGTCTTTTCTATTGTACTCAACTGCCAGCATCCTGAAAAAGAATGGAATTGCCCCCAAAAGAGCTACTTCTAAACAGGTCTACAAACACCTTTTTCTATAAACCTTCTTTTTCTCTACCTCTGGTTGGTGGGCTAGGAGAGAGTTGGAAACACTCGAAAACCCTACATAAAATAAGTTAAGAGAACACTCTAGCCTACATTCATCCCTCTTTTACTATTCAACTTTTAAAGTTGAATATCATGTTGTAACTAGAGGTTTGTTTACAATCCCTAACCTTTATCACTGCATGTGCTTGCTGGAAGAGGCTTTTGAAAAAGTATGAGCTTTCTTCACCCTCCCTTGTTACAAAATAATGACATGGAGACCTTCACACTTTTTAATAAAACCTCTCACAGTATAGCCGGGCAGATTCAAAGCTATTCTAACCTCACAATACTGGACTAGTCTATTTCACAGCCTACTTCTCAGCTACAAGGCCTGTTTACTGCCACCTTGATTTCACCCTATGATTCTTTTCATACCTGCCCAGACAGCAAATTAGTTAGACACATCTGTTTTAGTTAGGGTTTTACTGCTGTGAACAGACACCATGACCTATGCAAGTTTTATAAAAGACAACATTTAATTGGGGCTGGCTTACAGGCTCAGAGGTTCAGTCCATTGTCATCAATGCAGACACATGGCAGCATCCAGGTAGTTATGATGCAGGAGGAGCTGAGAATTCTACATCTTCATCTGAAGGCTGCTAGTAGAAGACTAACTTCTAGGCAACTAGGGTGAGGGTCTTAAGCCCACACCTACAGTGACACATCTACTCCAACAAGGCCATACCTCCTAATATGGTCACTCCCTGAACCAATCATATACAAACCATCCCACCATCACACCTGAGATACTCTCAATCTGTATACACTCACATGCCCCGCCCTGTCCTCTCCTGACCAACTATAGGCTGCACAGTCCTTTACTGAAAAATCAGAAGATGATGAAGAACAATAGTTTGCAAAATGCTGAGTCAGGAAATGCTTCATAAAAATGAAAATACCAAGTCAGAAGTGTAATAAGATCTCCAGGTACAGAAAACAAATAATCAAATTCACAGCATACCAAACCAAACCAAAACCAAAACCAAAACAAACAAACAAGCAAAAAACCAAAAAGCTACCACAACATTTTTTTATTTTTTTCATGAAATTTAATGACATAAAATTTAATTAAGCTGAGTAGTGACATAATATTCTTTGTTTAATTGAATAAAATATTTTGACTTCAATCCCCCTAGACAATACTACAGTTTAAAAATACCTTAGAATGTATGTAAAAGTGTGTATCCACTATTAATATTAAAGAATATGATGTACCAGACATAAAATAAATGTAATTATATTTATAAAGAGAATTTTCAAAAGTATATATAGTATCAAAAGCTCAGAAGTGTGATGGATAATTCTGTCATGTTGGAACTCCATTTGTGATATTTAAAATTTGTTTAAATTATCTAATCTTCAGTATTCTATCCTAGCAAAAGTATACTATAAACATAATTTTTATTGGCCAGGTGTTATTGTCATCTCAGAGGCTTATTGCTTAATAAACTCACCCTTTCTAGTTCTTTCTGAACTCTGGCTGGCTCAAACTCCTCTTCAAACTGACTGATTCATTATGGCTTCTCTGGCTTCTGATGTAACGGGTATGCTTCTCCTCTAACCATGGAAACTCTTTTATCCTTCTGGGTGACTCCATTTTTGTTTTGTTTTGTTTTGGTTTGTTTTTAGTAGAATTTAAGAACAATTTTAATTAATAAGTAATTTGTTCACTTTCCATCCTAATATCAGCCTCCCTTCTCCCAGTACTCCCTATGTTTATCCCCCATTCCTCCTTCCTCGTCCCCTCTCACACTACACTACCACTCCCCACCTCCCTTGCAAATCAAATCACTGTAGTCCTTGGCTCATCCTCTCCCATCAACAAGACAGACAAGGTGACCCAGGTAAAGGAATGGGATCTGCAGGCAGGTAGGCCACAGTTTCAGGGACAGACTCTACTCCAATTGTTTGGGGACCTGTATGTAGAACAAGTAGCATATCTGTTAATGTTTGTAGAGAGTCTAAGTCTAATTAATGTTCACTGTTTGGTTGGTGGTTCAGTCTCTTGTGCCCCCGAAGAGTCCACATTAGCTGACTCTGTTGGTCTTCAAGTGGAGAGGCTATCTTCTTCAAGTCCATCAATCCTACCCTCAAGTCTTCCCATCAGACTCATTGTGTTCCATCTAATGTTCAAGAGTGGGGGGGGGAGGTCTAAACTCTTTCCATTGGCTTCTAGGTAGAGCGTCTCAGAGGACACATATGCTAGGACCCTCTCTGTAAGCATTACAAAGTATCATTAATAGTTTAAAGGATTGGTTCTTGCCAATGGGATCTGTTTCAATGTGTTTCAAATCATTATCTGCTCTATCTTTGTCCCTGTTTCTGGCTCCTTTTTATTCTCTGGCTTCAACTGCTTCTGCAGATCTGAACTGAACTGTACGAAATCACAAAAGAACTCAACTCCACTGCACAGTAATCTCTGCCCTGACTCCCAACTAACCCTGTTTGCAACTGACAGACTAGCTCTACTGTAGTGAACTCAAATGACTGAACAGAAACAGTTGACAAGAATTCAGAGATCTTTGTGCCTCTGTCTCCTGAGTGCTGGAATTAAAGGCATGTACCAGCAGGCCTGGACTTTTTTTTATTTTTTACTTTTTTTACCTGAAAGTTTCTCTATACGCGGCTGTCCTTGAAATCAGAGATCTGCTTGTCTCAGTCTTCTGGACTAAGACTGTGTCTGCTTACCAGCCAATTACACAGACCTATGGGATGTGATCCTCTGCCAGGATAGCCTTGTTGCCTCATTCGAATTTCTTTCTTTCTTTCCTTCCTTCCTTCCTTCCTTCCTTCCTTCCTTCCTTCCTTCCTTTCTTTCTTATATATATTTAGAACATTTTTGTCTTTTTTAAATTAGATTTTTCTTTTAGTTACATTTCAAATGTTATGCCCTTTTCTTGTTTCCCCATCTAAAAAACCCCTATCCCAACACCCTTTCCCCTGCTAATCAACCCTCCCACTTCCAGCTTCCCTGTCCTGACATTCCTTTACACTGTGGCATCAGGCGTTCACAGAAATAAGTGTCCTCTCATTGATGTCCAACAAGGCCATCCTCTGTTAATATGAGGCTGGAACCATGGGTCCCACCATGTCTACTCTTTGGTTGGTGGTTTAGTCCCTGGGAGCTCTGGGGCTATGTTTGGTTCATGATGTTGTTTCTCCTATGGGGCTAGAAACCCCTTCATCTCCTTGGGTCCTTTCTCAAGATCCTCCATTGGGGACTTTTTACTCAGTCCATTTGTTGGCTGTGAGCATACACTTCTGTATTTGTCATGCACTGGCAGAGCCTCCTGTCAGCAAGCACTTGTTGGCATCCACAATAGTTTCTAAGTTTGGTAACTGTATATGGGATGGATCCCCAGGTGGGGTAGTCTCTATGTGGCCTTTCCTTCATTCTCTGCTCCATACTTTGTCTCTGTATGTCTTTCCATGGATATTTTGATCCCCCTTCTAAGAAGGACCAAAGTATCCACACTTTGGTCTTTCTTCTTCTTGAACTTCATGTGGTCTGTGAATTATATCTTGGGTATTCCGAGCTTCTGGGTTAATATCCACTTCTCAGTGAGTGCATACAATGCATGTTCTTTTTGTAATTGGGTTACCTCACTCAGGATGATATTTTCTATAGTAAACAAATTTGTCCTTCCAGTTTAGTCACAACTCAATAAACTGATGATTTGGTGAAGAAAATTGAGAACACTGAAATTAGTGAATTTATTCAAGATCACACATCTGGAGTTAGGGAATCTGGCATCTGAATCAATTTGTTAATAGCCTACAGTGTTCCCAAACCATAAAACATCCATCTGGCTCTATATTTAAATATGTAAATATTTAAAATAAATACATAGAAAGTAGTTTTTATTTTAAAGCTTTTTATGGGTATGATTATTTTGTGAAGTGCATGCATGTTGTGCCTGGGAAAGATAGAGAGTATATGAATCCCTAGAACTGGTATTATATGTGGTTGTAAGTCGCATGTGGTTGCTGGGATCTTACCTTTGTTCTTTGCAAAGACAGGGTGCTTCTTTATCCACAGAGCCATGGCACAGCCATAGACTACAAAGTTGTTAAAATAATATCTACTGAATAAAAGTAATACTGGTCATTTGAGGTCAATATTAATTAAGAAAAACCCAGAATAGCTTCTTTGATAATAAAATGAAATCCTAAGACAAATGTGGATTATTACACCATGCTGACACTTGCTGACAAAATTAAAATAATGAATTCCTTAAAAAGTTTTAATTGAAATAGCAGTGCCCCATTTTTGATAGGGTTATTTGGTTTTCTGGGGTCTAACTTCTTGAGTTCTTTGTATACATTGGATATTAGCTCTCTGTCAGATGTAGGGTTGGTGAAGATCTTTTCCTAATTAGTTGGTTGCCGATTTGTCTTTTTGACAGTGTCTTTTGCCTTACAGAAACTGTAATTTTATGAGGTCCCATTTGTCTATTCTTGATCTTTTTTTTTGTTTTTCGTTTTTGTTTTATTTTGTTTTGTTTTCTTGGAGACAGGGTTTTTATGTGTAGCCCTGGCTGTCCTGGAACTCACTCTGTAGACCAGGCCGGCATCGAACTCAGAAATCTGCCTGCCTCAGCCTCCCGAGTGCTGAGATTACAGGCGTGCACCACCACTGCCTGGCTATTCTTGATCTTAAAGCATAAGCTATTGGTGTTCTGTTCAGGAACTTTCCCCCGAGCCAATGTCCTCAAGGGTCCTCCCCAGTTTCTTTTCTATTAGTTTCAGTGTGTCTGGTTTTATGTGGAGGTCCTTGATCCACTTGGAGTTGAGCTTAGTACAAGGAGATAAGAGTGGATCAATTCTCATTCTTCTGCATGCTGACCTCCAGTTGAGCCAGCACCATTTGTTGGAAAGGTTATCTTTTTTTTCCACTGAATGTTTTCAGCTCCTTTGTCAAAGATCAATTGCCCATAACCCTATCAAAAAATGGGGTACAGAGCTAAACAAAGACTTTTCAACTGAAGAACTTCAGAGCACCTTAAGAACTGTTCAACATCATTAGTCATTAGGGAAATGAACCCTAGGGAAAACAACCCTGATATTTTACCTCACACCAGTTAGAATAGCTATGATTAAAAACTCAGGAATCAGTAGGTGTTGGCAAGGATGTGGAGAAATCCCACTACTGGTGGTATTGCAAGCTTGTACAACCACTCTGGAAATCAGTCTGGCAGTTCCTCAGAAAACTGGACATGATACTTCTGGAGGACCCTGCCATACCACTCCTGGGAATATACCCAGAAGATTCCCCAGCCTGTAACAAGATACTTGCTCCACTATGTTCATTGCAGCCTTATTTATAATAGCCAAAAGCTGGAAAGAACCCAGATGTCCCCCAACAGAGGAATGGATACAAAAAAATGTGGCATATATACACAAGGGAATACTATTCAGCCTTTAGAAGCAATGAATTCATGAAATTCTTAGACAAATGGATGGAGCTGGAGAACATCATACTAAGTGAGGTAACCCAGTCTCAAAAGAATACCCATGGTATGTACTCACTGATAAGTGGATATTAGCCTAGAATCTTGGAACAACAAAGACACAATCCACATATCAAATGATGTTCGAGTAGAAGGAAGGAGTGAACCCTGAATCTGGAAAGGCCAATGCATCAGTGTAGGAGAATACCAGAACGGAGAAGTGGGAAAGGGAGGATGGGGGAACAGGGGGAGTCAAAAGGGCATAGGGAACATTTGGGGGGGACAGGGAACCAGTAAAAGGGAAATGAAATGTAAATAAAGAATATATCCAATTAAAAAATAAGTAATAATAAACCCTAGTCATAATGTATAAAAAAAAGAAATAGCAGTGCCATAAAACTATAACTTAAAAGAACAAATCACTTATCATTAAAATATGTAAACTGAAAATATGTGTTCAAAGTGTCCCTGGCAAAATCTTAGAATTAGTTTAAGCAGTCACTTCTGGCACTGCATTTGAAATGCAAGTCTAGATAACCCCAAAATATTTAATATATAATTTTCATCAAATGTTTTTCATGTTTGTTTAGTTACTTTCAATAATAAGAAACATCAGATCTCAATAAATCTAACATCCAAGATTTCTGTATTGACCCATACCTTACTTACCAAATTGTCAGTTTACGCATTAAGAAACTCTTCAAACTATTCCACAAAACAGAGACAGAAGGGACACTGCCCAACTCGTTCTTCGAAACCACAATTACGCTGATACCTAAACCACAAAAAGATCCAACAAAGAAAGAGAAATACAGGCCAATTTCTCTTATGAATATTGATGCAAAAATACTAAATAAAATTCTTGCCAACCGACTCCAAGAGCACATCAAAACGATCATTCACCATGATCAAGTAGGCTTCATTCCAGGGATGCAGGGATGGTTCAATATACGGAAATCCATCAATGTAATCCACTACATAAACAAACTAAAAGAAAAAAACCACATGGTCATCTCATTAGATGCTGAAAAAGCATTTGACAAAATTGAGCATTCTTTCATGCTAAAAGTCTTGGAAAGAGCAGGAATTCAAGGCCCATACCTAAACATAATAAAAGCAATCTACAGCAAACCAGTAGCCAACATCAAAATAAATGGAGAGAAACTTGAAGCATTCCCACTAAAATCAGGGACGAGACAAGGCTGCCCTCTCTCTCCATATCTTTTCAATATAGTACTTGAAGTTCTAGCGAGAGCAATTAGACAACATAAGGAAGTCAGAGGGATACAAATTGGAAAGGAAGAAGTCAAACTATCATTATTTACAGATGATATGATAGTCTTCTTAAGCGATCCAAAAAACTCCACCAGAGAACTTCTACAGCTGATAAACAACTTCAGCAAAGTGGCTGGTTATAAAATCAACTCAAGCAAATCAGTAGCCTTCTTGTACTCAAAGGACAAGCAGGCTGAGAAAGAAGTTAGGAAAATAACACCCTTCACAATAGCCACAAACAACATAAAGTACCTTGGCGTAACTCTAACCAAACAAGTGAAAGACCTGTATGACAGGAACTTCAAGTCCCTGAAGAAAGAAATCGAAGAAGACCTCAGAAGATGGAAAAATATTTCTTGCTCCTGGATTGGCAGGATCAATATAGTAAAAATGGCCATCTTGCCAAAAGCAATCTACAGATTCAATGCAATCCCCATCAAAATCCCAACTCAATTCTTCATAGATCTAGAAAGAGCAATTCTCAAATTCATCTGGAGCAACAAAAAACCCAGGATAGCTAAAACTATTCTCAACAATAAAAGGACTTCTGGGAGAATCAATATCCCTGACCTCAAGCAGTACTACAAAGCAATTGTGTTAAAAACTGCATGGTATTGGTACAGCAACAGGCAGGTAGATCAATGGAATAGGATTGAAGACCCAGAAATGAACCCACAGACTTATGGTCACTTGATCTTTGATAAAGGAGCCACAACCATCCAGTGGAAAAAAGATAGCCTTTTCAACAAATGGTGCTGGTTCAACTGGAGGTCAACATGCAGAAGAATGCAAATTGACCCACTCTTATCTCCTTGTACTAAGATCAACTCCAAGTGGATCAAGGACCTCCACATAAAACCAGACACACTGAAACTATTAGAAAAGAAACTTGGGAAGACCCTGGAGGACATGGGCACAGGGGTAAAGTTCCTGAACAGAACAACAATAGCTTATGCTCTAAGATCAAGAATTGACAAATGGGACCTCATAAAATTACAAAGTTTCTGCAAGGCAAAGGACACTGTCAGAAGGACAAAACGGCAACCAATTAAGTGGGAAATGATATTCACCAACCCCACATGTGACAGAGGGCTAATATCCAATATATACAAAGAACTCAAGAAGTTAGACCCCAAAGAACCAAATAACCCTATCAAAAAAATGGGGTACAGAGCTAAACAAAGAATTTTCACCAGAAGAAATTCTGATGGCTGAGAAACACCTTAAGAGATGTTCAACATCATTAGTCATCAGGGAAATGCAAATCAAAACAACCCTGAGATTCCACCTCACTCCAGTCAGAATGGCTAAGATTAAAAACTCGAGAGACAACAAGTGCTGGCTAGGATGTGGAGAAAGAGGAACACTCCTCCACTGTTGGTGGGATTGCAAAATGGTAAAACCGCTCTGGAAATCAGTGTGGAGGTTCCTCAGAAAATTGGGCATGCCACTCCCAGAGAACCCTGGCATACCACTCCTGGGCATATACCCAGAGGATTCCCCTGCATACAACAAAGACACATGCTCCACTATGTTTATAGCAGCCTTGTTTATAATAGCCAGAAATTGGAAGGAGCCCAGATATCCCTCAAAAGAGGAATGGATACAGAAAATGTGGTATATTTATACAATGGAGTACTACTCAGCAATTAAAAATAATGAATTCATGCAATTTGTAGGTAAATGGTTAGATCTGGAAACTATCCTAAGTGAGCTAACCCTATCACAAAAGAATACACATGAAATGCTATCACTGATAAGTGGATATTAATGAGCCCAGAAGCCCTAAATACTCAAGGCACAATTAGCAAGTCAAATGACTCTCAAGAAGAAAAAAAGGAGAGGACCCTGAGCCTGTAAAGATTGGATCCAGTATTGTAGACCCAGAACAGAGAAATCTTGGGGGGGGGAAAGAGTGGGGAATAGCATGGGGTGGGAGAGGAATTATGGGACATATGGTGGGGGATAACTGGGAAAGGGGAAAGCCTTTGGAATGTAAACCAAGAATATAGAAAATAAAAAAAAAAAGAAAAAAAAGAAAATATTGAGACACTATGTAGTTTCAATTTCAATATTCCACATTCAAAGTTTCATTATATTTTTCCTTTGTGTTTTTGATTTGTATTCCTTATGTATTTATTACTTCTAACATGCATTTTTTCATAGTCAGCTCTTTCAAATCTCACACATCAGTCTCTTTCCTACCCACTCAACCTCATATCTTTTTTTTCCCTTAAGCTCCACAGTCTCCTAGGTGCCGCTTATATACTGAGACATGTGGCCATCCATTGCAATTTGATCACCTCACCACTGGCCATAACCTGACTTGTGCCAATAGCACTTATGATGGTGGTAGAATTTCATGCTGATCTGTCTCAATACCACAATTTTGTCTGTTTTTGAGCTGGCTCACACTTTTGAATGCTACAATAGTTTCTTGAGTTCACAACTGTCCTTCAGTTTACATGACCCTGTCTTATGTTCATCTGCAACCTCTGGAACTTACCAAGTTTTCTGACAGTTTCTGTAATGTTTCTTGAGTCATTGAGAGAAGGGATTAATATGAATATATCATTTTTGGCTGAGTATTCTCCATCCCAAACAGTTATGAATCTCTGTTTCAATCTTCATAGTTTTCCACAGAAACATCATTGTTAATAGTGGAAACAATCTAAGGGAACATTTATAAATAAATTGTTTGACTGTTATGTCAATTTAACATAGCAACAGTAGTAGCTTCAGCGTAAAGCTCATAACCCATTTAACCATAGGTTTTGAGCTCCAATAATGGTGGCAGATCTTTTTTATTTAGTTGTGTGGCAGACACCTTAAACTCAATTAAAATGAGGCTGGTTACTCCTATTATGTTCATGTCTATTTCACAAATGGGTATGTCCCGGAGTTTTTCATTGTGGCTTTCATAGCTCAAAAACAGAAAAGATTAACATCTATTGTCATTTTCTGCTTTCTCCATATTACATAATTTAACTGTGTGCTTTCTTAAGTAATAAGAATTACCATAAAATACTGGAGGGGTACCTAAAAACAATGAAAAATGCCTATAAAGGGCATCTGTGCCACTTCATTGTCTAACGACTTTACAGGTGTAACCCATTCCTGTCCCTATAATTTCATTTGTGAACTTGTGATGTCTAATTGTCTCATTTTAGAGTAAGCTTATTTGATATATATGTCTATATATATTCAAATATATTAACATGCTTATATATTAATATATATTTAATTATAATGTATATTAATATATATGTGTTTTAAAAGTTGTTTCATTGTTATATCAATTGGGTGGAATTTCAATAGTAGGTTGTCTAGTAAGATACAATATTTCTAGTCACAAGGGTTGAACCTCAATATTAGTTTCAGCATAGGTGTTAGGCCTTATATCCAATTCAATATAGTTAATTACTCATATTATATTCACGACACTATTTTATCAGTGAAATATACATAGTATTCCTGGATGCTTCTGTAGAAGTTTTGTGCGGAATTTACTCATATATTTATACAGATTCTCTATTCACAGAAGATAGAAATAGGAAAGAGGCCAGATGTATTTAATTTAATGAATGGGTAATACATATCTGGTATATTTACATGCTAACATGTTATTCAGATATTACAAAACCAAATGTCAAATTTCTAGGTAAATGGAAGGAGCTGAAGCTCTCATTACAAACGAGTCAGAGACATCCAAGGCCCAGAAGACACACTTCATGTTTAATTCTTTTTTGTAGATGTTAGTTTTAAATATTGAGAAACGTATTTCATTTGGGTTACGTATAGATGTCAGAAAATTAATAACAGTCCATGGAATGTAGGGAGTATGTCCAGGGACAAAGCACAGTGAAACACAAGGTCAAAAGGTAATAACAGAACAGACGCTCTTCACTATGGTGGCAGATGGGGTTCAGAATAGATGAGGGAATATAGTGCTGGATAACTAATGCTAAAGGTATTTTGAAAAGGTTATATGTCAGCTTCTTTTATATTTTCCAATAGAAGGGAAACATGTGGAGATCACAGAAATGCTCTGTCTTGTAACTTGAGGCCTAGCTCTGCTGTTGTTGTTACCATACTCTAATTGATAAATTTTGGAAGAATATTCAACACACACCATGAAGTATAGAGGACTTTTATAAATTGTTCATAAATTTGAGGTAAGAGACTATCTGGATATGATATTGGTACCACGTTACTTCTCATTTCTTTCCAATACTTAAATTTACTTAATATTATAAAGAAAAAAAAAAGAAATGGACTTCCCTAGGCTATTTGTACCAAGAGAGTAAAACAAAAAGGGAAAGAATTTTTCATTGTGCAGAATAATCAAGCTTGGCAGATTAAAGAAGTTGTTGAAGAATCCAAGAAGTTTCTATTCTTACTTTAAACTCAGTATTCTATTTAATTATTCTACCTTTTAGTAAACAGATATGCCTTTTAAACATAATTTTAGGCATGTACATATAAATGCTTTTAGAAGACATATTATTAAGAAGCCATGTCTCCTTCAAGTAGTATTCTATCTAGTATTTGAACTTCTACTTTAGAGTACACTTTAGAAAAGTGAGGAAGAGTTCATGATTGGGTAAAACTTTCCACATTGAATAAAGGAATACTTTCTTAAAGATCTAAGATCTGGTAAACTTAAAGAAAAGTTATAAGAATCTTGTTAAAACACCTCATGAGTCCTTGATGTGTAGCGATGAAGGCATAGAGCTGTAGAGACAAGGCCTCTGGTATCATTTAGTCTTAATTTCTACAGGTAATAATTATCAATTCTGTGGCTTTTGTAATTAAATTCAAAGACTACTGGGAGTCATATTCCACTTAATTAGAAGCAGGTGAAATGGAGCGTAGGAAATGAGATCAGCTGGATCACCTAGCTGGACTGAGAAGACAGGAGGCTTCAAACCTCCCACATCACTCTGGATGCCCTGTCCTCATTCCATATGCTCACAGAGCTGTCAAGAACTCAAGCAGTAGTTGGTGTTCAAACTTAAAATGGAAAAAAAATCAATGTTTCTACCATTTAAGAACATTGAACTAGTTCTGTAAATTGGCTGTCACTTGAAATGCAAATGAATTTGATTATTGAGAAACTGAAAAAAATTGAAGATTTAATAGAATTAAATACTATATGCTAGCAATCCCTACTAAACCATTTGTCAGACATATTATTATTCTAATAATTATCATGAACTTACATAAGCCTTGAACAAGTTAAAAAATGTATAAAGTCATCTGCAACACACAAGATATAGTACTCTAAAACCTGCCAATGTTGTTATAACTGATGCACAAAGTTATCATTTATTTGTTAAGATGCTCATAAATATCACCAAATAAAATTATGCTTGTATACTGCTAGAAAAAATGATGCCAATATCCCAAATTTGTTGATTTGATTGCAGGAAACATGATGTCAATAGAAATATTTACACAGCAGCATAAATAAATCAAATAGGTTCAGCAGTCTTGCACTTCTGTTGCTGCTATCATAACTGAAAGAAATAGCTTTCTATAACTAGAAGGCCAAGGAGAGAGGCCATCCTAAGGCACAAATGGAGGTAGTGTCTTAAGTCATCACATCAAGTTCATAGTTGGCCAGTCACTCCTTTCCTTCTATCAGGATTCTTGATACTGACTTTTCTTCTCTTTCTTGTACTGATTGACAGCTCCCAGTTTACCTATCCTAATTCATTCCCGGGAATGAAAAATCCCTATTCTACCAAATCCTATATCCATTGTTTTTTCTGGTTGATTAAACTCCCATTTTATATCCATTGTTAAATCAAGCACAGGAGAAAAGTAGTTAGGAAATAGTGATGTGCCCACCTTCTTGTTTTTTGGTCAGAACTCTCATGAAATTGAGCAAAGAGTAAGGAAATTGCAAACTATATAAATAATGGTACATTTAATAAAATATATGACAGTCTTTCCTCAGTAGTTCAGAAATTTGCATTAATTTGGGTGTTACTAGACTCAAGATCAAAATATGCTCATCTATTATGAACTGTCTAAAGTAATTATCTAGAAAAATTATAAGAAAGAAAACTAAATAGGCAGCATGTGATCCAATATATTAAAAGATATTATAATAAATTATGATTAAAGATTCATCTTATACTTGTGGCTAGAAAAGAGAATGAACATTGCCAGCCCTATCCCTCTAAATAGAATAAATGATCCAAAATAAAAAATCAATTATTTGTTTTAGACTTGACAGACATCTGTCTTTTGATGACCCGACATTGCATCATGTGTGACTAGAGAAGTTTAAATGTATCATCCTCTGCTATTAGCAGAGGCTCTGTGAATAATAATGAGAATGTCATGCTAGACTAAGTAAGCTCAAATAAATTCCATAAAAATGAAAGTCTCCAGAGAACATTAATGTCAGAGTTTCTAGGAAAGATCATCTGAGAGATATGATGGGAGATAAGAATTACTGAGACATTTTCTTCATAACAAGGAAAAATCATGGTATCTGACATAACAGGAAGAATCCATTGCTACCTAAGTACAATCTGGAGACACTAGTGTAGCTTGTCCTCAGACTCAGTGAAAGATAAATAAAATAATTTCAAGGTAGACTGTATGTGAAGAATTACATGCATAATTGTCCAAGAGCGTGAATTAAAACCAGTGAACAGGTACAACCATGGAACCGCTAAGCCTCTGTGGTTCTAATTAAACTGAAACTGTTCATTATCTAATACCTGTCATGAGTATAATGCAAATTCATTAGCAAAAATAGCCAATCATAACTGCAAAGGTATAAAGATCATTAAACTATGTGACCAGGTAGAATTTATTCAATGTATGTAAGGTAGACTGAACATTAAAAAAAAAGATTAAACAATATACTCTTTTAAAAATTCATAGAAGAAAAAATGTAATTGTGATACATGCTTAAATAAATTCAACTTTACTATTTATTCAAAATAAAAAGTTTAGAAAGTTACAGAAGAAAATTTCTGACTGGCACATAAACAGTTTTTAAAAACCTCCTGATACTGCATGTGCTGGTAAGAAAACCAAGATTGTAATCCCACAGAACACCCCCAAACTGCCAGCATATTAATGAAACTTTCTTCCTTTAAGTCTACTTCATGGTACACCCACATTACTGCTTCTGCTACCAGATAAAATATGTGAGTAAAAGTTACATGTTAGAAAATGCAGAAACCATTTTGTGATACACTGCATTCAACTGGCCGGGCGGTGGTGGCACACACCTTTAATGCCAGCACTTGGGAGGCAGAGGCAGGCAGATTTCTGAGTTTGAGGTCAGCTTGGTCTGCAGAGTGAGTTCCAGGACAGCCAGGGCTATACAGAGAAACCTTGTCTCAAAATGAAACAAACAAACAAAAAAAAAAAACAAAAAACAAAAGAAGAATGCATTCAATTGTTAAAAATTACCTAGTAATTGATGATAACCTGTAAGAATTACTACTTTTGCTACATATGTGTTAGGGGCCTTGGACCAACCCAGGCATGTTCTTTATTTGGTGGCTTAGTTTCTTGGAGCTCCCATAGGTCCAGGTTAGTTGACACAGTTGTGATTGTCGTCCTCTTCAGCTCCTTCATCCTTCCCTAACTTTTCCTTAAGGATAGGTTTCCCTGACCTCAGTACAAAGGTTGGGTATAAATATCTGCATGTGTCTCAGTTAGTTGCTGGTAGAGCGCTGCTCCTGTCTGAAGCACAACATAACCACAGTGATAGTGACAGAGCTTGGTGCCCTCCTATGGGGTGGAACCCAAACTGGTCTGATCAGTAGGTAACCTTTCCTTCAGTCTCCACTCCATTGTTGTCCCTGCATTTCTTTCAGACAGGAACAATTCTGAGTCAAAAATGTTGAATGGTTGATGACCAGATCCCTCCACTGGGGACCCTGTCTATTGGAGGTGGTCTCTTCAGGTTCCATCTCCCCACTGTTGAGCATTTTGGCTAAGGTCACACCCATTGAGTCCTCAGTTGGAGAGCATGCTCCTAATATTGTAGAGTCTTGATGACCCAGGGAAGGTGAGATGCTGGAGGGGGTGGAGAACATCACCACATAAGTAAAGGGAAGAGTGAAATGGGTGAAGAACTCTGGAAGAGGGGACTAGGGGGGGTAATACATTTGGAATGTAGATAAGCAAAATAAACAATTAAAAATAAAAATAAATAAGCTGAAAAAAGAACAAGTACTTTAAATAATTTCAAATTTAATCTATTCTTCTATACCAGAAACCAACATTTCAACCATTCAACTATCCTTTTATAATAATTTAAAATCATTTAACTCTGTCCCTAAAAATAGATTTAAGTAAATGTCTCAAAGATTCTGTAGAGCCCTGGGTATATAATTCAATGGTAAAACATTTGCTGATCATGCATAGAGGCATTAGTTGCAATTCTCATAACCACAGTTAAAATTTTAACATATATATTTTAATCTATACTAAAATATCATGTATTGTATGTAAAATATCATATTCAATATTTTTTGTTCATAAATATAGCCATACATACATGCACACACACACACACACACACACACACACACACCATACATATATGACTGTATGGAAGAAGTTGGAAAATACATTGAAAAATAACTGTGAATGGAAGACTGCCAGGAGTCCATTTCTGAAAGGTTCAATGCTATTTGCAAACAAGTCCTAATAACAACCACATTATCACCCCAAGCCATAATGAGCTGTTTGCACATATCCTAAGTTGGCTTGACAACCATACATGTAAAGATATAAGAGAAAAATAAAAGCCAATCTCAATACATGATGTAGTCTGGAACAACAGTAATTGACTCAAAGCTATTTTGTTAATATTTGATTTATGCAATGGAATCCACATTATAAGAATTAGTCCATAGTAAGTCTGACAACTTATCTTTTCCAGAACAACTAAAGGAAATCATTTAAGAGACCAAGGACTTCAGACTGAGGTGCTGGACCCCAGTGTGGGATCTGTGGGAAAGACTGGAGGAGTAGAGTTGGATGGCAACCCTTTAGGAAGAAAAATAGCTGGTCAAATCACCCGGTGCTCCCAGGGACTAGACCACCAACCAAGGAGTGTACAGGGAGGGATCCATGGCTCCAGATACGTATGTAGCAGAGGATGGCCTTGTCTGACATCAATGGGAAGGGATGCCCTTGGTTCTGGGGAGATTTTATGCGCCAGCATAGGGGGATGCTGGAGCAGTGGGGTAGGAGTGGGTGGGTAGGTTGGAGAGCACCTTCATAGAAACAAAGGGGAGAGGGAGAGAGCAGATGGGATGGGGGGGGATTGTGGAGGGATACTGGGAAGAAGTATATCATTTGAGATGTAAATAAATGGAATGATTAATGAAAAATTAATAAAAATGAATCCTAATAATATATCTTAACATTCAAAATACAACAGTAATGTAGCCTGAAATAATTAAACATTTCTATGGGACATTGATCAATTCAACATGGTTAAAAACCTAAAACTACCATAATTGTATAATGAAAGATAAGAGACATCTAAATGACATAAGACTTGCTGATTAGTTTTGTATACATGCAAACAAAAACAAACAAACATGTGCCATGAAGAAAATGCTCAAATTTTGGATTTTAAAACTTTGACCATGAACCAAACACTTAAGGATGCAATTCAGTCTGAAAATTATAAGAGAGAATTTTATACTTATGTATACTTAGCAAAAGTGTAATGGGCAAAATATCTATGGATGTAATCTTTTCCTGGAGTAAGTTTGCAGTTTCCAAAAAGTTTTCATCTAGCTTGACATGGTAGCATTATAAATACAGTTACTCCATATATAGTAAATTATGGTTCTGGAATCATTAAAGGTAACTAGCATTAATTTAATATTTTGGTCAAGTCTAGTGTTACCTTTCAACCCAAGAGATATCAGTTGTGGCTATCATGACATGGAAATAATTAGACTTTATATCAGCTAAGGCTTTTACAAGTTTCTCATTTCTCATTGACTTCAATAGAGTAGACCAAAAATCTTTTCTTTGTTCTTATGCTTCATTGTTGCACCTGCTCTACAATAGACTTGTTTTTCTGGTATGCATTATCCACTATTGAATTTCAGCCTCCATAGTCCTTAATCACTTTTAATATCAATTCCAGGTCAGTTGTTTTCTGTGACCTCCAACTGTGAAAATTAGCAATGGGCCATGATAATCAAAACAAGAAATTAAACCGAGCAGCAGGAGGATATTTTGCAGTGCTGTGGTGTAAGGAGACCCAGCTGTATGAAGTGCTGTCAGGCAATATGGGAGGACATGAAATCTCATGCTGATTGAGATTTCTCAGTGCAGCATATGACAATAAAATGAAGGTTCTGCTCTGCCTCAAACATGATTAAAATAATCAAACAGAGTGGTACAAACTTAAAGTATTTGCAAAACATTTCTTTGATACAAGACTTGCAGGCAAAAATGTGTAAACATCTTTTAAGGTAAGGACAAGAGTTAGTTAAAAGCAGGTAAAAGTTATGAACAGCCAAATAAAAGTGTATACAAATAATAAATAAGTATAATAGATTAATAAGTGAAATGATCATATGTCATGAGGAATCACAAATTTAAAAGATGGGGAAACAAGACAAGACCAATAAATTATAAACTGAGGTGTAGAAATTCATTCTTTAAAGTCAATACTCAGGAAGCAGAAGCAGGGGATCTCTGTGAGATTGGTCTCTGTCTACCTCCCCAGCAAGCGCCACAGCAGCCAAGGCCACGGAGTACAAGCTTATCCAAAAACAAGTTATGAAACCTGCCAATATTGCACACTAATAGCTGTCAAAAAAATTAAAGGAGATTTCTTCCATGTAGCTGTTGTAAGAATTCTTAGTGTTTTAGCTACTTGGGGAAACAATTTATTAGAAAATTATGAAAATTATTTATACTACATATTCTAATAAACTTGCAGTTTAAAAAATTAATGAAATGATTGAATAAAACATAATTATCATCTGAATGTTCATGCAAGCTTTATGCATGATCCTATAAAGAAGTAAGCAGCTTCATTTAAATTTTTATATAAATATTTCTGCAGGATCATTAGGTGCCTTACATTTCTTTGCTCTATCTACTGAGATTCTCGGTAATAAGGATACTTCACCAGCAACAGGGACACAAAGCATTCCTAATTCTGTCAATCATGAAAAAAATCACAGGTGTCTCTTCAGGAATATGTGAATTAGGAGCTGGTTAGAAAATGTTAAAATAATAATTCATATTTTGCAATGATAGAGAATAAGAAGGAACTCAAGGGAAAGTGATATGAATGCTAGTAGGGAGGAAGGGTCAATAAAAAAGTTCTACGTACTAAACAGAAGGAACTTAGGTGACAGAATACACAAGAAAATATCAATTTTAATTCTGGGAAGTAAATAAATATTCATAAGCTTATATTAACATAAACACTTGCTTCAACATATGTGGGAAAACTGGTCAATTACTCATGCACAGAATTTGAAACAGTTTGTGTAGCTTTTATACCCCTAAAGACAAAACAATAATTCATACTCATTATTGTATGGCTTTTTTAGGAACAAAAGTGGTAGCAACAAGGATCACACACATATGACATTACACTGAACAAGTCTGTTGAGGACTGGGGCACCCAGATGGTTAATTTCAAATTGTTCTGATATTTTACATTATACATGAATGTTATGATGAATATAGTGGGAGGTGGTGGAGTGAAAGAAATGGAATTCTTCAGGAAAATGAGAAGATAGCAAGATAGATATTACATATTACATCATATACTATATCATAGATTATATGGTTAGGTTATGTATTTATTAAATCTGTTACATGTATATATTATTATTATATGTGGCATGCATGTTTCTATGTATTTGTTCTATTTTTACATGTATATGTTATCTATTCCATGCATATGTTTATATATATATATGTATATATATATTGAACATTTGAAAACTAATGATAATAAATTAAAAATGGACTAAACCGTGATGCCATATTGACTGTGTAATATAGTATTTGAATGAGAATGACATTGTACATGTGTTCTTTTCCACAAATGCTTATTTGTTGTATAATTGTGAGTCAAGTACCAAGTTGCAATTAGAAAAAATATATGCAAAACATAAGATCAGTACTAGTTCAAATGATTCAGGTAAAATGTGCAAATAAATTTGTATTTGCCACATTAAAGATATATGTTTGGTATATTTTTCTGTTAATGATTGTTAGACATTTTGAAGTTTTAGTTGAAGTGTTAAGTGGACAAAGGCTGTAGAAGTCAATATAAGAGATGAGTTTCATCATGAGTACAAAAGGAACATTTTTCAGTAAGTATAGAGTTTTTTACTGAAAATAGATTCTTCTCTACTACAGTACATGCCAACGAAGGTTTCTGCCACCTCTATTCCTCTAAGCTCATATCCCCATCTCCCACCACTTCCAGATCCACTCTCCCTCTTTTCCTTTTTAGAGAAGTGCAGATCTCAAATAACATCTGCTAAACAGGACAAACAAGATATAATAAGACGAGGCAAAATCCCTCATATCAGGGCTGGATTGGGCAAACCAATGTAAGCGAAAGTCTCAAGACCAGTCCAAAAAAATCAGAGACAGACTGGCTTCCACTGTTAGGATCCTCACAAGAGCACCCAGCTAATGCCATACCATATACACACTCATGCAGGCTCCATGCTTACCCTTTCAGTTTCTGTGAGCTCATGTAAGCCCTACTTAGTTGATTCAGTGGGCCCTGTTCTCCTGGTATCCTCCTTCTCCTCTGTCTCTTAAGTTTTTTTCCTGTCTTCTGCAGAATTCCCTGATCTCCTAGGGGAAGGATTGATGGAGCCTCCTGCTTTACACTCTCTGCATAATGTCTGTTAAGCAGCAGCCACTCCTTTATGCTCTTAGCTAAGCCTCTCTGATGACAACCTACCAAAGAACTGATCTAAGAGTACAGCAGAATGCCATTAGGGATGATTTAATTGCAGTTTTCTTGCAGTCGTGCCTGGTTCTATCCTAGGTCTCTGTGCTATTTGGTATCCAGTTCCTAGCCATCCATGCAGTGTATATAAGTCATGCATTCCTTTTCATGGTATAGGCATTAAGTTAAACTGAAAATTGGTTGACTCTTCCTTCATGTTCTGTGCTACCATTGCTTCAACACATCTTGCAGGCAGGACAGATTGTAAGTTGGATATATTTGTGCCCAGGTTGGTTCCAGGTTTGTCAGATTGTGCATCTATGCCCTGGGAAGGCGCTGTTCTTTAACTAACCAACTTAAAGTAACAACAAACTTCAATGTGATCAAATAAAAATTTACAGCTTTAGCTTTAACTTAAAGAATATGAGGTAGTGCAATTTTGCATAGCTTATCATTCTTTGTTCTATAATTATGGGTTGGCATTCCAAACTATACAAGAAAAAAATAAATGTAAAATAGCTATTTCACAGCTAATGCACATAAAACCAATTAACATATTTAAATGACACAAGTGTGTAATTTCACAACTGTATGCTTCTGTGAAAAAGTTTTGAGAGGGTACATTTTTGAAAACAACATAACTGAGATGGAGACTTAAACAAGGACACACACAACTCTCCAATTACTTGAAGTCATTCATGTCTGGTCCTTCCAAGACTCCCTTCATACATGGGACACTCTGGGGTGTTTTGTAAGAGAACACTGGTTCCTATTTCTAAAAATACATATTTCTTATAGAGCCTCATCTCTATATACACAACTATAAAAATATTCTCTATGTTAAACAGAGAAATATTTGGATGAAGAGATGGCTATTGGTTAAAAGTACGTTTTGTTTTGACAGGAATCTTAGTATACATGGTCAGAAACAAACATATGTAACTCTAGTTTCTGAAGAGCAAGTTTGGTGGCCTGGTCTCACCTTTATGGACACTATAGGCACACGATGCACATATATACAAACAGAGAGAGACATTTAGAGAGGAATATGGCACCAGCTCTACATGGCGTATTCATGCACTTGGCCTATTGTCAGGAGAGCTATCAATGACTCAGTAAAAAGCAGTTGGATAGATACATAGATAGATATATTGATTGATTGACATATGATAGATTGATAGATGATAGATTGCAGATAGATTGACATATATGTGTATATATAATTATTATATATGTATTTATGTGTCTCTGTATATGTGAAATCAGTTGAGTCTATGATCTGAGCAGTCCATCCAGTGTTGCTCATGTTTAAGGTGTTTAGAGCAGTCCAGTTTTTTGGATTGGAACTAGTTCTTGGAGAAGTTGATTCTGCCCTTTTGCTGCCATTAATTTCTCATCTCTCTCAATTCATGCACTAGACCTTGTGATATTTCCCTTGTCACATATAAAAAACTAGATTTTCAAAACAAAATCCTCCCTTTGTTCCTAAGTTTTCTTTCCCCTGTTTGGTGTGTTCATTGAATCTTTGGCATATGTGTTGTATTGAAGGTGTGTCATTTATGGATGTATACCTCATGGTAAATGGCTCAAAACGTTTTGACTTCTTATGTGTTTCTGTAATGGTCTCTCTTCAAACTATTAGGTTCTTACAAGGGTAAGATATACATATTTATCTGTGGGTGTAATGACAAATATTTGCAATTAAGTTATGAAAGCACCAGTAATGTGTTTCCCTCTATGGGCCACAACATAACCAAACACAAGTTGTTGGTTAGGTTTCCCTTATCAAGCATGAATTCTTTTTCCTGTTTCTTCTCCCTACTTTCCTTCCAATACCTTCCCATTTCCTTTCCATTTGGATCAACTTCCTTGATTTTGCTCATTATTTCTTCTTAATGAGCAAGCCCTGAATCCAACTAGACAGCTGTTGTTTAATCACAAGGGTGAGTCTCACTATTTTACCCTTTGACATATCTTGAAAAACAAATTACTGTCATAGCTGGTAAGAGCATTGGTTTTATTTTCCATTGGTAGATTGCATAGAACTTTCTTTTTTATTGGATATATTCTTTATTTAGATTTCATTTCCCTTTTCCTGATTCCCCGCCCCCCAAAGGTGTATATGCCCTTTTCCCTCCCCCTGTTCCCCTATCTCCCCTTCCCACTTCCCTGTTCTGGTATTCTCCTACACTGATGCATTGGCCTTTCCAGATCCAGGGTCCACTCCTTCCTTCTTCTCAGTCATCATTTGGTATGTGGATTGTGTCTTTGGTGTTCCTAGATTCTAGGCTAATATCCACTTATCAGTGAGTATACATGGGTATACTTTTGAGACTGGGTTACCTCACTTAGTATGATGTTCTCCAGCTCCATCAATTTGTCTAAGAATTTCATGAATTCATTGCTTCTAATGGCTGAATAGTACTCCATTGTGTATATATACCACATTTTTTTTTTATCCATTTCTCCATTGAGGGACATCTGGGTTCTTTCCAGCTTCTGGCTATTATAAGTGTAAAGAGGATTCTAGATGAGTTTCTGCTTTATTCCACCACACTCTTTACCTATAGTGTCTGGTATTTCCCATAAAATGGTCCTGTATTTACATTTTTAGAAGCATTTGAGGGCAAGGACAAGAGTGTTTATTATTTGGGGAGTCTCTTCAGCTCTCATACAGGAAATAATCAATAGAATGAAGCAAAGTCCATGGAGTAGGAATGGGTCTTTGCCCACTCCACATCTAATAAATGGGAAATTTAGATATACTTACTCAGTCTTGTTTATTGCTACTCTTTTTACAACCAATAGAAATAGAAACAATCTAAATGCCTTTCAAATAATGAATAGTTGGTAAATGAATGCACAATTAAATTAAGTTTATTTGAAAAGAAAAATGAAATTATGAGATTTCTTTGTAAATATACTGAAATACTGTATGTCTGCCACTGTACTTTTAATAGGATATAAAAGGTGGATGGCTTTCTCTATCGGCTACATGATTATATGAAGGTTAATCTTTATTATTGACTTTGTGGTATTTAGATCTTTCATAGATTCAAATCTCTAGGCAATTCTATAATGGATTTCCTAGGATAGGATAATTGATTTCTGGTAACCTACCCTAAATGTGGGCAGCACCCTTCCAAGGGCCAGTGTCTCCTACTGAATAAAAAGGAGAAAGTGTTCTGAAAAACAATTCATCACTCACTGCTTACTGGAGGTGTATAGACTATTTCCAGCCACTTCATACATTTCTCACCTTAGCCTCCTGGCTTGGAATACCAAATTGTGAATCAAAGTAAACCTGTCTCTTCTAATTTCTTTTATCAAGTATTAGGTTATGCCAATACGAAAAATAACAAGAGTTTTAAGTGATTTCTTCATTAAACTACTAAACTCTGACAAAAGCTAAGCTAAACATTCTATTTTTTAATCCATGTTTCTCCAAATTAAGAAACCTCAGGAGCATTTCCTCAAAATTAGAGTTGGAAGGGAGATATTGCAGTTTAATTTATATTAGAATTCAACAGCATATAAAATATTGTTGAGCCACTTTTAAAGAACATACTGTTGGATTAAAGTTCAGGCTTTGTGCTTAGTGAGAAATTATTCCACCACTAAGCAGCATTCCAGCCCTTCTATCCTATTTTAAAATGTATGATATGAGGGCATGAAAGATTAAATAAACCTGCTAAAAACCACACATTTCTAAGTAGCAGTGTGACTGGAAAGTTGCTTCAGTGGAAACTCAAAACTACATTCTGCCCACACTGACAGATGCCTCAGGCAGGTTCAAAATTCTGAATGTGTGAAAATGTAAAGAAAGGAGAGGACACAAATCAAGTAAGAGTACGACGGGAAGTTTGGACTTGCCGTTTGCTTAAATTCAACTTTGGAAAATGGAAATGGTCTCAGCTAAATACAAAAAGAAGAAACCTGGTCATCAAGGACAGGTAGTACCAGGAGCACTAGCCATAAGATTCCATATTTATATTGTCTCCACAATACTAAACAGAATGATAGGGAACACTGCTGGAAATGGGGAGTTGCAAGGGCTCATTGGACAGAACATTTTCTGCTGCAGACAATAGAATATTTCACCACTTATGACCACTAAACTATCATTACATATATATATTTCTTTACAAGAAATGAGAAGAAATGTTCTCTACTGTTGATTCTGTTGTTCAATATTGTTCAAAACTCTTCTTATCAGAAATTTACTTTTGAGGGCTGAGAATATAACGCCCTTTCCAATTCTTCAAGAGTAAACCAATTAACAATTGAAAAGGAAGAGGAAATTGTATTGAGTGTTTGTAGACTGAATGCTTGCATGCATGTTAAAAGGCAAAGTGGTTTCTAAGAAGTCCGACTTGGTATCTGTTGTGTTACTTCACTGAGAAACATTAGGGATGGATGGTTGTCTTCATACTCGGGTATAACCTTCAATTTCCTTACAGTTTCTGTGAGACAAATTATGCAATCCCTTTGTCATCAAGGACAAACTGGAATTATGGAAGACTATAAAATAGAAATCAGTACTGATTGTACAAATAGCAACTAAGATGTAACTGTCTTAGAAAAACAATAGCATATTAGGTAGGATGAGCACAGTGAGGCTGGATGTGAGAGAAACAGTGACACATTTACAGGAGTAACAGTACTTGGTTGGCTCTAGAATTCAAGGAATTCAAGGTTATAAACCCATTATCATTACTAATGAAATAATATTTAAATGTAATTATGGAAGTAAAGGTTCAGGATTAGGAACATTGTGATAGACTATTATCTTGTAACCCAGAATAATTAGTATCCAATAGTTATTGAACCACATTACGGATGTCATATACTCGAGACTTTTATTCTGGATATTGGTGCACCTGTGCACTGCACTATGTTGTCTTCATTATTTGCACTTGACCCTTAATTATGATTTACTACAGAGCCTATGTACATATATTGTACTGGACAGCCTATTTGTATAGACTATCTAAAGAATTGTGGAATTCTGAATCTTCTTATCTAAGAACACAGTAAAAGGGATATACTATGAGAAAATACAAATGCATATACAGCCCTTAGAACTATGATAGCATTGTAGTATTTTATTAAATAATTGAAGTTGTATCATTTACATATATGAAAGCATGGTCATAAGATGTGTAAACGTATAGGTGCAAATTCAGACTTCTGAATATGACATGTGAATTAAAATGAGTCTTAAAATATCATGTACTGAACTGAGTAAATTAGAAAACCATTTGTTTAGTTCATTACCAACATTTTATACACTTGTTAAGAATTTAACTTTTTATATACACTTCAATAGTATAATAGTTGGTTTTATAAAAATTTGTTATACAAATAAAGTTAAACATCACAATGGTTAAAAAGTTGGTTATGTACTAAGTTAATGTGTATGTCCTAATTGTACCAACTATACCGAATTTGAAAAGAGAAAGAATAATAAACAGAGGAATTTTAATAAGGGAAAAATGAGTTGGGTATACAATTAAATATTCAAGTAGTAATGTTTATTAAGGCAAAATAAGCATTTAGTAAAATTGCAGTATCAGTAAATGCAATGATTTTTTTTCCACATAAGAGCCTCTTTTCTTTTTCCAGTCAGACACAATACGTTTGAGCCTCCATGATTATAAAGGAAACAATTACCTAAAAATGAATGTGTATATCACCCCAGCACGAAGCAGGTAAATTTCCCCATTCTATAAAGTCACATTTTCTGAGTAGAGAAAAAAGTGAATCAGAATGAACAAAGCCAAAAATATCAAGAACTTTATAGAAAGATATAGAAAATAGATCAGAAGCTAATCCAAAGTCTTGGCATCAGGAGACCTATTTTATAGCCCGGCAAACTATTGAGAAAAGCTGTCATACTAGGAAGGAAAGTATGTGTCTAATTAAATTGTTTCCCTAGAGAAGGAGACTATAACACAGGATATTGTTATTCTGGTTTGCTATAATTATAGCTTCTTTAACAGAATGTTTTCGGTAAAACTTCAAACTTTGCTTTATGCTGCTTGTTTGCAAGCAGTAATGAAGAAAATTGAGAATGTTAGTATTCAAAAAATGTATTGATTATGAAAATTAATTGGTTCTGTTCTCTAAGGAGTAAGAATTAGTATTGTATATGATTGTCTGAGGGTGTGGTCCAGCTTGACTCTGCAACCCTAGCATAGGCAAGGTCCAATATTCAGTCATCAGTATGAAAAAGTTAGAAGATGGGTGGAAGGAGAGAAAGAGAAAAACTTTGAGAAGCACACATCCTTCTCCATGTGTCAGTTACTATGGCTTTGTGTCACCCAGATATGTTCACTGTGATAACATGCTTGGTATAAAAAAACTTATGAAAAGAATATTTTAGTGTGGAATCTAGTTTCAGAGCTTTTGCTTTTTTTGTTCCATTCTCAATTGGCTCCATGAGTTGGTTAAATAGTGGATAAAAGCAACCCTTGTTTGACAGCAATTACATCAAGATAAAAAGAGGGTCATGGGAGAAGACAATGCCTTCAAGGCTTGTCTCCAATCACCTATCACTCTCAGCTATGCCCAACTCAATCCCACTGAGCTATGAACTCAATGAGTCAATCCTCATGACATGATTGCTTTATAGCAGCATTGACAGTAGTGAACAGAGAATTTAACATGTGACTCTGGAGACAATGCTTATTCTAATTGTTGGCTAAAGAATCCAATGAGAATGGAATAATTCACTTATTATACATTACATCTATAAAAGTATGGAGCCATTTTGCTTTTCCTGTTTTTTGACTAGTCTATTATGCAGCAATAGATACTTTCATAAAAAGCATTGTTTACCATAGTTGATTCAGAACTGACAGAAATAATGAAATGAGAATAATTTCTTAGGTGATATATTCCAATAGTGACCTTGCTTACCTAGGTTACTGGGCAAGTGTGAAACACTTTTAGACCCTTAATATTGCTAGTAGTTTGAATAATATAGTTTCAATATTATAATACTTGTGTTTATGTTCCTATAAATAACACATGTTTTTAAGGACCATGTGGATTGGGTAAATGGACTTGCTAATTAGCAACCATTTGACTCTGTCTTTCTTCCCTGGCTGCTTTTAGCAAAATGAGTCAAGCAGTCAGCCAAATAATGCTTATGCCAGCACCACCTGTCTGGAACACTCAGTGAACACTATGAGAAAAATATAAGACAATTTCAGCTGACTGCCTCAGCTCCTGCAGTTACAGTATCGGCTAGGGCAGTTTGAAACAGTTGGCACCGGGATTTTTCCTATCAACAGGCCATCTTCGTGTCTAAGTGATCCTAGAAAGATTTACACTTCAAAGAGAGGAGAGAACCTTCCCTGGTGGGCTAAAAGGGTGATCTCAGTGAGTGATGCTTAGAAGCAAGGCTGCGTTTGTTCCAGAACACAAGCCTCAAATACTAAATCACGGTAAAACGCAAGGACAAAATTCATGCAAAGAATGTTGGTCAAAAAGCAATGGGTGAGACTTGATGAAACATGCTTTCTCTGTCCCTATAAGCAAACTCCTCAGTCCTGCTCTGTCCATCTTCAAGAAACTTCTCCTGTATGCCTTCCTTGGTATTGCATTACTGGACTCATAAAAAGATGTTTATCAAGTGGCCTTGTCTTGCATGTAAACTGGCAACATTGAGGAAAAAAAACCAGAAAAATGCAAGTGCAGATACAGCAAAGTGGGCCACTTTAAGTCCTGGAAACTGCCTGAGCTCAAACAACCACAATGGATGCAAAGGGAAATACAGAATGGACAAGAGAGGGGGAGAGCCTAGAATAAAGAAATATAAAGGTAGCAACAAAACTGGAAGAGGGGAGAAACACTTTCAGATCTTCAGGGACATAGAGAACCTACAAGAAATACTGTAACACTGGCTGCTGGTAAAAAGTAATTAGGTCTGGGAATAATTCTTATTCCTTGGACCATAAAATATACTCAGTTTATTCAGAATCATCAAAAGGCACCATAGGGAGATGATTTTTGATGTGACACAGAGAGAACTAACAGGATGGAGTGTAACCTCCTCATTAGGAAAACTTCTCCACTTCTTCAGGAAGAAAAGACTCTACAACATCTCCTTGGTGAGGTTTTAAAATCTTGTATAAGAAGGGACACCCTGGGATTATCTTTGTTTTTATTTTTTTTTCAGTTGTTTTGCTATATTTGTCTGATGCTTTTAATGGAGCTGGTGCATCATTAAAGCTGTACTATGAGAGGGCTGAAGGCACAGCTCGGTGGTAGAATGTAGGGTAACAGATTCATTTTGCTGAAGGTGAAGGATATTTCCCCAAAACTAACATACACATTAGTAAAAATTAAAAAAAAAATCTCTTTAAAAAGTAGTGATGCCTGAAGAAAAATCTTTTTAGATTTTGCTTTCTTTAAAGTGTAGATAAAAATTAAGTTTTAAAATGTGTTACATTCAGTAACTGACAAATATTTATACTAACAGTACATTGAGGAATTAGAGTCAGTCAGGGAAAATGATTAAAAAGTCGTGAGCCTGAAGTTTTACAGAGGCTCTGCCAGAGCCTGATGAATACAGAGGTGGATGCTCGCAGCCAACCATGGGACTGAGCACAGGGAACCCAATGGAGGAACTATGGGAAATATGGTGGGTGGGAACTGGGAAAGGGAAAAGCCTTTGGAATGTAAACAAAGAATATAGAAAATAAAAATTAAAAAAAAAAACCAAAGGGGAAAAAAAGAAAAGGCTGAAGGAGCTGAAGGGGTTTGCAACCCCATAGGAAGAACAACAATATGAACCAACCAGTATCCCCTGAGCTCCAAGGGATTAAACCACCAACCAAAGAGGGACCCATGGCTCCAGCTGTATATGTAGCAGAGGATGACTTTGTTGGACTTCAATGAGAAGAGAGGCCCTTGGTCCTCTGAAGGCCTGATGCCCCAGTGTAGGGGAATGCCAGGACAGGGAGGCAGAAGTGGGTAAGGTGGGTAAGTGGGTGAACACCCTCATAGAAACAGGGGGAGGGACATGGGATAGGGAGTTTCCAGAGGAGAAACCTGGAAAGGGGATAACATTTGAAATGTAAATAAATAACATATTCAATAACAAAGAGAAAACTGGTGTAGAGTGAAGGATACAACTTTAATTGGATAATAATACTGAATATAGAAAAGAAACAATGATATCACCTCCGATTAACAGATAATAAAGAAAAAATGAACTATATAAACAATGCCTTATATGCTGCATTTTGGAAACATGAGCGGTCAATCCACTGAAGGGTTTTTGTTGTTTTGTTTTTGTTTTTGTTTTTAAATAATGGACATTATACATTAAAAAAAATCCAGCAACATATTTCTTGAAGCCTTGCCAGCAAATTCCTATTTTGACAATGAAAAAAATAAGGCCTCTGCTCCCCAGGCTATACCATGATCACAAATCCAATTTTAAAGAAAGATGCTGAATGATTTTCAGTTGTACCCTGCAAACTGGTTAATATCAGTGAAATAAGATTTAATCAATTTATTTACGTTACAAAATCCATGAAACATAAAAAACAGTCTTACACACAAATTATCATTGAATCCCCAGTATTCATATTACTGAAGTCGGAGAGAAGCAAGGGGGAGGGTTAAGCAATATTCAGGCACTAGAAGAACTTCCTTTGAAGCTACGATTTTCCTACAATAACCTTAGACCTCAGTTCAATATGACACACAGTTCTTGGCAAGAAGATTATTAAAAAGATCGTCTTTTCAGTTCAAGACTAGGAGTAGATCCTAGACAGTCACTTCAGAGGTCCTCTGCCAAATCACAAGCCTCTAAACAGTGAATCTGTCCATGGTCACAACAAGTACAATAAGAAATGCACACAATTAAGGATTTAGGGCTTGTGTTGTTCTTTGCATGGAAATTCATCCATTGACAATCTGCAGAGCCTTACACTTTTCTGTTTTTATGTTTCTGAGAATTGCCTTGTAAACATTTCTGCTTTTGCCGTAAAAATAATAATAAACTGGCTTTTAAGCAAGGGACATTTACGCCTTCTCTCCATTTTATGATAAGGTGAGAGAGGTAATGGAATTATTGTTGATGGAGTTGCTGTTGTCTGATGTACTTGGAGACTGAAGTAAGTCCCAGCGTTTGAACATTGACTCTTGCAAGTAGAAGCCAGAGATAATCAGTGTGATTTCTCTTAGGGCCTCAAGTAATTCAATGATTAAGAGATTGATCTTCAGTTAAAATAGTACCAACCTAGTCTGCACTCTAATGATGAAGTGCTCAGGAAAGAGATGAGAATAGTGAAGTTTTCACAATACCTCCCATAATATAGTAGTAAGTAACACAATGTCAATGGCCATAAAGTTAGAGGAATCAATCACTAAATTTTTAGTCAACTTGGTCAATGCATATCACCACAGGCAATAACATATTGGAAGGGAAATATTTATTTCTGCATTTGAAAATACAGATATGCAAAAGGAAATCAGAATACCTTGTAAGAAATTTGATTATTTATGAGATTTTCATATGCTTTGTTGTGAGACTATCTTCTTCATATTAAACTTGACTCTGCTTCTGCTTCATCCAAAAAGGAATAATAATAATGATGATAATAAATAAATAAACCATGTTTAGGGAGCATGAGAGACTTTTAGGTATTATATGAAGTATTCCGGAAGGTCAGTGTACTTCTCAGACAGGACACAATGGGGACACAGAGACACTGACTCTTCATCTTTATAATCATCTTTATAATTAGAACAAGTATTCAACATGATGAGTAGGAAAATACTTTTATTACTTACTTGTCAGATACAAAGTTTTGGTCCTGACGTGAATCACCAAAATCCAAATGTCTAGATTCCACAGAGATTTGTTTTCCACATGAATGTGTAATGTAGATAGTGTTGAAAACAGTACTGAAGATATCAGCCTCTTATGGCAGACTTTTTCATAACTCTTATTAATTTTCAGTACTTTTGTCTTGAATTTTTATATAGGCATAAATTGATAAAATATACATATGTATATATGCATGTGTATATGTAATCTTGCTGTAGTTATAATAGAATAATAATATATGTACTTTTTCTGACTAGAAATGGATTTTAGTATTTTTATAGGAACATTTTCTCCATTCACTTTGTATGTTAAATTAATGGCTTCACTCATTAAAATGGCCCTCAAGTATAACGCCAATCAATATTGTTCTAAGTGAATGAAGCTTGCAATGTTTGTTTGTTTTGAAAAAATGCAAGAGTTAGGTTATCTGCACTCATAAACATAAGTTATATTGGACTTTAAAAGAATTTCATGTTAGTATATCAGTAACGTATCAAACAGAGGGTCTCTAAGCTGATACTCAGACAAAATATGTCAGTACAATGACAAAATTGTTGCAAAACTGCTTCCTGGAGTTGACTCCTTTATTTCCTCTAAGAGAAAATGTTAAATACTCACTAGTACTTTAGTGGGGTGGCTTAATGTCAATCTTTGAGATGTTATTTTTTCTTTCTTTGACACTTTCATTTCCATTTTAAAGCTCCATTCAATCATTATTATCCTGGCATGTGTCCCTTTTTTATGTATCGTCCTTAAGATTGTATGGGTTTTGTTTTGATTGATTTTTCTGTCGTCTCAGTGTAACACAGCTAGGCAATCTATACAGTCTTTTTCCTGTTTTTTGTTGTTACAGTTTCTTGAACAGCTAATTTGATGCATTTCTCTCTCCTCAATACCTAAAGATATTTCCTTCATCATCATAACACCCTCCTTCTCAAATTATTTAATAACATTTTGAAATGTATAAGAAATCTATACTGCATATTATTTATAGTGTATCAAAGACTTTACTGCCTCCTTTATTTAGAAAAATTGTATATGTTTATGAACTCTGGGTTCTTCCTCAACTGAAAGAAAATGAAACTATTACTTTGTTTCATTACTTTCAGTGTTCATATCTTAGGTATATTGCTTTTCAGTGTAGAGTTTGTGTTCTTTACTCCTACAGAATTTGTTTTAATAACATCTGCTTTTCCAAAAAATTTACAGCATTTTATATAGGATTCATTATTATTATTTATATATATCAGAAAATCAGGTGATTAAAGTACTCCAAAATGATCTGGTCAACATATTTAATTCTTAATAAATTATGCTTTTTCTCACAGGGTGTTTCTTTCATTTAAATTGAATTTTATGCTATTCATTTTAAAATTAATCTTATGTTAATTACATTATCATTGGAGTTAATATTATTTTAATTATTAAATTTATGATAATGTAAATATACACCAAAAATGGGAAAAAACAGTACACTACACCTTTTGAAATTATTCTGGTAACTTGATAATATTTCAGTGTTTATTGTTTTGAACACTTGTAACCAAATATTTTTAATATCTAGAAGAAATTATTATATCTGAAATATGTCTTGTATTTTGGGGGAACTGTTATTGATACATTTATAGAGTGCCTCAAAGTCACCATGAGCCAAGATTAGACTTGAACTGTTACTTTTTCCTCAAGTTTTTAATCCTGGGATTATAGGAATGATCCAGGCCTTTCTCAAATTATAATGGTCATTTTCTCAAAAGAGGAGAACATGATCAGGTATTGGGTGGGGGAAAAGGACTGAAGCCCTGAGGGCTACAGAAAGAATGGACACAGGCAACCTCAGGAGATAGGAGGTGGCATATCCTCCAGAAGGTACCAGAGACCTAGGAGAGGAGAGACTCTGAGGACTCAAAGGGAGGAACCTTAGATGAAATGCCATACAGTGGAGGAGAGCCCACTTCCAGCAGAAAGATAGGGAATCAAGTGAGGGATGGGGTTGCCATCCAATAGTCAAAAGCTCTGACCCATAATTATTCCCATCTGAAAGAACTGTAGTGACAAAAATGGAGAAGATCCAGAGGAAAAGGAGGTCCAGGGGCAGGCCCAAAGTGGGATCCAGCTCAAGAGGAGGCCCCAAAACCTGACACTAGGTAGTGGCAAGGTCTGGGTACGAGGTTAGAACATCCTCTTGGAGAAGAGAGGGAGATGGGGAAGGCATGGAATGTGGAGCAGTCAGTAGGTGGACCAGGAGGGGGATAAAATCTGGAGGGCTAAAAAAAAAGTTTAAATAAAATTAAAAAAGAAAGATAGTAAAATAATACAGTTTATACTTTAGGCTACAAAAGATATAATGTAATCAGTAATTTTTCATGTTGATATGTGACTAGATGTTAGATTCCTCTATCTATAATTAGCAGTGAATTTCAATGCTCAAATTAGAAGTTATTTATTGTTGTTGTAATTAGATTACTTATTTAAAATAATACCATAGAACTTTAGTCTAAATATAATTTAAACATTCATTATGAAATGACAATTTGTCACACACGTTGCTGAATTAACAAAACGTGTACATATTTGCCTTCAAGTTTATGTGGCTAGGTGAATGGGCTTGCATGCAAGTATGTACATTTCCTAGCTTATTTAACCCGTGTGTTAATTTTCTATGGATTTCTATGACTTTAGAGGGCAAGACATACCATGTAGTATAAGTTATTATAAAATTACTTTCTTCTCATTCTGGAGATGAAAAACATTTAATGGGACTTAAAACATCTTTCGCAGTACAGATGATTTTACTTATGTTATTTAACAATGTGACATTACAATTTCTTGTCCAATAGTTTAGATAACTTATGAAGAAACATGAAGTTCACAGGACTGGGTAAATGGGATTTGACCTCAGCTCTATCTTGCTTTTTCATGATGCCATTTAATTAATAGAACATAGAATATAAACAGAATGATTTATATTCTGTGCAATATCCAATGACGTGTAGCCATGTTGACTTTCATGTGTGTCTTTCTATGTTATAATATTTTATATTAAATTTTAATCATTGTGTTCAGCAGAACATTGAATAAACTTATCTAAACAATTTACCTACTTGAAAATAATTTGAAACTTCCACAAAGGGGATAAAACATAGCTCCCTGATTTACAATCAATCAGTGGTATCTCATGCTATGACACGTTCTAACTTCTTAAATAGACATGCATTAAATATGATGAAACCTTAGAATAAAAAAGAAAAAGAAAATTTTGATATTGGAAGTAAATACCTTAAAAACATAACTGTTTTGGTATTAAACATAAATATATCCTCTTTTTCATAAAAGATACACAATCATGTTGCTGATGTGAGACTGCCCCACCTGGGGATACATACCATATACAGTCACCAAATGCATGCTGACAGGAGACTGATACAGCTGTCTCCTGAGAGGCTCTGCCAGAACCTGACATATACAGAGGTGGATGCTGGCAGCCAACCCTTGAGGAGGAATTAGCCAAAAGCCTGAAGGAGCAGCAGGGGTTTACAAACCCATAGGTAGAACAACAATATCAACCAACAGAGCTCCCAGGGTATAAACTACCAACCAAGGAGTACACATGGAAGGATCCATGGTTCCAGCCATATATGTAGCAGAGGATGGCCTTATTGGTCATCAATAGGAGGAAAGGCTCTTGGTTCTATGAAGCCTCGATGCCCCAGTGTAGGGGAGGCAGGGAGGCAGGAGTGGGTGGGTGGTTGGGGGCACAACCTCACAGAAGCAGGAAAAAGGGGGGATGGTATAGGGAGTTTCTGGGGGTGGGGAATAGGGAAAGGGAATAATATTTGAAATGTATATAAATAAAATATCCAATAAAAAAGGAAATAGTTTTCAAAGGCTGAATGTTGTAAGAAATGAAAGTTGCTTTAAAATGAAAATATCACATGGTATTGAATAATAAGGAATACAGGGTGTAGTTTCACATTTAAGGTAAACGTCAGAGTAGATCACCAAATGGACTTATAGACTTACTTTCCAACCTAAATCCTTGTACTGTTCATATGAACAGGAACCTTTTAATATTATTATTGGAGCACAAATCTCATTGAATGCAATTTTGAAAGAAGCATCAAAAACTGGAGCAACACCCCCTCTGTTTTGAGGAAACAGAAAAAAAATATGTTTTTTAATTGCTTGTTTGAATTAATTTGGACTACTATTTTTAAGAAAACTATGTAATAATATTTGAATACCTTTTCAAATTCATCAAAACTCAGCAAGCAAAAACAAGTGATATCAGTTAATTGTTTTTGAAGACACATCATTTCGCTTTTATATACAAGGAAATAGATCAGTATAGTATGTCTGTTTAATAAACTGGATCTAATTTATTATATTATATTTTTTATTTTTTTACACTCCACATTTTATTCCCCCCACCTCCCGTCCACCCTCTGACTGTTCCACATCCTGTACCTCCTTGCCACTCCTTGTCTCCATGTGGATGTCTCCAGCCTCCACATCCTTGACCTCTAACCTCTCTAGGGCATCCAGTCTCTTGAGTGGATGAACACATACTCTGCAGTCCTATACTGTATGTGTGTTGGGGGCCTCATATCAGCTGGTGTGTGCTGCCTGTTTGTTGGTCCAGTGTTTGGTGGATTTCAGGGGTTCTGATAAAATGAAACTGGTGGTCCTCCTACAGGATTGCCCTTCTCTACAGCTTCTTTCTACCTTCCTTAATTCAACAACAGGGGTCATCTGCTTCTGTCCATTGCTTGGGTGCAAATATCTGCATCTGACCCTTTCAGCTGCTTGTTGGCTCTTTCAGAGAGCAGTCATGATAGGCCCTTTATTGCGAGTGCTCCATAGCATCAGTAATAGTGTTAGGACTTGGGATCTCCACTTGAGCTGGATCCTACTTTGGGTTTGTCTCCTAATCTTCTTTTCCTTATGCTCTTCTCCATTTCCATCCCTGTAATTCTTTCAGAGAGGCACAATTATGGGTCAGAGTTGTGACTGTGGGATGCCCCCTCATTTGACGCTCTGTCTTCCTGCTCTAAGTGGACTCTATAACTTCTCTTGTTCCCTACTGTAGGACATTTCATCTAAGGTCCTGCCCTTTGAGTCCTGAGAGTTTCTCACCTCCCATGTTTCCAACATATCTTTAAACTAATTCAATGTCCATTAAAATATTCTACTTAATCCTCTCCAAATGATAGCAAAGCAGTAATGACTCAAAAATTAATACTAGCTGCTTTTTCCAAGTTTAGTAATGCTGTGAGAATATCATATTTGGGTTAAATGGTAAATGTAACTTTGGGTACATTTAAGTCATTATCAATTTTCATATCCATTTAGAGTAATTATCTAACTAAACATTGATTATCTGTTCTAGCTTGAGAGGTTCATGAAGAGTTACAAATGACAAATGTGTGATTCATTATTCTTATGAATTTGAAGCAAGTGCATATTAATATCAATTGCACTCCAAGAAGTGAAAAGGATATATTGATTCAAGGAAAGATAGCAAAGTTTTGTTTCTGTTAATACATATAATGAATGTGGACCTGTGAGTACTAGTTTCATTGGGGAAGAATAAAAGTATTCTTTACTGGAACACTTTATGAGCAATTCAAGCAATGTAGAAATAAGTCTGATTCGCTGAGAACAAATATCAGTTGATTCCTGAATTGAAGACAAAGTTACTTTGAAGAATAGAAAAGAACACACTTAAGTGGAACTAAGTGTGAAAAATAATTTGATCATTATTTTCTTTCCTAAGGATTGTACTTTTCCCAAACAAATGGTATATTGGATGTGATGATTAGTGTTGGTTGTAACATTGAAGTATATTTAAGACAATTATACATTGGTGCATAATTAAGCTAGTATTTGCCACCAAACTGACAGGAACATGATGATCAGTAAGCTTTTAAAAAACTATTTGGTTCACTTGGGAACATTTTAAGATTCTTTATCAGAATATTTTCAGTGTGGATAATGTGAAGTTCTTTGATTTATTTTCTGTGTTCCTATTAGTCTGCACTAAGACCAAGTGTGAAGAGTGGTCCACATTATCAGAGCCACTGACACATCTTTATTCATGAGTATCTATTTTTCTGACCGGCTGTATTAACCTTTGTCTTAATTTATAAGATTTTGATGGGAAAGGATGTTTTGGATGATTTTGTGCTTACAGGTTTCAACACATCCTTCTTTAGTGAAATGTATTTCAGCGATGTTCAAGACAGGCAAAATGATCTGCATTCAGGACACGGGCATCCAAGACTGACATAGAAATCAACCTCTGAGTCCTGTGGTTTCTCTGACATCTACACATGCAGAATGTCATGTGTTCCTTGAAAATCAATAGATAAACTAAAGGTGAAAGAAGGAACTGTGTTAATATTTCGGTAAGAAACATCTAATTAATAAACATTTCATCTAAGCTTCCTACTTTCAGTTTATAATTCTGATATTTATTTATGTATTTATTTGTCTAAATTGCCCAAAAGCTGGCCTCTCCTCACCATGTCTTTCTCCCCAATTTCCTACCCTTATGCCTCTGATGCTTCTATTTGGCATTTACTCTACCATTGAAGCAGGACAAGGCATTCCTCCTCTACATAGGTGCCCAGTTCCAGCCCTTATGCACACTGGCTAATGGCCTAGTCTCTGAGAGCTTGCAGGGGTCCAGTTTAGTTGACAGGGCTGTTGTTCCTGTGGAGGTACCAAGCCCTTCAGGACCTTCAGTCCTTCCTCCAACTCTTCAGTAAGAGTCTGTGACCTCCATCCAACGTTTGGCTGTGGGTATCTGAATCTGTTCTCTCAGCTGCTTGGTAGATGGGCAGACGCTCTCAGAGGACAGTTTTGCTGGGCTTCTGTCTGTAAGCACAACAGAATATTATTAATAGTGTCACGTTATTGTTGCCCATGGGATGGATCTAAAATTGTGTTAGTTATTTGCCAGCAATTCATTCAGTCTCGGCTTCATCTTTGTCCCTGCATTTCTTTTAGACAGGATAAATTTGGGGTTGAGAGTTTCGTGGGTTACTGTTCTTATCCTTTCACTGGGGGAGGGGGGCGGGGGGTTCCTACCTGACGACAGGAGATGGCCTTTTCAGGTTCCTTGTCCCCACTGATGATTTCTTTCCTTTTCATGGCACTCACAAAAAGGGGCCTATCATAGCTGCCCTCCAAAAGACCCAACAAACAGCTGACAGAATTAGATGCAGATATTTGCACCCACCCAATAGAACAAAGCTGATGACACTTGTGGTTGACTTAAGGAAAAGTTGGAAGAAGTTGAGGAGGACCAGCAGTCTCAATCAACCTGGATCCCCAAGATCTCTCAGAACTGAATCACCAAACAGGCCCTAACACATATACAAAGGAGGACTGCTGTGTCTGAGTTCAGTCAGAGAAGATGCATCTAACCCTCAAGAACCTGTAGGCCCCAGAGAGTTTATAGGTCAGGTAAAGTGGAAGGTTGGTGGGAACATACTTGTGGAGACTTGGGGTCAGGGAGGAGGTATGAGATGTGGAATAGTCAGAGGGTGGCCCAGGAATGGAATAAAATCTGAAATGTAATAAAAAAAGAAAACAATGAATAATAATAATAATAAAATAAAATTTAAATATTTGGGTCTTTAATTAGCTTTACATATGTAAAAGCAAAGGAAAACATTCCGGAGCATCTCATTTAAAAATTAAGCTAAAATTACAACTGAATTACAATATGCTTTATATTACATTTAATTGTTTTATTTCTCCATTTTCTTCAAAGTATTACAATGTATATTGCTAGATTAATGACTGGATCCTTTGATATGAATATGTCTGAAATTGCACAGGCATATTCTTAATATATATTATAATGAATACTTTTTTATTAGACATATTCTTTATTTATATTTCAAATATTTCCCCCTTTCCTGCCCCCCCCGAAAATCCCATAAGCCATCTCCCCTCCACCTGTTTCCCAATCAACCCTCTCCTGCTTCCCTGTCCTGATATTCCTCTAAACCACAGCATCAAGACTTTCCAGGACCAAGGGCCTCTCCTTCATTTGATGTTTAACAAGACCATCCTTTGCTGCCTATGCTTCTGGAGCCATGGGTAACTCCATGTGTACTCTTTGGTTGATGGCTTTGTCCCTGGGAGCTCTGGGAATACTGTGTGGCTCATATTGTTCCTCTTATGGCACTGCAAACCCCTTCAGCTCCTTGGGTCCTTTCTCTAACTCCTCCCTTGGGGACACTGTGCTTAGTTCAATGGCTGGCTAAGAGTGTCCCCCTCTATTTCTCATGCACTAGCAGAGCTTCCCAGGTGACAGCTATATCCAGCTCCGGTCAGCAAGCTCTTGTGGGTATCGATAATAGTGTCTGGGTTTTGTAGCTGTATATAGGATGGATCCCTAGGAGGGGTAAGCCTCTGGATGGACTTTCTCTCAGACTCTCCACACTTTCTCTCTGTATCTCCCCTGTGGATATTTTGTTCCCCCTTCTAAGAAGGACTAGAGTATCCATACTTTCTTCTTCCTCCTTCTTGGGCATCATTTGATATGTGAAAATGTGTCTTGGGTAAATAAGGAAAGGTTTTTGTTTGTTTTTCTTGGCAAGATAAATTCATTGAGTCTATTATCTACAAGGATTCTGAACATAATAAAATTGATTTTCTCTTATGATTTTTTATCTTAAAATTTGGTTTGTAATATCAAAAACTAATATTTGAAACCTCAAGAAACTGAGAAGCTTTTGTGGCAAGAAGTATTATCATTAATACATAATGGCAGCCTACAGAATGGGAAAATATATATATATATATATATTTTTTTTTTAGTTATTTTTATTTTCTATATTCTATGTTTACATTTCAAAGGCTTTCCCCTTTCCCAGTTCCCACCCACCATAGTTCCCATAGTTCTTCTCCCCCCCAACTATTCCCCAATCATTCCCCCTCCTCCCTCGGTTTCTTTATTAAACTGGATGCAATCTTTACATGCCCAGGGTCCTCTCCTTTCTTCTTCTTGGGAATCATTTGACTTGCTATTTGTGTCTTGAGTATTTAGTGCTTCTGGGCTCATTAATATCCACTTATCAGTGATTGCATTTCATGTGCATTCTTTTGTGATTGGGTTAGCTCACTCAGGATGATATTTTCCAGGTCTAACCATTTACCTACAAATTGCATGAATTCATTATTTTTAATTGTTGAGTAGTATTCCATTGTATAAATATACCACATTTTCTGTATCCATTCCTCCTTTGAGGGATATTTGGGCTCCTTCCAATTTCTGGCTATTATAAACAAGGCTGCTATAAACATAGTGGAGCATGTGTCTTTATTGCATGTAGGGGAATCCTCTGGGTATATGCCCAGGAGTGGTATGCCAGGGTCCTCTGGAAGTGCCATGCCCAATTTTCTGAGGAACCGCCAAACTGATTTCCAGAGTGGTTTTACCATTTTGCAATCCCACCAACAGTGGAGGAGTGTTCCTCTTTCTCCACATCCTCGCCAGCACTTGTTGTCTCTTGAGTTTTTAATCTTAGCCATTCTGACTGGTGTGAGGTGGAATCTCAGGGTAAATAAGTAAGTAGATAGATAAATAGATGATAGATAGATAGATAGATAGATAGATAGATAGATAGATAGATAGATAGATGATATAAGAAAACACCTTGATTTAAGATATGGGTATAGAGATAAAAGTTAAATTGTCAAAAGAGGAAAATTCAAATGGCTGAAAACGTTTGAAATGTTCTGCTTTCTTTGTCATCAGGGAAATGCAAAACAAAATTATTTTGAGATTTCATCTCACACTTTGAGATTACATTTTACATTTAGAATTGTTAAGGTCAATAAAACAAGTGGCAACTTGTACTCAGAAGGATTTGTAGTAAGTGAAATGTTATCCATTACTGTCGGGAGTGCAAACTTGTTCAGCCACTCTGGAAATCAGCATGGGGTTTCCTCACAAAGATGGAAATCTATCTACTTAAAGATCCAGATATACCGATTTTTTTTGTGTGTGTATAAATACAAAGTACATTTTACCTGACAACAGAGATACTTGCTCAAACATGTTCATTCCCGCATTATTCATAGTGGCCAGAAATTGGAAACAACTTAGATGTCCCTCAATGGAAGATTGGTTAAAGAAAATGTGGTAAATTTATACAATGGAGTATTACTCACTCAAATCTATAGGTTTCCCTCCTCAAACTGAAGGCAAGACTCATTCTTACACACAAAAACAACAAAACTAATAGAACTGATGCTCTTACATCCTATAACATTTGATACAGAAAGTTACTCTGAATGATACCATTATTGAAATGGAAAGAACCCTCCCCCCCACACACAAATCTTTTGTTCTACAGTGGTATCCTGTCTGCAAGATTTGCTATGGGTATGATGCCACAAATCTTGGGGAGGTTACCAGCCTTCGTGAGATGCACTCCATACTAAACACTGCTTGTTTATCCAAGAATTCAGACTAGGTGGCCCAGGGAATTAAAGAAAACCAAATACTACTGTCCCCCCAAAATAATGTGAAATGTCAATAAAATGACCCATAATGACTTTATGGTAGACTCATAGATTGGAGCCTTCTGAGAAATTTATCAGAGAAGCTTCTTCCTGCAGCAGAATGAGACAAACATAGAACCTCCCGCAAGACATTTGCATAGAGAGAGATACCTTGGAACACTCAGGCCTAAACGTGATGTTTTCATGGAATCCCTCCTCTCAGGGATCAGGGACTCCTGTGCAAGAGGAGGCAGAAAGAGTATAAGAGCTATTAAAGAAGTACGACAACAAAAGAACAAGGACCGCTTGGAAATGTCACTTCTATTTCCTGAAATGAAGTGATAAGATTACAGTCATGCACAGACTGTGCAAATGCATGCTTTTGGCTAAGCACAGAGAGGTCCCTTTTCTCTTCCAAACTATTGTAAGGCTGAGACCTGCAAATTTCTAGCCTGCATACAATCTAACTTTCCAAGCTGAATGATTCAATGTGGCTTTTCTTAGCTTTGGACTGAATTGCGCTGCCTGGCCTCATATTATCTTTGACAGTCTGTTCTGAACTGACACTGTACCATTCTCTTCTTCCTCCTCCTCCTCCTCCTCCTCCTCCTCCTCCTCCTCCTCCTCCTCCTCCTCCTCTTCTTCCTCCTCCTCTTTCTGTCTCCTCTGCCTCCGCCACCTCCTCCTCCTCTTGTTCTCCTCTAAAGTTCATTCTAAGGGTGAGAATAGCTGGTGGCACCAGCATCCCTGACCTCAAGCTCTACTACAGAGCAACAATGATAAAAAACTGCATGGTACTGGTACAGAGACAGGCATGTTGATCAATGGAAGAGAATCAAAGTGTAAGAACAGACACTTGGTCTTTGACAAAGAAGCCAAACATATACAATGGAACAAAAGCATTTTCAACAAATGGTGCTGGTCTGTCTGTCTGTCTGTAGAAAAATGAAAATAGACCCATTTTGTCACCTTGCACAAAGAGCAAGTTCAAGTGGATCAAGGATTCAACATATAACCAAATACACTGAATCTAGTAGAAGAGAAATTGGGAAAGAGCCTTGAACTCATTAGCACAATGGGAAATTTTCTAAACAGAACTCCAATGGCTCATGCTCTAAGATCAAGAACTCATAAGTGGGACTTTATGAAACTGGAAAACTTCTGTAAGGCAAAAGACATCATAGCCATTAAGACAAACCAACAACCTACAGATTGGCAAAAAAATCTTCACTAACCCCACAGTCAATAGAAGACTAATATCCAAAATATATAAAGAACTTAAGAAGCTAACTACCAAAAAAAAAAAAAAAAAAACCAAACAATCCAATCAAAAAGGGATATAGAACTAAACTGAGAAGTCACAACAGAGGAATCTCAAATGGCTGAAAAACACATAAAGAAATGTTCAAAGTCATTAATGATCAGAGAAATAGGAATCAAAACAACATTGAAATTCTACCTTATACCAATCAGAATGGCTAAGATCAAAACCTCAGGCAACAACACATGTTGGCAAGGATGTGAAGAGGAACACTTCTCAATTGCTGGTGGGACTGCAAACTGGTACAACCACTCTGGAAATCAATCTGGAGGTTCCTCAGAAAATTGGTAAAAGATCTACCTGAAGACTCAGCAATGCTACCCTTGGGAATATACCTAAAAGATCTCCAACCATGCCAAAGGGGAACATGTTCCACTATATTCATAGCAGCCTTTTTAATGATGGCCAGAAGCTGGAAACAACCCAGATGTCCCATGATAGAAGAGTGGACACAGAAATTTGGTTCATTTACACAACGGAATACCACTCAACAATGTGACATGCTATACTATGTCCTAATACTATGAGGAAATCCTGAGTTTTGCAGGCAAATGGATGGAACTAGGCAATATCATCCTGAGTGAGGTATCTCAGGCCCAAAAGGACATGCATGGTATATACTCACTAATAAGCAAAAACCTATACAGAATATTATCTCATCTCATCTCATCTCATCTCATCTCATCTCATCTCATCTCATCTCATCTCATCTCACCTCACCTCACCTCACCTCACCTCACCTCACCTCACCTCACCTCACCTCACATTACATTACATTATATTATATTATATTATATTATATTATATTATATTATATTATATTTAATATTATTAGCTCAAAACTGTACAGAATACTGAAGATATAGTCCATAGAAGTTTAAAAGATCAACAAGATACATGGCCCAAGTGAGGATACCTTAGTCCCACGTGGGAGGGAGAAGAAAGCAACCACAATGGAGGAGGGAGGGAGGGATCTGGGTGGGAAAAGGGACAGGGAGGGGAGAGGGGAACATGTTTGGGTATTGGGTGGTAAGGGGAAAGGACTGAAGTCCTGAGGGCCAGAAGAAAGAATGGAAACAGGCAACCTCTGGAGGTTGGAAGTTGGGGGGACCCTCCCTAATGTACCAAAGACCCGTGTGGTGAGAGACTCTCAGTACTCAAAGGTAGGGACCTTAGATGAAATGTCCTATACTGGGAAAGGGGAACTTGTAGAGCCCACCTCCAGCAGAAAGACAGGGCATCAAGTGAGGGTTGGGTTGCCATACCATAGTCAAAACTCTGACCCATAATTGTTCCTGTCTGAAAGAACTGCAGGGATGGAAATGGAGAGGAGCCTGAGGGAAAGAAGGTCCAGTGACTGGCTCAAAGTCAGATCCAGCTCAAGGGGAGGTCACCTGACACTATTACTGAGGTTACAGAGCCTCACAAAAGGGGACCTATCTTGAAGGCCCTCAGAAATTCCCAATAAACAGCTGAAAGAATCCAGATATTTGCACCCAACCAATGGACAGAAGCTGCTGACCCCCATGTTTGCATTAGGAGAAAACTGGAAGAAGCTGAGGAGGAGGGCGACCCTGTAGGAGGACCAGCAGTCTCAATTCACCTGGACCACTGATATCACTCAGAAACTGAACCACCAACCAGGTAGCATATACCAGCTGATATGAGGCCCCTAACACATAAGAGGCAGAGGACTGCTGGGTCTGTGTTTTGTCAGAGACGAGGCACCTAACCCTAAAGAGAATGGAGGCTGCAGGGAGTTTAGAGGCCTGGCCAGGGGAGTGGGAGTGTGGGGGGGGCATCCTCGTGGAGACAGGGTGGTGCGAGGAGGTATGGGATGTTGAACAGTCAGAGGGTGGACCGGAAGGTGAATAAAGTCTGGAGTTATAAACAAACAAACAAACAAACAAACAAAAGATTTAAAGAAAAAAGGAAAAAAAGAGAAGATAGTTAATTGGAAAAGCTTATAAAAAGTTTATTCCAAAGTCTCATGATCCGTTGCTCTTCAAATCAAAATGAGCAAAAATAAATCATTTCATAACAGGGCTTCACTAGAATATAGATTTATTTCCTTATTTAATTATTTCCATGTGAATTTTTATCTGATGGAAATCCAAAATAAGCTCTATGTGACATTTAAAAAAAATAGGTGATAACATTCACAGATACATTTTCCCATAACATTCAGACAAAGAAGCCAATTCAGTGGAACATTAAAAGCCAATGAACCAAGTGGATGCATAAAATAGCAATTAGAAAATAATCAGTTAATGAAGTAAAGGGACAGTGAGAAGTCATCAGTTGACAGAGACTAAGCACCTCCTTTAATGAGAAGTGACACTGAAGAATAGAAATGCCAAACCAAACAGCAACTATGACAGGAAGTATATTGGATAGACTCATACAGCTAATTGGGTTAAAATGCTTGTGGGCACAGGAGATGTTTTTTTGGCATATTTTTAGAACTGCAGTTAAGACCAACATGTTTTGAAATTAGTATGATCCAGAGATGACCTTTACAACCTTCCCTATTTAAATATGCATATTTCAAGAATATTATTGTAGAAGATATCCGTGTGCTACCATAATTGGTTTTGTTGATTATGAATACATAAGGTACATATCAACAAATATGTGCATGGCTACTGGGAACATTCTTTCTTCCTCACACATTTGACAAATGCATTTTGCCACCAGAAATGAGTGCACAGATAAGTTTGACAGAACAGAATGTGTTGTGATGCATGGGAAATGAAGTAATTAATTCCCACTATCTCTCTTTACCTGCAGGCTATTTCTCCTATTTTATACAAGGTATTATGGAGCACATTTCTTGATAAATCATAGCTGGTAAATTAACAATTAGCCCCATATTTATGAATAATCTGGGTTGAAGCACGAAGATCAAACATCTTAAATGATGAACTAACATTTCCTCATGTTTACAGGTTTGACAGTGACATTCACAGAACACAGTTTAAAATAGTTTAAGATCAAGGTAAAACTTAGCCTAGCAAACACACCTTTTCTTTTCTTGGTCTAGCCTTATGTGCACAGAACTTCATATCAATTCTCAAGTAACCTTGGGACCAGAGGAGCACATTTGAAAGATATGATGAAGACACACTCGCAGAACATCTTCATCCAAAGTACACAAGTATAATGTGGATTTGTCACCATGGTTACATGCTATAATACACTTAACAAATGTGTCATCAAATTAATCCATTAGTAGTATAGTAATATATTGTATATTACTAAAGTGTAACATATAGGAAATTTCAGTATTAGCACAATTTTGCTTTACTATCCACACAATGTGTTCCATCTATGCATCATTTTTTTCCTCCAGCCATGATAACCATAGGGTTTTATTTTTAATTGGCTCCACTGACAAGCATAAACCTAAAGCAAGAAACTTTTCAAATTAGATTCACTTACACTTACTATTCTACATTTGAAATGTATTACTTTTAATTTGAGATCATTTCAATTCAGTAATATATAGTATTCATTTTTATAAATCTTATCATGATTCAACTATTTGTCTACCTTCATACAATATCTTATTTTTATTTTAATATTATAGCAATGATATATAAGATGTCTATAAACATCTATTTGTGGTCTTATTGGTGAATACACACACACTAATATATATATAAATACATATATACACACATATATAGGTATATATACATATATACATGTGTGTGTAGGTGTGTGTGTGTGTGTGTGTGTGTGTGTGTGTGTGTGTGTATAGTATATAGTGCATTCTTTCAACTACCAAAGAGATATAGGCTATTCTGTATCTCATAATAAGACATACTGATGCTATGATGTACTTATAGACAGGAGCCTAGCATAGCTGCCCTCCAAGAGGCCCAACAAACAAGCAAGGTCAGATGCAGATACTCACCAGCAAACATTGGTCAGAAGCTAGGAACCACTCAGGTGGAACTAGGGAAAAGCCGGAAGAAGTTTAGAAGTAGGGCAAACCTATAAGAAGAACAGCTGTTTCAACTAGCCTGGACTCCCAAGATCTCTCGGACACTAAGCCACCAACAAGACAGCACACACCAGGTGATATGAGGCCCCTAAATACATATGTTGCAGAGTACTGCCTGATCTGTCCCCAATTCCAGAAAAAAACTCTGCCCCTCTAAATTCCCTTTCACCAGTCTCCCAGTCCACCAGTTCTCAATCCAGCCTAGGCAGCTCTTTGAAACTAGATGTATCTAGATCCTCCGAGAGAAGATGCACATACCTCTTGAGTAATTTAAGTCCTCAGGGAGTGGGGAGATAGGCTGGAGTGGGGGTGGCGTAGGGACATCCTCTTGGAGATAGGGGAGGAAGTGTTTGATAAGGAACAGTCAGAGGGCAACCTTGGAGGGGGATAAGGACTGGACTCTTAAAAATGATTAAATAATAATAATAATAATAATAATAATAATAATAATGAACAGAAATTTTTTTAGCAGAGGAATCTTAAGTGGCAAGAAGCACTTAAAGAAATGTTCAAAGTCCTTATTCATCAGGAAATGCAAATCAAAACAACTCTAAAATTTTATCTTCCACCTTTCAGAATAGTGAAAATCAACAACTTAAGAGATAGCATAAGTTGGGAAGGATGTGGAGCAAAGGAAACAAACAGTCTGTAATGCTGGTGGGAAGAACACTCAAGTACAAATGAAAGGATGAGGGCTACAGGCTGGGAAGGTCCCTAATGTCCATTCCCGCCTCGCCTCCTGCTGAGAAGCTGAGGCAAGGGCAGATGCCACTGGGTCAGCAAGGTCACTGCTGCGGATTCACTGGCCCCATAACGGGGAAATACATATGTGACACTGTGCATAACCCTGGTGTGACCCTGTGCATGGCAGCCACGTAAGCGGAAATGACCTAACTAGTTTATCTGGCCTCTATAGGAAACTAATTGGTTCTCAGAGAGCATGGGCTCAGATAATTTAAACTGATTGGCTTGGAAGCTATGGAGTGGCTTGTGTAGGTGAGTTTTGCTATAAATCTATAAAAGCAGTCCTGTTTCTGTACCTGGTGTTCACTGTCATCTACCCTGTGTGGGGGAATGGCCGTGAACCCAGAGCTCTGGAATAAAAATCCTCCTGCTATTTGCATCAAGACTGTTTCTCGTGAGTGATTGGGGTGACGACTTCCAAGGTGTGGGGTGCTAGGGTGCCCCCCGTTTTTCTTTCGGGTCTTACACAACCACTTTAGAAATCAAATTGGCATTTTCTCAGGAAACTGGAATAGTTCTTCTACCTCTTGCCACAACCCATACCACTCCTGGAGACATAAATTAGAAAATATTAATATGTTAATTAATTTAATTTAATTTTCAAAAGGAAAAAAAAAGAAAATCACAGGAATAAAGCAAGTGAGTGAGTTGGGAGTCTGGTAAGAGGCAGTTCAGTGAAGTTTAGTGTGTGACACTTTATTTGATGGCAGGTTAATTATTTAAGTTCAGAGCAGTTTTACTGGAACAGTTTTACAGAGACAGATCACAAGTAAAGACAGAAGGGGCCTAAGAGTAAGATGCCAGAAGATTTGAAGTTTGTTTGAATCAGTCAATGTGGAGAGGAGTTTCAGCCGGAAGATCTGAGTTGAACCAACCAGCTACATAGCTCAGAAATAACTAGAAAAGGTGACCTTTTCCAGGAGTAAACCTCTGAGATAACAATTATATCCAGCAAGTAAAATCTAATTTTACATTCAGTATTGGAAATATAGCTTACTACTAAGTGGTAGTGAAGTTATGATCTTGGAGAAGAATCCACTTCCATCACTTTACTAAACAATCTCAATTCCAACAACAATCTATAACCATTTGTCCTTATCCATATACTGATAAGTGTAGTCTTATCCACATATCAAGGAAGCTTCTCTTTGCAAAGAGGATGACCACACACATAAAAACAAAGCAAAACAAAAATGAAAAATCCAGTTAATCAAAATGCTGAGTTGTAAATGCCTGTTCAAATGTCTTCAACCTACTCCTGAGTGTTCAGGAAACATTACAGGAGAGGGGCAGAAAGGCGGGAAGACACAGAAGGTAAGGGGGTTTGCTAGGAGATTGTGGGTACTTCTTGTCCTAGAAGCTGTGCCCTTCCCCCAGCCTTGAGCAGGCTAAATGGACCTTAAGTGTTTGCTTCAGTTGAACTTTAAGAACCCAGGTGGATTCAATTTCCTACAGGAGCAGACTGCCTGATGAGCTTGCTTTGCAACTCAATCCAACTGAAACAGAGGATGGGTCTGTGGGCTCTCCCTATATAAGCACAGAGCTGAAAATTAAACTTTTGAGTCTTGATCAGACACCTTTGTCTTGGCTTCATCCTTCTCTCACCCCCTCCCCTTCCTTTTTCATCTCCTGCCTCCCTTTCAGGTAACCCAGTTCCACGAAAGCTGCTGGACAGTACAGGAAACTACACTCATACATTTCCATTACTTACTTCCAAACAGGAGCTGAGCATTGAGGGCACCAAGGGACATGCCAGTCTGTGTGAGAAATTTCAATGCTACACAAAGACCTTTAGGCAACTGTGGAAAACTGGGAGTCAGAGAAGTCTTCTCCCATAGGAAAGGCCCAGCAAATATTTGCCCATAAGAACGCACATAAAATTACGACTCAGTAGATTATATTTAGGAACATATATGCAATAAGGCGTTAAAGAATAAGGTGCTATGATTTTAAAGGAGGGTGAGGAGGTGTGCATGCGGGGTTTAGAACTAAAAAATGGGAAGGAGAAACGTAATTATGCTATACTCTTAAATTTTTTTACTTTAAAAAAGGAAAACTTTTTTTTAATTTTTTTTTATTTTCTATATTCTATGTTTACATTCCAAAGACTTTCCCCTTTCCCAGTTCCCACCCACCATAGTTCCCATAGTTCCTCTCCCCCCCCAACTGTTCCCCAATCATTCCCCCTCCCCCCTCAGTTTCTTTACTAAATTGGATGCAAACTAATCTTTACTGATTTATTTTGCAATTGCTTGTTGCTTTTTTTTGGAAAGCAAGGGGAATTCTTTAATTCTTTGTTTTTATTAATCATTTTATTTGTTTACATTTCAAATGATATCTTCCTTCCCAGTCACCAGTCCACAACCCCCCCATCCATTCCACCCTCTTCCCCCTCCCCTTTGTCTCTATGAGGGTGCTCCTCCACCTGCTCACTCACTCTAGCCTCACCATTCAGCCATCCTCCTGAAATGGGGCCTCAAACCTCCATCATCGGAACAAGGGCCTCCCCTTCCATTGGCTTCAGATAAGACCATCCTCTGCTACATATGTATCTGGCCCATGGATCCCTCCATGTATACTCTTTGGTTGGTTGTTCATTCTCTGGGAGCTCTGGCTGGTCCAGTCAGTTGATACTGTGCTTCTTATAGGGTTGAAATCCCCTTCAGTTACTTCAGTCCTTCCTCTAGTTCTTAATCAAGAGGTCAAAGAAATACACCATTGTTTTTGTGAACTGTAGTCTGCCTGTTATTCAAATGATTTATCCTGCGATTTCTCTATTGATGATTTTGTACAGAGATGATGGCTTTTTTATTATTTTATAAAATCATAATATAGGATCTCAAGAGTCCAGATGATACCAATACCGAGTATTAAAACATTTAATGTGCTATGAGTCTCATTTAGACTTTTGTATTTTATTTTTTCTTATGTTGGAAACACAAACTTTTAGAATTCTGAGCTAGAAAAGCAATTACTTTCTATTGATTAAATATTTTAAGGTATGAGTGATATTTACAAGGTGTGTCCCTTTCATTTTCTGAATTTTTGTTTCCAGTGAAAACAATAATGTCTTTTGTATTTCCATGCTTATAATATAAAAAACCACATTAGATGGTTTTGTTGAAAATGCCTTACTACAGGGAGTTGATTGTCTCATTTGATGATGAAGAATGTCAATAATTTGAAATAATGTAATTTTGTACATAGATTTACATATATTTTTTGCTCTGATATATTTATTAATCAAATGCTCATGAAATATTAATCTCAGAAATTTTATGCCATTCTTGCTTTCTAAATTCTTGATTAGAATTGAGCATAGTTAATTTTGTTCTATAAGGATTCTAGTCCCTTTGATCAACATATGCTGATGTTTCTTCAAAACTAATATAGATGAGAGGCAATGTTTCATTTGCTATTCTGCATTTCATTTTATTAATCATTGCCATCTGCCCCTGTCTTCATCCACTTTTAAATAAAGTTTTTGTCTGCTTTTCTTACTGGTCTCTTTACATTTTAGATAAATATCCTCTTCTAGATACTTGGATTGCAAGTGTCTCACCATATTAATGTGACTTGTACACACAAAAGAGCCTTTAATTTTATAACACATGGTGATTATTATTTTATTTTGAAGAAAATATTTTATCTAAATAACTAACAAAAACTCACTATAAAACAAAGGTTAAATGAGGTTTTTTAATATGAAATCGAATTTATTAGAAATTAATATGTGTAATGTTCTACTAAAAATCAGCATCAGTGAGTTATTCAATAATTTTCTTAGATTTTTCTACAAAGGATTATGTGAATAAAAAATGACTGAAATTTCAGAATTACTCACAAGTACTACGTTATTTTTCTCTGAAATATTCTTTAAGTGACAGGTTGCATTAGTAATTACCTTCAAAAAAGACTTATCTCGTTTGTATGGTTATCATGAGGAGTCACAGAACTACTTTATTTTAATTATTTTATTTACTATATCTTCATATGTGTTATTTACATGAGATGATTGGTGTAGAACATCTTATAAATCATAAAAGAATTCCTGCATGTGTGTAAATAGCATAAATAATCCCTCTTTTCCTTCATACTGTTGAAAGTAGACACTATACTTTTATATGGACAACTGATGGACATGTTAATTAAAATAAATTACTAAATTATCTTGGGCTCAATATAGGTATGTTACAGAGACATTATCTAGGACTTAGGCTCATTTAGGCCTACATATGAGGCTCTATGGATTTTTATTGTTTTCAAAAGGTAGCATAGATTTTTGCTTCAAATCAAGATGAACACAAAATTAAGGAAAAGTGCTACAACTTAATTTTCAGGTCTGTTGTTTTGAAAACTATTGTTTCTCTATCTAGTGTTTATTTGTAATCATAGGATAATATGGTAGACAAGGAATTGGCTAAATTTATAATCAAATAATATTAACACTACAAGAAACTAAATACATCACATGCTCAATTTTATTTGCTTGCCTTTAAATCAGTAGCAAACACTTTGAAGACCTCTATGGGTACTGGGCTCTGTGTATCTTACAAATGAATTCCATTTGTAGAAAGTTTACTGAGAGTAGAAGTGAAACAGTAGGTACATTTTTCTCCCTCTTATTCAGGTATACTAATGCTGAGAAGAGAAGGCCAAGATATAATGACAATTATTGATTCATATAGGTGTCACCTCAAAAACAACAAAAGTTACTCTTATTGCTATCTTCTTCTAGATTATTGTCCCTTATTTTTGACATTTTGTCATTCTTCCTATTTTGGACATCTATGTTCATATATGCTAGTGGATAGTGTTAATTTAAATGCTTTCTTACTGCAAAAATCAAGGAATTGTGTTTGCATATTTCCTAAATAAAAATTTTCTATAGCATATACATTGTTTACATGAATTATATAAAAATTTTGTTATGACCAAAATATCTTAGATCACCTAAGAATAAAATTAACAAATTTTATAATTGTTAAAATACCTAAAAAATATTTAAGTCATGAATAGAGTGATATCAGAGTTGAACTAACAAATTTTTTTATATTCTAATAATAATAACAGCAATAGTAATAAAAATAGTAATTATAAAAGTTCAATCTCAAGACAGACCATATAAAATAAACCAGATGAGACAGAAGTAGTTAATTTTTAGTAAGAATATTTATTCCTTTATCTTTGATTTTTTTAACCATCCAAACAAGCAAATATTGGCTTTCTGTTGATGCTAGGACATTGAACATTTTCAAATAGTAGTAATGAAAAAATATAACAAAATATATAGAATAAATACAAAGTAAGTGATATATATGGGGGGTACCTTAAAAGATGAGCATGGCAAACACCTAACATTTTTGGGAAAATTAAAAGTGTCATTACAGTTGTTGAATATAGCTGAAGGAGAAGCAAAGCATTTATTATGAAGAGCATTAACAACAGAGAAATATGTGATAGGTGATTTAAAATACCATAACTAAGCCACGAATTTGATGAAAGAAATACCAAGTATTTTATATCTAACAATAGAGGCGATGAGGGGCATGAGAACAGCAATGGTTGAATTCTGTGGATGGTTACCTACTTGTCTTGCAGAACACCATGTCCATTGATACACAGAGAGGAAGTAGGAAAGCAAGCATGTTTTCAACAGCAATCATTCAACCAATGGCCTCAATCATGAACTCAAAATAAGACCATGCTTCACAGATTCTATAGAAAAGTATTGCCCATAAGACAAATATTTGTTTCACAGAAAAGACACTTGCTACCTAATGATGAAAAATTATTCTGATCAAAGAGAACAGAAGTCTTTCTGATATTCATTTTGGTTAGATGGTTTGAGTATTGTGAATGGTTCCTAAAATTTATTTCTATTGTTGAAAAAGAAGTAAATGACCTACTGGTGAGGATCAAACTTCCCATCTCTTATATAAGTATTGGGTTAAAGGATGTGGATTAAAATGGCCAGCAAATGAATTTAATAATATTATACCTGATATTTTAACAAAAGTCCCTGTATTAATAAAATACATTTGGGGGATTATAGGCTTTTATTTTAAGCATAAAGGTTTTCCTATCCAATTTCTGACTCTTTAAAAGTCAACTACATAAGTCATGCTAACTTGCATATAACTGAGGAATATCAATGAGAAACACACCAGCCATGCTTTTGTAATGTATGTCCCCACACAGAAGTAATGAGTGATGGGTATTATCCTGCATTTCCTGGTTTGTTTGTTTTTTTTTTGTTTTTTGTTTTCACTTAGTCTACTGCCTGCCAGGGGCCATCTCATTTTCTCATTAGAGGAAATTAGCTCTCTCTAAGGATAATCCACTTTCCTACAAAAGTCTCTAATCCTAACTGCTCCTTTAGGTTCAGTCTTTGACTCAAGTTCCCATAAGTAGATCAAGACAGTAGCTATATTTATTTTTAAAGCTAATTATTCCTAACGTTGATCTTGAAAAAGACAAATTATTCATTAATATACTTGACAGTAAAAAAAAATATGCCCACATAAAAACATTTCATTTAATAATTCCTTATAAGTATCCTACCTTAAACATTAACACCCACATGATAGGCACATCAATATAGTAAAATGCCAAACTTGAACATAAATTACAATATTTTTACAAATTTTCTGGATGGAAAATGCTCAAAAATTAAAGTTCAACAATTAAAGACAAATGTATTTTTTTCAGTAAATTAAAATTACTTAGTGTTCATTTAATTTTTATTTAGCACTTATAGGCCTTGACCCTTAGGACAGTTGAATGCTTATTGTGTGGGAAAATTGGGCCATGATATTTATAGAGAAATTTTAATCCAGCAACATGGCTGCTCTGGCAATGGATTACATCCAAACACCCAGGTCTGTGTGAGTTACCTGGAGTACACAAAAGGAGCACAGCTTTAATCCTTCTGTCTGGAATACAGACAAGTTGTTAGTACACATCTCTAAGATAAAAATTAGTTTGTAGAAGGAAGCAGCCATGTGAAGTTGATGTCTAATTGGGGACAGACAAAGCTGGCATCTAATTGAGGGGGAGACAAAGTGAGAATTCAGAGAAAGATTTGACAGAATGGGACAAAGGCAGGATATGCTCAACTCTCCTGATAACTGCACAGGAAAGATAAAGAACAGGGAGAGAGAGAGAGAGAGAGAGAGAGAGAGAGAGAGAGAGAGAGAGAGAGAGAGAGAGAGTTGGGTGTCAGTGCAGGGAGCTCAGTGCAATGAAGTTGAGCTCTTTCATGAGTTCATCCAGTTCAGTGCAGGCCAACACAGGCATAAAGCCACAGGATAAGAAGAATAGAATGAAAAAAAGAATAAAATTTAGAATGAGACCTAAGATCAGAAAAGATTGCCAATGTTAGTTTGAAACACAGCAGAGTAATTCACAGAGTTGCTGAGAGAAGCCACATTGAATCAGTCAGCTTGAAGAGGAATTTGAGCCAGAACAGTTGAGTAGAATCAGCCAGTGAGAAGAGTTCAGAAAGAGCTAGACAGGGTGAGATAATTACATTTGTCAATAAAAATGATGTTTATAGATATTCAACAATACTTTGGCAAAAGAGTCTTTTGCATAGTGGTATCTGCTTAGCTCTGCTTTGGCCTCTCTTTGCTCCTCAGGCAATGGCACCCAGTCATAAAAGCACCAGGAATCATAGACTTATGCTTTAGAAAAACCCAGTTGATTTCTTTTAAATAGTGTCCCAATTTTAACTCTATCTGGCTTTCCCATGTTTCTTGCAGATATACTTTATTAAATGTTACTTTTCATAACCAAAGTGCTGTCATATTGCTTTGCTTGAGTGTTCCTACTCTAAAATCAGTATGTATCTGAATCTGCATCTTTAGATTCTTTAATGTAGAATATAAATCTTGAAAATCATATGGCATTGTGGCACATCTTAGGCAGCAATCTGAACTGTTACTAGTAATAGTTTTGAAAATACTTCATTTTATATTTTAAAATGTACAAATCAATAAATCATTGGCATTTGTATTAGATATTTGCTTTATTTTCATTTCAAATGTTATCCCTTTTCTCAATACCCCTCTGAAAACCACCTATCCCATCACATCTCGCCTTGCTTACCAACCCCCTCCCACTTTCCTCACCTGGGATTCCCCTACACTAGGGCATCGAGCATTCACAGGACCACTAGCTTCTCCTCTCACTGATGTCTGAAAAGGTGATCCTCTGCTACATATGTAGCTGGAGCCAAGAATGCCTCTATATGTACTCTTTGGTTAGTGGTTTTGTCCCTGGGAGCTCTGGAGTTACTGGTTGGTACTACTCAGCTATGAAAAACAATGAATTCATGAAATTCTTAGGCAAATGAGTAGAACTATAACTAGAGAGTCAAATAACCCTACTAAAAATGGGGTACAGAGTTAAACAAAGAATTTTCATCTGAGTAATAACAAATAGCTGAGAAGCACCGAAAAAATCCTTAGTTCAACATCCTTAGTCATCAGGAAAATGCAAATCAGAACAACCCTGAGATTTTACCTCACACCAGTCAGAATGGCTAAGATCAAAAATTCAGGAGACAGCAGGTGCTGGTGAGGATGTGGAGAAAGAAAAACACTCCTCCACTGCTTGTGGGATTGCAAGTTGGTACAACCATTCTGGAAATCAGTGTGGAGGTTCCTCAGAAAAAAGTGGGTATAACACTTCTGGACCCTGTTATACCACTCCTGGGCATATAACCAGAGGATTACCCATTATGCAATAAGGACACATGCTCCATTATGTTCATAGCAGCCTTATTTATAATAGCCAGAAGCTAGAAAGAACCCAGATGTACCTCAATGGAGGAATGGATACAGAAAATGTTGTATATTTACACAATGGAATTCTACTCAGTAATTAAAAACAATGAATTCATGAAATTTTTAGGCAAATGGTTGCAACTGGAAAATATCCTAAGTGAGGTAACCCAATCACAAAAGAATACACATGGAATGCAGTCACTGATAAGTGGATATTAATTAGCCCAGAAGCTCTGAATACTCAAGACACAATTAATATATCAAATGATTCCCAAGAAGAAGGAAGGAGAGGGCCCTGGTCCTGGAAAGATTTGATGCAACATTGTAGGGGATTACCAGGACAGAGAAATGGGAAGGGGGTGATTGGGGAATGGGAGGACAGAAAAGGGCTTATGGGACTTATGGGGAGGCGGAACCAGGAAAGGGGAAATCATTTGGAATGTAAAGAAAGGATATAAAAATAAAAAAAAAATTAAAAAAGTACTTCATTTTATAGAAAAATTTACCATCTAAATATATACATAAATATTTATATAGAAATATATTATTATTTATTACTAATATATACATGTGCATCTAAATAGACATATACATATATGCAGATGCATATACATAATACATATGATATATATATATATATGTACTAATACAGATACATAACCAGAATTAATATAGTTAACTTAGTGTAAAATGTTATTTTTCCATATTTATGATCACCAATTTTACCCATGTTAAAATGACTTAAAGTTATTAAGAAAATTGGAGGGGATCCTAATTCTTTCCATTTTACTTTTATTTTCAAAATGGCTAATTTAAATTTTAAAAGAGACTAATGAAAGTGAGTGTCTAAATATGGTCAACTTTCATGTAAGTGGAAAAGGTATTTTAGTTCACTTAATACTTTCTAATTGCGATAATTCTGTAATGAGGAGATACACTACCATTTAATGCATGTAAATCTGAGTCAAATGATTGACAAATGAACCACCAGCTTTTCAGAACTGGTACTTGAAAGCTTTTTTAAAAGCACATAGCTGATAATGTCATTGTTCAAAACTGGCAGGTGTTCTCAAAAATTACATGAAGTAATTTGTACTGAAGCAAGGTAACAGAGCCCCCATATTAGATATGTGATTGATCCTTGGATGGTTTGTACTTATGTCAATCAAAGGTAATTTCATCATTTTCACACCTATGATACTTAATAGCAGTCATAAAATTGCTATCTCTGACTATAAGGACATGCATGTGATATACATATTAAGAATGCTGCCTTTGCCAAGAATTCTTTCTGTCTTAACAATTTACCTTTGTTTCTTATGGAGATGATGGCACTGACAGAAGGGATGCTGTGTGAGGGTGAGGTTGTCAGTGGTTACTTTTTTTCTTTATTTTTCCTATTTTGTACATCCCGGGACACTCTACATATTTAAATTCGTATTCTAGTCCATTGAAAATCTTAAAAATAAATTGGGTCAATGAACATTTCTCTGTAAGCACTTATGAAGATATTTATGATTTATTGAAAATATTGAAGTTTTTTTAAATGTCTCTGCTGTTCCTAGAGGAATAAGCTATGTGGAAATTTTATTCTTTATAATTGACTTGTACATTTAGCCTACAACAAGTTTATAAAATGTTAAGTTCAACAACCTGCTGACTTCAGTGTCCGTTTTACTTCATAGACATTTGAGTTGCTGTTGTTTTCAATTTTTAATTGTATTTAGAATATAGTATGCAAAATGTTTCTAAAGATTCTCATTATAGGTGAAACCTATATTTTTGTAAAAGCATACAAACATTTATTCATATACCCTCCAATAAATGTAATTAACACACATTATCAAAGAAATTTCCTTTTGTAACAGACAAAGACCATTAACAAAACAAAGGAAATGACAGCCCCAGTTGGCATATGGTGTTGATGGAGGTACTCCCACAATGCCCCATATGTATATGAACAACTATAGACAATTCATGGTTGCAGAGACATGGTGAATCAGCGTTCTCTAGGAACAAACTTCCTGACAAATTGTCCAGTTCCTAGTTGTCAGCCCAGAGCACATGTACCTACAAAAATTACTCATTGGATTCATGATATATACATGCAAGAAACACCCAAATGGACTCAGCTGGTTAGATGGATGAGAGAAAGATAAATAGAGGAACAGATGAGATAGATGATAGATAGATAGATAGATAGATAGATAGATAGATAGATAGATAGATAGACAGATGCATACATACATACATACATACATACATACATACGGAAGGAGGTAATTTAGTAGTAATTAAAAATCAAGATGAATGCTGTGAGAGGGAGTTAGGGCATAGGAGACTTGCAGCTATAGAGGGAAGACTACAAATGCGATAAATATATGACTGTTGCATGGAATGTATAAAACAAAGTACAAGAACACTTGTTAAACTATGTTCATAAGAGCATTATTCCTAATAACCACAAACTGGAAACAACCTAGGCATCATCTAAGTGAAGAACGGATAAAGAAAAGAAGGTACATTTAAACAATGGAGTATTGAATTCTGGAACTGCTATTAGCAGATGAATTAACTAAGGCAACAAACATAGGGATTCCTCACTTCAGCTTGTTTTATTTTAAAAATATTGACAACCTGACTAAAGAAGTTATTAGTTTCTAAGGATATTCATTAATATGTACTGGGATTCTGTGGAAACTTTCTCCTGTCAAATCTCATGTTTGCATCCATACTTTGAGCTTTAGCCGTGATCAATATAATTTTAGACAGCAATGACATAACAATTCAGCTTCAATTTTCCTCATAGAATAGATGACTCTTTTTCAGAGATGTAACACTGCTACAGCTAGCATGTGATTTGGTGGACCACAAAGAAATGTGGGAACTTAATGAGTGCTGCTGAGTCTTTTGATTTAGTTTTCTTATAGATATTCAACTGACTTTACCTCACACATTCTTGAGAAACTGAGTTTCATACAGATAATGTACTTTGAGATTCTTCATATGTTTGCAATTCTTCCTCTGAATTAAGTAATAAGCCTCTATACTAATTGATTCTGATTGGTTCTTATGTTTTGACCTGCACTTGAAACAGTTTAAAAAATTGTTTCTTATTGACAATTATTATTACTACAAATAATTATCTTGTGTGTTTGCAAATGTCTTTATGCACAGAGCTACCACACTGGCTGCCATATTTCTTTTTTGTAAGAACATGATAGTTGGTAATTGTCTACTTCTGGAATACTGTCCTTATTTTATTTTATTGTTGTGGTGGTGATTTTCTAATATTTATAAAGGTGCATTTTCCTTCCTTTCTTTTTATTTATAAATTAAATATCTCTACATTTCAAAACTGAGTTATGATACAGAAGGAAGTTTTATAGCAAGATCATGGGTGATTTGGGGAGCAGTATATTAACTGTAAGACACTATAATAACAAACACCAACACAGTACACAGTGTAGAAAGATGCACTGGTGAGCTTTGCATCATTACCAGGCAAGATTTAATCTATCCTCCTTCAGCCATTACATTGACAGGTATACTACCACCTTACAAATCTCATTGCCATCTTTAGATAAATCTTAGTCCATCCAATTCAATAGTAACATAGTCAAAGCCCTCAATGCTTGTATACACTGACACTATGTAACCCAGGGTGGTTTTTCTCTTTCTGTTCCAAAGGAAAGGCTTATCCAAAGCTAGCTATTACTTCTTTAATTTCTGCCTAAGGTTGGTATTAAAAAGTACCTATTTGTCCTGATCTTTACTTTTTTTTCCATTTCATGTCAGGAGAAAGGATAAAACTATGGACCAGACATTAACTCTTCCACATGAACGTTTATCAACAGATTTAAGCTATATATAGGAAATGCAAAGTGCTTGCCACTAAGGTCATGCCTAACTGAAAATGAAAATGGCATACCACAGAATTCATGGTATTTGGAAAATGTTAGTCGTTGTTTTCCTATGTTGATATAGTATTTTAAGAGTTGTGGAAGTGAGACCATATAATAAATATTAGGCTGCTACCAGAGTTTGAAGAGATAGGTAAAATTTTTATTAATTAAATAGTATAAGCAAAAAAAAGCATGCAATAATCAAAGAGAGAGAAGATAGATTCCATGCAAAAACTGAAATGAAAGAAACATGGTGTTTTGTTTTTTTTAAAGTCAGAAAACAAGAGTAGAGAATCCCAAGGAATAGGATTAAATGTTTTTTATCTGGACATAGTCTCACACAATTACATTATCAAGGTGTTGGAGTGATGGATCAGGGGTAAAAACACTTTTAGTTCCCAAGAATCTACAACTTCCCAATGCCCTTTTCTAGGCCCCAGGGAAAACAGGTGTAAATGTTGTTCTGATAAATATCTACTCAGGTAAAACCCCATCACATGAAATATAAAATGTCAAACGTTTGTACTAAATGATAAAATTAAACAGGAAAGAATCCAGATCAAATATTTTAAGTGTTTTAATTTTACTTATTGTCTGTGCTTGTTTGTGGGTACATACAGTGCTTATGAAGCTCAAAATGATAAATCTCTTAGAGCTGAAGCTCCAGATAATTGTGGGCTGTATGGCGCACATACTTGGAATCCCCCTTAAATTCTCTGTAAGAACAACACTTGTTCATAACCTCTAAGCAACTCAAACTCAGATCTTAATACATATTTCAATAGCAGCACTTAATAAGTTTTATATGTTCATGTAATCTTCAAACAGTATAACGCAAAGAATTTGAAAATTATGAAATCCAATAAAATTTGACACACAACATACAAAATTTAAAAAATGATAAAAAAGCAGAATGCTAAAAGAAATAAAGTATCAATTATAAAAGAAAAATTAACTCTTAATATTGGCAATGGAATGTACTGCAGGCACAGATTTGTCTATTCATAATTTTAGGAGCACATGTGTAAATGAAAATATCCAGTTAAACTGAATGATAGAACTCAAAATAGTCAAGAGTTGGAAATTTAGGGAAGAGAAACCTACCATTCCAGGTGCTTTTCAAGAGTTGGCAGAATTTCAAGTGCAGGCTTTTGCATTAAACCATGAGAAATATCCCTAAACAGCTTGTAACTATTCTCAAATTTGAAAGGTAAACAAGCCAGTATTGACCTTTCATTAAATAACAAGAAGTCCCCAAGCAGCTCTTAATGGACTATAAAACTAAAAAGCTAACTCAAAACAATAAAACGTTGTAAGATATATTCTCCTCGCCTAAAAGGCTGAAATGAGTAAACCAAGAGCAATAAAATTGCCATTATGTATCATTCCACAGGTCGTATCTAAAACTCAACATAATCCTTGGGCTTTAAGTACACCATGTTACTTAACCAGATACAAATAATTCATGTGAACACCTTAAAATTGTTTAAATTTCCACTTTCGTCACAGTGAAACTCCTATGCATACGTTCATTTATCTGTACTCTGCACTCAACCCGGACTTAGGACTTCTCCTTTTGGCACTCTTTTCTATCCAATTGAACAAGGGCAAAGACTTAAAAATGTAGCACATTTGCCTGATTTTCATGGTCATTAGCTCACCGCACCTTGATTCTTTAGATTTCAATAAAAACCACAGTGATCCAAGACTCAGGACAATCGCTTTGCATGAGCAGTTTATCTTCTCTTGAGGACTTTGCTTTATCACTTTCACTTTATCCAGCGAATTTTAATATTTCCTTTGGCCTCCATTTTGCAGTTTTGGAATGTACTCTAATGTCAATCACCTATCACAGGGGCCAAGGTGAATTCTCAGCTTATTTACAACTGCACACTATAAAAGTTTTAAAAAGCTGAATTGTTTGAAGACATGCTGAGAAGATGAAATGATATTTAGTATGTTCCTGAAAATATAATGCCAATCATGAATGATGTCATGGTCATATTTTCCTATACTTTGTAAGGATAGACTGACGAACTTTTATCATTGCTTATGAAATGATAATATTTGCTCAGTTTTCACCTAAGTCCTTGCTGTTTTCTTACCTACGTAATTACTGTTTTGATAAAATGTCCTGATAAAGAAATCAACTTCAAGGTGGAAGGATACATTTTTATTTACTGTTCCATAGAGATGTGGTCATCATGGTGGGATATACATTTCAGCACACAGGAAAACCATGGTTGAAGAATGTGGCTCCTAAATGATCCCATGCAATTTACACTTAAGAATAAAAGAGTGAACAATCAGTGGAACCATGGATGAGATCTTCAGATACAGCCACAGTTAACCTCTCCTTCATCAAGTCTCCAACGCCTAATGTTTATACCATTGTTTGAAACACTGCTACCAACCTGAGACCAAATAATCAGATGTGGGAACTTTTAGGACATATTTTACAATTATGTCACAGAAGTTTACCATGTTTCAAGCTATTGAACAGTAACATCTAAGGGCTAAAAAGATGCCCCAGGAGTTAGGTGTGATCTATTCTTTCAAAAGATCTGAAATCAGTTCCCAACATCCATGATATGTCTTATAAAGCTCTGTAATTCCATCTCCATTGGGGTCATATTTGAGCCCCATGGAGACCTACATATATGTTTGCACATACTGCCTATTCATATATACCATCATTAAAAATAAAATGAGTTGTTATCTTTATAAATTGATACCATATTCAAAACAATAACAAAAAGATGCTGGTTGTGGTGTGCCAGTAGGATTTGCTGAAGAAGGCAGAAGCAGGAGGATCACGAGTTCGAGGCCAGCATGGGCTACACAGTTCTTTCTTGGGGTTGGAAAGATGACTCAGTGGTTAAGAGTACTGCCTGCTCTTCCAGGGGTCCTGAGTTCAAATGCCAGAAACCACATGGTGGCTTACAACCATTCATAATGGGATCTGATGCCCTCTTCAGGTGTGTCTGGAGAAGCTACAGTGTACTTATATATGAGAAATAAATAAAATCTTAAAAAAATAAGACAATGACATAGTCCACTATTCAGTAAGGTGCTACAAAGTGTATCAGCATATTATTAAATAAAACTAGTTATGCACATGGTATAATATTGTGGGTAGATTATTTAAAATCATTTATGAATAAAATGTACAACCTGTTCTAAATAAATAAGAAAAAAATATGATTGCTCAACAAATACATACAAAATTGAACCACCATTTCTGTAAAAGATTATGACATCAATCCTACACAAAGATGTCTTAGGGGAGAAAGGACAGCTTCGAAATTGGTTATGGGAGTACTGGGTGTGCACATATTGAAAAATGAAAGGGGATCCTTACCCATCACATGTACACAACCTAACAGAATGAATGAACTGGGAATCCTGAAACACTGACTTCTCTACAGAAAATAAGAAGTCACATACTAATAAATACAAGGGCAGGAAAGGACTCTCTGGATACTAGGCCAATTGTACAAGAATCAAGGCCAACAACTGGCAAGTGGGACCTGATAAACATTAAAAGGTTTTTCTAAACTAAAGAAGCAATTTATCAAATTAAGAAAAAGGCCCACTCCAAATGGAAGAGAATGCACAGCTATGCATTAACAGAGAAGCAATATCCAGAATATATTTTAGAAGTACAAAACACAGTGAAAAATAAATAAATAAATAAATAATAAATAAATAAATAAATATCCTTTACATGATGAATTAAAAAATTGGTCTTTGGATTTGAATGGAGAGATTTTTCAACAACTAAATAAGTAGATACAATCTTTAAGAAATATCTCAAAAGTATTCATTATCCCTACCAGCTAGGGAAATGCAAATCTAAACAACTTTTAGATCTCATTTTACCCCTGTCTATGCAAAGAACAATAAACTAAACAACAAACAATGTTGGAGTGTATGTGAAGATATGTCCCTGCATTCACTGTTGCTGGAGATGTTGCCAAGTGGTGCAACAACTCTGGAAATCAGAGTAGAAAACCTTCTAAAACCAGGTATATATCTGCCCAATGACAGATATATAACACTGGGCAGATGTCCAGAGAACAAAGCATTTTACTCCACAGATGCTGGCTCAAACATGTCCATTGTTGTGCTAGTCACAGTACTTAGAGAATGGAAACAAATTAAAGCCTTTAAACAGTGGATGGATAAGGAAAATATGGAACATATTGGTATATATATGTATATGTGTATACATATATATATATATATATATATAATGAAGTGTTATTCAGTTCTAAAAAAGATGAAGTAATGAAATGAGAGGTAAATAGATAGATCAAGAAAGGACAAAATTTTGTAAAGTAATTCCCAACAATATACACAAAGCAAGTTCTCACCCATCTGCCATTCCCAGCTTAAGATAGTAAGATGTAAGTGTAGACCCTACCCTTCATCAACAAAACGTCATTTGCAAAAGACAGAAAACATAATAGAAAAATACAATGACACAATGCAAAAAGCTATGTGCAATAGCTCTTTGCTATATATAATGCAAATAATGCAAATACCTATGTGATGCAAAGCCACATACAACACAACACATCTACAGTACAACTCCTTCACCTAAGGCTCAGGAGCCATTGCATAAGAATGCATAGATGGAGAGTTGTGGCCAGAGGAACTGGAAATTTACTCTCAGATTTTACATCTTAGAAATATCAAAGAAGGTACATCTGTGAAGTTTAATCAGCATGGCTGTCTAAGCAACAAATAAACAAGGTTCACACCAGTAGTCATGCTAACATGGACGTTCAAAGCTTCAACGAAGAGCTACTAAGGAATGCTGAGAGCAGAAATAGTTTTTCCTATGTCCCCAGTTGGTTACATAATACTAAGTTGTAAGCCTGAAATCACAAACATAAAATTTACAATATACATACATGTTACATACATATATTTGGGACTATGTATATGTAACAACTTTTAAGGAAATAGAGGTTATGAATTTGAGAGAATGCAAGGGAGAATATGGAAGTCTTTAGAGTTAAGAATTAGAAAATTAATTGATTTTTTATTTCAACTAAAAATACTAAAAATTACAGAATAAAAATAAATAAAAACAAACACAATCATATGAGTATTATGAGTATTATAATTTTGTATACCTTGTAGATTACAGATACTGATGTGTAATAGATATATGGATATAAAGGTACTTGTGTATATTATATTGTACATAGTGGCACTTGTCAAGCAGAAAGTGTGTGTCAGATGAGACTTTTGCAAACTCATAAATTAGTATTCATTGCAAAATATCCCATATGGAGCAAAACATGAATAAATTCATTGTTCAGAAGTTTATGTTGTCATAACAAATTCAATACTCTTACAATATGAAACACCAAATTTTATTTCACTGTAAAATTTTATATCAGCTTAAGTTTAGCAACAGTAACTTTTCCATTCATCTCTCTGCCAATACATGGATGTTAGCTTCCATTGCTAATGTCAATCACAAACTTCTTAAAAGTTGGAAAAAATATTGATCAAAAAAATGTGACAGCTAATGTTGTGTCTATATAATATCACCCATAAATTATACATATATATATTACATAAAAATTCGACTTATATTTCATATATTCTGTTAAAAATACAGCTAGTAATCTCAATTTTAATTTTATTTTTGCATTATGCATGTGATATCCTTTTGTACTGCTCCTTGTATCTAAAAGCATCTAGAAGCAAGATACCAAACACATCAGAAGATCAGTAGTAGAGTTTGAAATTTTCCTTCAAGTTTTTTCTAGAGAATCCTGCTAGAAAATGTATCCACCTTCTGCTATTGTGTGACTGAATTTCTTTGGATCTAATATTTGAGATGGGAAAGATATTTTGTATAATTTTATTATTAGATTTTCTATACAAAGTGCTAAGAAAATAACTAAATATACAGAACAAAAGATATTGAAAGGGTGAAAGAAGAAAGATCAACTCCTATTATTGATAAGTTTTCAATGTTGACTGTGAAACTAAGATACGTACTGAGGTTCTGCAAGTTAAGAAAGATCACATGCTCTGAAGGCTGTCCTCCTCCAATCATGTCATAATTGAAGTAGAAGGAAAACTTACCATGATAAAAATGTTTTAAAGACTTTATGATAACTATGCCATCTCTAGAATGGATAATGGAAAGGGTATTTAGGTTTAAAGAGAAGATTAAATGTGCCAAAGTGAACACAAAGAATAAATAAATAATTCTACAACAGTGAAACCTTAGAGTTCCACAAAAGTATCAAAGGGGGGGGGCTGGGATTTTAACACGTTGCTCAACAAAAACTCCTAATGTTAATGTTCTCGGTTGCCCGATAAATAACCACAGACTCGATATTTTTCTGAACATTCTGAGCCAAACTCATGAAACTCAGTTTTGTGTTACCATCTAGATCTTTTCTACTTGTGAAATATCATTCAGAAGATAATTAAGTGTCGTTTAATGAGAAGATAATTTTTCAAATGGACTCTTACTTTCAGCCTCTACGCATCACCCAGTCACAAAACCATACATGTTTCTATCTAACATTTTAAATCAATTGTTGCCATTTTTATCATGAATTTACATTCATAACATATTTTTATTAAGAATAAATGGATGCCAACTTTAGCATTTTGCTATAAATAGGAAATATTTAGTAAACATTTCATGGCATAGCTATACAAAGAAGTCATTCATCACAAAACTGAGTTGTAAAATGGATGATACAGAAAAGTGAAATTGAAAAATGTACCTTGGGCCGGGCGATGGTGGCGCATGCCTGTTATCCCAGCACTTGGGAGGCAGAGGCAGGCGGATTTCTGAGTTCAAGGTCAGGCTGGTCTACAGAGTGAGTTCCAGGACAGCCAGGGCTACAGAGAAACCCTGTCTCAAAAAAAAAAAAATACAAAACAAAACAAAAACAAACAAACAAACAAACAAAAACAAAAAAAAGAAAAAAAGGGAAAAAAAAGAAAAAGAAAAAAGAAAATTCTACCTTCCCTCATAAGGAATACCAGCAGACTCAATTAACCTCAGACCCAGAGACTGAGCACCAAGAGTATACAAGGATTGATCTAAGACCCCTGGCACATATGTAGCAGAGATCTGCCTGGTCTGGCCTCAGTGGGAGAAGATGCCCTTAATCCTCTTAATCCCCTAAAGAGAATTGAGGCTCCAGGAAGGGAAGGCTTGGGAGGGAAGCACCATCTTGGAGGCAAGGGGAAGGAGGAATGGGATGAGGACCTGTGAGAAGGAGAACCAATTGTGTGTGGGGGGGTTGGGACGGGGAGGGGGGGAGGAGCGCAGGGCAACGACTGGAATGTAAATAAATAACTAAAAAACCAAAAACTTATAAAATATCTTTTAAAAGCATTTGCCATTTTTATTTTAAACTATATTAATATTACTTTTTAAGAAAAGGAATAAAAATAATTCCCAGGATAATATTAGGAAAAAATGCAATTTAAATCATTTTGTGTTTTTTTATGGGAATTGCTTCCTATTTTTGAAAATAGAAACATGGTTTGAAAATAGTTAAGTATTTTGTTTGTTAGAATCAAGGTGAACTTAGAATGCTAAGATTAGTGAACTATATTACAACGAAAATGAAGACTAAGGAGGGGAAAAAAAGCAGAGGGTGGAGACTGGACTGAAAGCAATGTATATTTCTTGATTGTGTTAGGAATAAAATCAAGAAACCCCTGGCTAAAAGTCAAAGTTTACTGTTTCGTTTATTTGATAGATACTAAAAATAGAAGATTGATGAGTGGCATAGGAAATGCAAAGCACAGTCTGTTTGCCGAAACAGCTATACGTTACAGCTATATATTCTTAGGTGATATGCAAAAAGAAAACAGTCATACATGAGCCCTGGGTATGAGAGGCACTACCTAATTGACAAGGTGGATGGCATTCAAGGAAAGATGACATTTACAGGGGGGTCTGCACATGCATACATGGAATCTTACACATGTACATATACAAATGCAAATAGACACATGCAGACATACACACAACCACATTCATCATACCGCAGAGAGACACATGCAAAACTGTACAGTCTGAAACATCTGGATAGTTTGCCAGAAAAATGAACTATTGCTAGCAGTGGGTGAGTGTTTCAAACATAGTTTAAATTTAGGTATATTTGGAGGAAACTTCATGCTAAAATTGATTGGAATTTTCATTAAAAGACACCAACAGGATGTTAAATATAACAGTAATTCTAACCACTATTATTTGTCCATTGAATAAAACTTGTCACAATCAAAGAGTATCTGTTTTAGTAAAAATTTAATCTCAATCTCTGATAATCTCTCCCTCTCCCTGTCCCTGTCCCTCTCTCTCTCCCTCTCCCTGTCCCTGTCCCTCTCTCTCTCCCTCTCCCTGTCCCTCTCCCTCTCCCTGTTCCTCTCCCTCTGCCTCTCTCTACCTCCCCCTCCCCCTCTCTCCCTCTTGCTCTCCCTCTCCCTCCTCCCTTCTCTCTCTCTCTCTCTCTCTCTCTCTCTCTCTCTCTCTCTCTCTCTCTCTCTCTCTGCCTTAAACAGCAGTAGAGCTGGACATATATTAACACTCTGTGGCTATCTTGTGTATTTTTCCCCCGTAAATATCCCTGAGATACGACTTGCCACATTCAATCTTGGCTGCTCCGCTTGGCAAGCCCTCACATGCCCTTACCCCACGCCCTTATCTTCTCTATCTGATCCCTCTTCTCCCTTGTCCTGTTTCTAATCCTTAGCACCAAGCCTGGGAAATGAACCTACCTTTCTTCTGCCCAACGATTGGGTATAGGAAACGTTCTTTATCCAACAGCTTTATATTAAGGAGGCAAGATTATGTAACATCACTTGTACATTAGGATTTCCTTGTACCTGGGGACAACAAGAGCTTGAGGGCTTGTATGTAATATTACAATAACTAACAACAGATGAAACCTCCCTAGGTATCAGTTCATCAATTGCTTCACCAATTTCCTCATACTTCAACAGTTTATTCTTTAAGGATCTATAAGTCTTTACACGTTTAAAAATAGAAAACAATGAAGGATTCTATTTTCCATAAGGATGAATCCTGGCTAAAACACTGTTATGTGGAATATTATGTTAATGCCAATTTTTGAATAGAATGCTTTACTGATATGGAAGATTTGCAAACAAAAACAACAGTGTCTTCTAGAAGACATCTATTTTGATGCATGCATATGCCCGCTATGTTTTTTTTCTTTTTTTTCTTACACAACCGAACATCTGTTTCCTAGCCCTTCTTCTCCTCTCATAAGAATTCTGAACTTGGAGAGTAACCTCAGAATAAAGTGCCAACTGTTCATAAACAATCAGACTTGCTGGGATGCCCTCTGGGATATGAGGGCGTGCAGGCTGTTTCTAGGAAGCAAGCAGCAAAAGCTGACAGATGTTGGTGTTGCTGTTCAGGTTACCTTTAATGATCCCACACCTCACAGGATGCTATCCGTGTTTTCTCTAATAGACAAGGTATATATACAGGGAAAAGAAAGTTACTATCCAGCGTTTTATTTGTTTGTCATGTATCTTAAATAAAGCTGTAAGGACAGTTGATTATAATATCTATGAGCACCTTTTTATATTGTATGTAAAGATATGAAAGATATGAAATGGTCTGAAACATATTTCTGCCATGCTGATATATATATATATATATATATATATATATATATATATATCAGCATATATATCAGCATATATATCAGCATATATATACATATATATGTGTATATATATGATAATGTTTTCAGCACTGACCCATGTAAAATAAAAAATATTGCACAAGTTGGAAAAATATTATTTCCTACATCTTGCAAGTTAAAATACTGTCTTAGTTATGGTTTCTATTCCTATACAAACATCATGACCAAGAAGCAAGTTGGGGAGGGAAGTGTTTATTCTGCTTACACTTCCACACTGCTGTTCATCACCAAAGGAAGGCCAGGAAGGAGGAGCTGATTCAGAGGCCATGGAGGGATGTTTCTTACTGGCTTGCTTCTCCTGGCTTGCTCAGCCTACTCTCTTAAAGAACCCCAAAATACCAGCCCAGGGATGGTACCACCCACAAGGGGCCCTCCCGACTTCATCATTAATTGAGAAAATGCCCCTCAATTGGATCTTATGGAGGCACTTCCCCAGCTGAAACTCCTTTCTCTGTGATAACTCCAGCCTGTGTCAAGTTGATACACAAAACCAGCCAGTACAAATACCTTACAAATCTTAACACTTAATATAAAAGTAATCACATTCATGTTTTTATTATGCATGTCATTCATGTTTAATTAATTATAAATTAATAAATAATGATATTATCTAAGTAAGTATGATTATATCTTTATAATCTGCAAGTGCTTGCTATCCATATCTTGTACATCTAACACTGGAATCACCTAAAGATGCCTTATGTTCACACACACAAAAAATCAGAAGCTACAATTAAGATTTAAATTTTCTAATGTGCAAATTGGTAGAGTTTAGTGAATTGTTCCTTAGAAAATGTAATGGCTTGTCACATAAAGTAACATATTAGGATATTTTTTTTTAAAGAATGTCACTATATAGTACATGTCTGGGAACTCCCTGTGTAGAAGAGGCTCTCCTTCAGCTCACGGAAATTCTTCTGCCACTTTACCCTGAGTGTTGGGATAAAACCTTGTACCAGCACACCTGGTTTGGTAATAAATAATTTTAATTAAGTGATTTGGGGTGGGTGTTAGACCATAAATTTTGATTTGGAAGCTATGCCTTTGCAATATATTATGTGTTCAGAGAAAGTTATTACGATGGCGAGTTGAAATGTGCACTGTATTATCTACACAACACTATGCAAATTGAATTTTCTTAGAACTTGTTTGAATCTTACATAATCTTCATAAGAACTTCAGAGATTCACTGACATAGTAAACAGTATTACACACTGCTAATTGGGAATGCTTGATAATCTTAATGCTAGACATGTCGATTATGATTCAGAGTTATTGGTTCTTGGGAAAAGGAGAAAGTGCTTGATGAAGCAGGGGAGAACTTGAACATATTGTCTGTGATCTATATATTATGGAGCATTATAATCCAATACATGTTGCAGTTTTGTAGAAATTGTTTATTCTTTAAGAACTAACTTTTAAAGACATATCAAAAAATTAATGGCAAATAAAAGAATGTTTAGGAAACTACAAATCCAATAAAAATGTTTTTCCCTACAATTAAAGGAGGACTAGATTAGAAAAAAAACTAAATACTGTGTTTGTTCATCTTAAATGCGGCTTCTCGGTCTTTCTATATAAAATCTCTTTTGTGAAGGTGTTAGTCTTGATATCAACAATTTCCGGAATCATGCCATTCTGTCCCATATAGTGTTTCTTTTAAAAACAAATGATTAGTCCATATTTAGTTTAAGAGAAAAGAAAACCGCAGTGTAAACTACTTCTACAGATTTGAAAGCAGATAAATAAAACTCAAAAGACATTATTATTTTATTCACAGTTTAGTTTTTAAAAAACCTGAAATTAGATATTAATGTTCATTAATGGGCAACTATTTTATTGTTTGCAAGTAAAGAATTCAATGGCTCTTTTGATTATTTAATAGGAAATTATAATAATGATTTGAGAAAAGTAACATTCACCTCCAAATGCAATTTGCTATCAGTAATAAAAATAATCCACTATGATATTGCCTGCAGCTTCCCGCCCAGCTGGTGGTGGGGAAGCCTGAGTGTCACCCAGCGTGCCAGGTGCTCAGAACCATCCAGCGGAGGCGGAACCAGGTACCCGAGACAGCCCGAGCTTAAGACCTTCGGGGAGTCAGGCCTGGAGCAGGAGTTGGGCACAGAATAGCTGCTGCACTCTGCACTCGCAGGGCGGACCCCGAGCTCCCTGCAGGCAGCTGCCATATTGCCTGCAGCTTCCTGTCCAGCTGGTGGTGAGGAAGCCGGAGTCAGCCAGTGTGCCAGGTGCCCAGACCCAGCCGGAGGCCAAACCAGCCTCCCATCCACCCAGTGGCAGGGAAGCTGGAAACCGGACCCAGCCAGCTTCCCAGCAGCTTGGGACCAGCAGGCGGAACCAGATAACTGAGATATCCCAACTTTAAGACCCCTGGGGAAACAGGATATCAGACAGCAAACCCTGAGCAGGAGCAGTGCAGAGCAGCCGCCTAACAGGCGGAACCAAATACCTGGGATATCCTGAGTTTAAGACCTCGGGGGACTCAGGCCACCTGTCAGCAATCTGTGAGCAAGACCCCCGCAGGACAGTGATTCAGGTATCCCAGTCGCTGGGAAATAGCCTTACAACCCCACAGGAGGGTCAAGCACCAGCTAGTATCTACAGGACCAACTAACACCAGAGTTAACCAGATGGCAAAAGGCAAACGTAAGATTGCTACTAACAAAAATGAAGGCAATGTGGCAGCATCCGAACCCAGTTCCCCAACAGCAATAGATATTGGATACCCCGAAACACCAGAAAAACAAGACTCAGATCTAAAATCACTGGTCAGGATGCTGATAGAGGAACACTTAGATAAATCTCTTAAAGTAATACATGAGAAAATAGATCAAAAGCTAGAAGCCATTGCAAGGCAAACACAATTAAATCCCAGATATCTCAACACACCAGAAAAACAAGACTCAGATCTAAAATCACTGGTAAAGATGCAGATTGAGGATCACTTAGATAAATTTCTTAAAGAAATAGAGGAGAAAATAGATCAAAAACTAGAAGCCCATACAAGGCAGACACAAAAATCACTTAAAGAAATCCAGGAGAACATAGAGCAAAAAATGAATCCCAATAAGGGGGAGAAACAAAAATCACTTAAAGAAATACAAGAGAACATGGGTCAACGAGTAGAAGTCATAAAAGAGGAAACACAAAAATCCCTTAAAGAATTACAGGAAAACACAAACAAGCAACTGAAAGATCTGAGCAAAACAATACAAAATCTAAAAACAGAAGTAGAAACAACTAAGCAATCGCAAAGGGAGACAATGTTGGAGATAGAAAACGTTGGGAAGAAATCAGGAGTCATAGATGCAAATATCAACAATAGAATACAAGAGATAAAAGACAGAATCTCAGATGCTGAAGATACAATAGGAACCATGGATTCAACAATTAAAGAAAATGCAAAATGCAAAAAGCTGGTAACCCAAAACATTCAGGAAATCCAGGACACAATGAGAAGACCAAACCTAAGGATTATAGGGATAGATGAGAATGAAGATCTACAACTTAAAGGGCCAGCAAATATCTTCTACAAAATTATGGAAGAAAATTTCCCCAACCTAAAGGGAGAGATGCCCATGAATATACAAGAAGCCTATAGAACCCCAAACAGACTGGACCAGAACAGAAATACTTCCCGTCATATAATAATCAAAACCCAAAATGTACTAAACAAAGAAAGAATATTAAAGGCAGTAAGAGAAAAAGGACAAGTAACATATAAAGGAAGACCTATCAGAATTACACCAGACTTCTCACCTGAGACCATGAAAGCTAGAAGATCCTGGGCAGACCTCATGCAGACCCTAAGAGAACACAAACTTCAGCCAAGACTACTATACCCAGCAAAAGTCTCAATTGCCATAGATGGGGAAACCAAGATATTCCACGACAAAACCAAATTTGCAAGATACTTATCTACAAACCCAGCCCTACAAAGGATAATAGGGGAAAAATACCAACACAAGGGGGGAAACAACACCCCAGAAGAAACAAGATAGAAAGCCCATCTCATCCAATCCAAAAGAAGAGAACCACTCAAATACAAATAATAATAACAGTTCCCAAAATGTCAGGAAGTAATAATTACTATTCCTTAATATCTCTTAATATCAATGGACTCAATTCCCCAATCAAAAGACACAGACTAACAGACTAGATACGGAAACAGGACCCTACATTTTGCTGCATACAGGAAACACATATCAGTGTCAAAGACAAACACCACCTTAGAGTAAAAGGCTAGAAGACAGTTCTACAAGCAAATGGTCCCAGGAAACAAGCTGGAGTAGCCATTCTAATATCAGATAAAATCGACTTTCAACCTAAAGTCATCAAAAGAGACACAGAAGGTCACTTCCTGCTTGTCAAAGGGAAAATCCACCAAGAAGAATTCTCAATACTGAACATCTATGCGCCAAATGCAAGGGCATCCTCATTCGTAAAAGAAACTTTACTAAAGCTTAAAGCACACATCGCACCTAACACAATGATTGTAGGAGACTTCAACACTCCACTCTCCTCAATGGACCGATCAGGAAAGCAGAAACTAAACAGGGACACAGTGAAACTAATTGAAGCTTTGGACCAATTGGATTTAATAGATATATATAGAACATTCCATCCTAAAACAAAAGAGTATACATTTTTCTCAGCACCGCACGGTACCTTCTCAAAAATTGATCATATAATTGGTCGCAAGTCAGACCTCAACAAATACAAGAAGACCGAACTAATCCCATGTCTCCTATCGGATCACTATGGAGTAAAAGTGGTCTTCAATAGCAAGAAGAACAACAGAAAGCCCACATACACATAGAAACTGAACAATACTCTACTCAATGACACCCTGGTCAAGGAAGAAATAAAGAAAGAAATCAAAGACTTTTTAGACTTCAATGAAAATGAAGGTACGATCTACCCAAATCTCTGGGATACAATGAAAGCAGTGCTAAGAGGAAAACTCATAGCCCTGAGTGCCTCCAAAAAGAAACTGGAAAGAGCATACACTAGCAACTTAACAGCATACCTGAAGGCCCTGGAACAAAAAGAAGCTAACTCAACCAGGAGGAGTAGAAGAGAGGAAATCATCAAACTATGAGCTGAAATCAATCAAGCAGAAACAAAGAGAACCATACAAAGAATCAACAAACCCAATAGCTGGTTCTTCGCGAAAATCAACAAGATAGATAAACCCTTAGCTAGAATAACCAAAGGGCACAGAGATAGTATCCAAATTAACAAAATTAAAAATGAAAAGGGGGATATAACAACAGAAACAGAGGAAATTCAAAAGATCATCAGATCCTACTACAAAGGCCTATACTCAAAACAACTGGAGAATCTGGAGGAAATGGACAATTTCCTAGACAGATACCAAATACCAAAATTAAATCAGCATCAAGTAGACCAGCTAAACAGTCCCATAACCCTTAAAGAAATAGAAGGGGTTATAGAAAGCCTCCCAACCAAAAAAAGTACGGGACCAGATGGTTTTAGTGCAGAATTCTACCAGACCTTCAAAGAAGACTTAACACCAATACTCTCCAAACTATTCCACAAAATAGAGACAGAAGGGACACTGCCCAACTCGTTCTTCGAATCCACAATTACGCTGATACCTAAACCACAAAAAGATCCAACAAAGAAAGAGAACTATAGCCCAATTTCTCTTATGAATATAGAAGCAAAAATACTAAATAAAATTCTTGCCAACCGAATCCAAGAGCATATCAAAACGATCATTCATCATGATCAAGTAGGCTTCATTCCAGGAATGCAGGGATGGTTCAATATACTGAAATCCATCAATGTAATCCACTACATAAACAAACTAAAAGAAAAAAACGACATGGTCATCTCATTAGATGCTGAAAAAGCATTTGACAAAATTCAGCATCCTTTCATGCTAAAAGACTTGGAAAGAGCAGGAATTCAAGGCCCATACCTAAACATAGTAAAAGCAATCTACAGCAAACCAGTAACCAACATCAAAATAAATGGAGAGAAACTTGAAGCAATCCCACTAAAATCGGGAACTAGACAAGGCTGTCCTCTCTCTCCATATCTTTTCAATATAGTACTTGAAGTTCTAGCGAGAGCAATCAGACAACATAAGGAAGTCAAAGGGATATAAATTGGAAAGGAAGAAGTCAAAGTATCATTATTTGCAGATGATATGATAGTCTACTTAAGCGATCCAAAAAACTCCACCAGAGAACTTCTACAGCTGATAAACAACTTCAGCAACATGGCTGGTTATAAAATTAACTCAAGCAAATCAGTAGCCTTCTTGTACTCAAAGGACAAGCAGGCTGAGAAAGAAGTTAGGGAAATAACACCCTTCACAATAGCCACAAACAACATAAAGTACCTTGGCGTAACTCTAACCAAACAAGTGAAATATCTGTATGACAGGAACTTCAAGTCCTTGAAGAAAGAAATCGAAGAAGACCTCAGAAGATGGAAAAATATTTCTTGCTCCTGGATTGGCAGGATCAATATAGTAAAAATGGCCATCTTGCCAAAAGCAATCTACAGATTCAATGCAATCCCCATCAAAATCCCAAATCAATTCTTCATAGATCTAGAAAGAGCAATTCTCAAATTCATCTGGACAACAAAAAACCCAGGATAGCTAAAACTATTCTCAACAATAAAAGGACTTCTGGGGGAATCAATATTCCTGACCTCAAGCAGTTATGGTACAGAGCAATTGTGTTAAAAACTGCATGGTATTGGTACAGCAACAGGCAGGTAGATCAATGGAATAGGATTGAAGACCCAGAAATGAACCCACAGACTTATGGTCACTTGATCTTTGATAAAGGAGCCACAACCATCCAGTGGAAAAAAGATAGCCTTTTCAACAAATGGTGCTGGTTCAACTGGAGGTCAACATGCAGAAGAATGAGAATTGACCCACTCTTATCTCCTTGCACTAAGATCAACTCCAAGTGGATCAAGGACCTCCACATAAAACCAGACACACTGAAACTATTAGAAAAGAAACTTGGGAAGACCCTGGAGGACATGGGCACAGGGGTAAAGTTCCTGAACAGAACACCAATAGCTTATGCTCTAAGATCAAGAATTGACAAATGGGACCTCATAAAATTACAAAGTTTCTGTAAGGCAAAGGACACTGTCAGAAGGACAAAACGGCAACCAACAACGTGGGAAATGATCTTCACCAACCCCACATCCGACAGAGGGCTAATATCCAATATATACAAAGAACTCAAGAAGTTAGACCCCAAAGAACCAAATAACCCTATCAAAAAATGGGGCACAGAGCTAAACAAAGAATTTTCACCAGAAGAAATTCGGATGGCCAAGAAACACCTCTAGAGATGTTCAACATCATTAGTCATCAGGGAAATGCAAATCAAAACAACCCTGAGATTCCACCTCACTCCAGTCAGAATGGCTAAGATTAAAAACTCGAGAGACAACAAGTGCTGGCGAGGATGTGGAGAAAGAGGAACACTCCTCCACTGTTGGTGGGATTGCAAAATGGTAAAACCACTCTGGAAATCAGTGTGGCGGTTCCTCAGAAAATTGGGCATGCCACTCCCAGAGGACCCTGGCATACCACTCCTGGGCATATACCCAGAGGATTCCTCTGCATACAACAAAGACACATGCTCCACTATGTTTATAGCAGCCTTGTTTATAATAGCCAGAAATTGGAAGGAGCCCAGATATCCCTCAAAAGAGGAATGGATACAGAAAATGTGGTATATTTATACAATGGAGTACTGCTCAGCAATTAAAAATAATGAATTCATGCAATTTGTAGGTAAATGGTTAGATCTGGAAACTATCATCCTAAGTGAGCTAACCCAATCACAAAAGAATACACACGAAATGCAATCACTGATAAGTGGATATTAATGAGCCCAGAAGCCCTAAATACTCAAGGCACAATTAGCAAGTCAAATGACTCTCAAGAAGAAAAAAAGGAGAGGACCCTGGGCCTGTAAAGATTGGATCCAGTATTGTAGACCCAGAACAGAGAAATCGTGGGGGGGGGGAAAGAGTGGGGAATAGCATGGGGGGGAGAGGAATTATGGGACATATGGTGGGGGGTAACTGGGAAAGGGGAAAGCCTTTGGAATGTAAACAAAGAATATAGAAAATAAAAAAAAAACTAAAAATAAATAAATAAATAATCCACTACTATATACAATTACAAGATGTTTACCTTTAACCTATGAAACCTAGATCAGCTCAGAGAAGAGATACAGAAGGCTACCATTTGAACAAACTTATGTCTAAAATGAAGCTTCTACTTGCATATATATTGAAAGATTTATTTCACTTTTTATGTCTACATATACTTGGGTGTGTATGTGTATATATACATATATAAATGAATAATATTGGAAACACTATTCTTTACAATACAAAAATTGTTTGGAGACTCATATATTATGGTCTAATTTTCTGTCAATATTTTTCACGTTTGTTTAATAAATGTCTGAGAAACTAATTTCCTGAAGTGAATATTAAATGAGTTTCTAATAATATTTATATGATAATTTTAAACATCACCTTAGGAATTGTTTGGAAATATATTTTTTCCAAACTGGACATATTTACGTACAACTATTACTGAGATCTGGTCAATTATAGATGCGACCTAAGGTTCTTCAGGATTAACTATCATACTGCTGGTGATTTTTAGGAGGTGGCATATGTTACTTTGAAAAACAAATTGTAATTTCTGTTCAGCAGACAGAATTGACTTTAAAGGTAAAATTAATTTTATAATAACTTCTCTTAATGATATTACATGATAGATATACATATCATGATGATGATTACAACTTCATCCGTGTTAGAACATTTTATTAATAATATCCTTGTATTATTTGTCTTATGATATATTTATATATCAATTTGCAATGTAAATTTATGCTTAACTTGGATTTTGAGTTTCCCAATATTCATGATCTAGGAAACTTCTTTTTTCGTTATTTAGATTTTAATTTTCTCTTTTTTTTCTATATTCTTTGTTTACATTCCAAATGCTTTCCACTTTCCTGGTTCTCCCTTCCCCATAAGTTGCATAAGCCCTCTTCCCTCCGCCCATTCCCCTATGACCCCCCTCCCATTTCTCTGTACTTGTACTCTCCTACAATTCTGGATCAAGCCTTTCCAGGAGCAGGGACCTCTCCTTCCTTTTTCTTGGGAATCATTTGATATATTAATTGTGTTTTGATTATTCAGAGCTTCTGGGCTAATTAATATCCAATTATCAGTGACTGCATTCCATGTGTATTCTTTTGTGATTGGGTTACCTCACTTAATATTATATTTTCCAGTTCCAATCATTTGCCTAAAAATTTCATGAATTCATTGTTTTTAATTACTGAGTAGTATTCCATTGTGCAAATATAGCACATTTTCTGTATCCATTCCTCCATTGAGGGACATCTTGGTTCTTTCCAGCTTCTGGCGATTATAAATAAGGCTGCTATGAACATAGTGGAGCATGTGTCCTTATTGCATGCCGGGAATTCCTCTGGTTATATGCCTAGGAGTGGTGTAACAGGGTCCTCTGGAAGTAATCTGTCCTGTTTTCTGAGAAACCGCCAGACTGATTTCCAGACTGGTTGTACCATCCTACAATCCCTCCAGCAGTAGAGGAGTGTTCCTGTTTCTCCACATCCTCGACAACACCTGCTGTCTCCTGAATTTTTAATCTTAGCCATTGTGTGAGGTGAAATCTCAAGTGGAGGTCAGCATGCAGAAGAATGCAAATCGATCCATTCTCATCTCCTTGTACTAAGCTCAATTCCAAGTGGATCAAGGACCTCCACATAACACCAGACATACTGAAACTAATAGAAAAGAAACTGGAGAAGACCCTTGGGGACATTGGCACAGAGGAAAAGTTCCTGAACAGAACGTCAAAAAGCTTATGCTTTAAGATAAAGAATTGACAAATGGGACCTTGTAAAATTACAAAGTTTCTGTAAGGCAAAAGGCACTGTCAAAAGGACAAAATGGCAACCAACAAATTGGGAAAAGAACTTCACCAATCCTACATCTGACAGAGGGCTCATATCCAATGTATACAAGGAACTCAAGAAGGTAGACTCCAGAGAGCCAAATAACCCTATTAAAAAATGGGGTCCAGAGCTAAAAAAGCATTTTCACCTGAAGAATTTCATATGGTTGAGAAGCACCTTAAGAAATGTTCAACATCATTAATCATTAGGGAAATGCAAATCAAGACACTTTCAAATTAGGAAGTTTACTGCAAATAGCTGATTTTAATTCTAAATACAGACTTGAAATGTAATGTAACAGCACCTGATATAAATTTATAGTAAATCTGATGAGGAGGTAGAAATCCTAATAAATTTTCTACTTGAAATTAAATAAATACAGTTTACTTTTAAAAATAGTACTACATTGACAAGTAATATGTAAAGTTCCTTGTTTCAAAAGCTTTCAGCCCCCAGACAATAGAGGCAAGTTGATACAAGATTCTGTATGTTTTATGTGTCTGTGGCTGCTTCTGCATCTGTGTCTGCATCAACTCTATCAATATTATCTACATATGTATGTATAAATATGTATATACTTATACTATATGTGTATATATATTAAAGTGATATAAAACATACATTCATCTCAATAAAATCTCAAATGTCTGGTAGAAAATTTCTAGCGAACAGGATGATCTGGTGAATATTCAGTCAAAATAAAACAAGTGTGTTTCTCAGGTAAACAGAATATCTATTAAATAACTGAACAGAGTACCTATATGTTGGATCTAAAACAGCTCCAAAGGAATTGATGAGATTTTAAATATATACTTGGAGATACAGAAAAAGCAGAGAGAAGAAAGCAATACTATAGAATATCAAACATTTAAAATACTTAAAGGGCTAAAGTTGTTTGAGAACCATACTTACATTTAGTACACATAAAATAAATTATCTGTTCAAAAGCAATAATGAAGTCAGAGTAGCATTTCACCCATGAATGAGTGACTTTGATAAGAAGAGAGAGCAGACAGATATGATAAAAATACAATATTCAGCAATAATTTTCCAGACATTCTGATAAGTCCATGTTCACCTGTAACATTCAGAACTATTGGCAAAGACACCATATTAAAAACTGTATTTTTAGTTGATGAAATTCAATGCCATCTTACATTGCTTGACCTTTAGATTATTTTAACCATATAATTTATTCATTATGTATTTTTCTTTCAGAATTAAGAGATTCTATTAATTCTAATATAGAGTTACAATGGTAATATGTTTTAGCAATGTTAGAAAATCTTTATCTTTGTGAATATACTTCTTGCTCTACTGTGAAGACACTATGAGTAATAAAATGTTTAAAAATGAAATTAATATGCCTCACGGTTCAATGTTTATGGGTAAGCCCAAAGCTCCATACTTATCAGAGCACCAAGCATAAGCAAAGACACTTCTAGAAGAAAGTACAGCCCTTCTAACCCGCAAATTTCTACACTTGCATTTTTTTCCATAGAACTCTCTAACTACTGTCTTTACATCAAATAATAGAGTTAATGGGATAATTGTGTTATAGCATTTAACACTCAACCAAATATAACAAGAATATTAAATCATTAAAATGTTTCCTTCTGGAAGAAGAAAGATAATTTCTTTTGGTTTTTTTTTCTCCTCCTCCGCCCTTTCCCTTCTTCTTGCCTCTCTCTTTTTAACTCCACCTTCTTTCTACAATTATTACGAAAACAACTTCTTTTCAAATTATATCAGACTAGATGAGGAAGACGGTATAGTATCCTCTTGAGGAAGGTACAGAGAAAAATAAATTCTACTAAAACTTATTTTAATCTAAGTACAAGAAAAAATGGGATTTATTAATTTTTGAGGTGCGTCTAAATCATTTTCTTGCTTCATTTTCTCTCCTTTACAAAGCAATGAGTTCATTGCTATTCTGTTCCATGTGCAAACACTCACCTCCACAATGTTTTCACTACATAAGGTACCTAATTTTTATACCAATAACTGATTCAGAACTTGTAGTAAATCTCCTAAGTCATATCTATAGCAGTAATAGGAGGATAATGAACATTCTGAACAAAATATTTTTTATGTTTAGTAGGAATATTTTTTCTTCAATGAAAGATAGGTGATCTGCACTGTCCTATCAAAATATATCAAGTAATATGTTCAATATTACATAATTTTAGTGTGTATGCATAATTTTGTCATATCTTTGGCATCATAAAACAATGCTGAAAGCCCATCTGTGTTTTCTGTAATTTATTTGTTTAATATGCAATAAGAACATAAAGTTTATAGGAATATTTTTGTATGAACTATAGCCCTATACAATGAATGCTTGAAATTTCCAAGGGGAGTGCAATATTTTTCAGGCCAAAGAAATGGAACCTGGTAATCTTAGCATCTATTGATCAATTCGGTTTCAGGTATATAAATCAGTATTTACAATCTTAAATAATTATTTATTATTATTTTAATGTTTCTTTTATAACTAAATGGGAATTTGTGGCATCTTATTATTAATTTGTGCCAGTTTTACATATTAGTCTAATAATTTGTGTAGACTAGCTTCACTTTATGTAAAGAAACAATTCCACATTCTTGTTGTGTGGAATTTTTGGAAAAAATATGGACAATTGTCTATCAGTCCCAAATAGAGCACATAGGATAGGCTAAAGAAGGCATTCCTCATAAGTCTTTAGGACTTATGAACTTATCTTGGTTATCGAAAGGTGTATCAATTGCTCAAAGTTGTTTACATCATGGAAAATCCCACATGAGCTGTGATAATTACAGAACTTGTCTCATAGAAACTCCCTGCCCATCTTTTAAAAAGCACTCAAAAAGAGAATCTTCTTTCCTTAATAAAGATTTGCTGTTTCAAAACAATTAGAGCAGTGAATCTAACACTTTTTTTTTGTTTCTGGATGTTGATGTTTTAAAGACTTGTATCATTAACTTGCTTAGTATTGTAAGAATTATTTTTGCTTTAAAATGTATTATCAATTACTATCTATTTTATTATTATTTGTTATTATTAGTATATACAATATCATCATAATCATCATTATGTAATATATGTGTATTTGGTACACATTTATTTCTGTGCCCTACAATGTCCCTAGTATCTATGGAGGCCAGAGAATAGTTCATCCAGAAGAACTCACACATGTTTGTTAACTCCAGTGTAGGTGTTGTGAATAGAACACAGAGCCACTGGAAGAGAAGACAGTGGTCTTAACTGCTCACATTCATCATTTTATTGTCTTCTCGGGGTTTGTTTGCCTTCCTCCTAGAAAAGGATGCTTCAATTTGGAACATTTTTTCCCATAATTTGTTTAATGGCTTTGGATATTTTGATATGTGTGTAATCTTTAAAACTCTCTAGTCCCTCATTGCTACAGGTTATTTGTGTTGAATAACTAGAGAACTTTGTCAGAAACTACTGGTCTCTGATGCATGTTATCAAGAATTTGGTCTACACAGAAACTTAGCCTCTTATAACTTTAAGAAAATACAATTACCTCCTACAAAAATGGAGATTGCTCAATAAAAGAAAAAGAATTATGGCTTGCTAAGGGGAAGTTACTCTGACATTTAACAAACACACAGACCATTTCAGTGGGCAAAGACATAAAAAGAAAGAAAGAAAGAAAGAAAGAAAGAAAGAAAGAAGGAAGGAAGGAAGGAAGGAAGGAAGGAAGGAAAGAAAGAAAGAAAGAAAGAAAGAAAGAAAGAAAGGAAGGAAGAAAGAAAGAAAGAAAGAAATGAGGAGGGAAGGAAGGAAGGAAGGAAGGAAGGAAGGAAGGAAGGAAGGAAGGAAGGAAGGAAGGAAGGAAAAAGAGAAAGGAAGAAAGAAAGAAAGAAAGAAAGGAAGGAAGGAAGGAAGGAAGAAAGAAAGGAAGGAAGGAAGAAAGAAAGGAAGGAAGGAAGAAAGGAAGAAAGAAAGAAGAAAAAATTGAGCATAGATGTTTGAGACTGTCACATGGAAGAAGAGATGAAAATGTTAATATATATTAGATTATCTCAGAGCTAAAGAGAGTGGCTGATACAACAGTAGTGAGAAAAGACAGAGAGGCAGAGAGACTGACAGAGAGATAGAAAGACAGAGACAGAAAGAGATTGAGAGACAAAGAGAAACACAGAGAATGAAGGAGATGGAGAGAGAGAGATGCAGAGACAGAGAGACAGAGACAGAGACAGAGAGAAAGTCCTAAAGTCCAAAATGAGTTATCACTAACACTAGGTCTCACAAACAATGAACTATTTTCCTTCCATAAATATTAACCTAGTGAATGTTTGAATATATCACAATAGCATCATCTGTTGGGAATGAATCATTAATAAATGGACCTTTGGGAACAATCAAATACCTAACAATTATTTTTGCTCAATTCTACTTTCTTTATTTAAAACTCTGAAGACAACAGTTCTTAGATAGCCCAAGGCTAATTTCCAAAGAAAAATTGAATATACATTGTGTAGGCCCTTATCTCATAGTAATGTTTTATTTTAATTTTTTAAAATTTATTTTATGCTCCAGATTTTATCCCACCCATCCCCCTGTCCACCCTCTTACTGTTCCACATCTCATACCTCCTCTCCATCCCCATGTCTCCACATGGATGTCCCTACCTACACCCCAGCTGACCTCTAAACTCCCTGGGGCCTCCAGTTTCTTCAGCGTTATGTGCATCATCTCTGATTGAACAAAGACCCAGCAGGCTTCTACTGTATATGTGTTGGGGGCCTCATATCTGCTGGCATTTGCTGTTTGTTTGGGGATCCAGTGTTTCAGAGTTCTTGGAGGTCCAGATTGAGACTGCTGGCCCTCCTACAGGGTCACCCTCCTCCTCAGCTTCTTTCAGCCTTCACCTAATTCAACCACAGGGGCCAGCAGCTTCTGTTTATCGGTTGGGTGTAAATATCTGCATCTGATTCAGATCCTTGTTGGGTCTTCCAGAGTGCAGTCATCCTAAGTCCATTTTTGTGAGTACTCCATAGCTTCAGTAATAGCGTCAGGCCTTTGGGACCTCCTTTTGAGCTGGATTCCACTTTGGGCCTGTCTCTGTACTTTCTTTTCCTCAGGCTTCTCTCCATTTCCTTCCCTGAAATTCTTTCAGATAGGAACAATTATGGGCCAGAGTTTTGACTGTGGGATGGCATCCCCCTCCCTTTTCTGATGCCCTGTCTTTCTATTGGAGGTGGACTCTATAAGTTCCCTCTCCCTACTGACCAGCATTTCATCTAAGGTCCCTCCTTTTGAGTCCTGAGAGTCTCTCCACTCCCAGGTCCCTGGTACATTCTGGAGGGTACCCACATCCTCTTATCTCCTGAGATTGCCTGTTTCCATTCTTTCTGCTGGGCCTCAGAGATTCAGTCCTTTTCCCTCACCCAATACTAGATCAGGTTTCACCTCCACCCACACCCTTCCATTTTCTCTCCCAGATCCCTCCTTCTGTCCCCACTTGTGGTTGCTTACTTATCCCTCCCAAGTGGAACTAAGGTACCCTCACTTGGACCCTTCAGTTTGGTGACCTTTCTGAGGTCTAGAGACCGTATCTTGGATATTCTATATCTTTGCTTTGTTTTGTTTTTGGCTAATATCCACTTATTAGTGAGTACCTACCATGCACATTCTTTGGGGTCTGGGTTACCTCACTCATATTTTCTAGTTCCACCCATTTGCCTAAAAAACTCAGGATGTCCTTATTCTTAAAAGCTGAGTAGTATTCCATTGTGTAAATGAACCACATTTTCTGTAGCCATTCTTCAGTCTTTGGTCATCTGGGTTGTTTCCAGCTTCTGACCTGTCACAAATAAGGCTGCTGTGAACATAGTGGAACATACAACCCTGTGACATGGTAGGGCATCTTTTGGATGTATTCCCAACTGTGCTATTGTTGGGTCTTCAAGTAAATCTATTTCCAATTTTTTGATAACCCTCGAGATTGGTTTCCAGAGTGGTTGTACCAGTTTGCAATGCCACCAGCATGGAGGAGTGTTCCTATTTCTCCATATCATTGCCAAAATGTGTTCTCACCTGAGGTTTGATCTTAGCCATTCTGATTGGTGTAAGGTGCTATGTCAGGATCATTTTAATTTGCATTTCTCTTATCACTAAGGACTTTGAACATGTTTTTAAGTGTTTCTCAGCCATTTGAGATTCCTCTGTTGTCAATTCTCAGTTTAGTTCTATACCCCATTTTTTGATTGGGTTGATTGTTTTTTTTGGTGGTTAGTTTCTTGAGTTCTTTATATATTTTGGATATTAGCCCTCTATCAGATGTGGGGCTTGGGAAGATTTTTTCCCAATCTGTAGGTTGCTGATTTGTCTTAATTGTTATGTCTTTTGACTTACAGAAGCTTTCCAGTATCATGAGGTCCCATTTATCAATTTTTCATTTTAGAGCATGAGCCATTGGAGTTCTGTTTAGAAAATCTCCCCCTGTGCCAAAGAGTTCAAGGTTTCCACTTTCTCTTCTATTAGATTCACTGTATCTAGTTTTATTTTGAGGTCCTGACTTACTTGGACTTTAGTTTTGTGAAAGGTGACACATATGAGTCTATTTCATTTTTCTACACATAGACAGCCAGTTAGACCAACACTATTAATTAAAGATGCTTTCTTTTTTCCATTGTATGCTTTTGGCTTCTTTGTCAAAGATAAAGTGTTCATAAGTGTGTGGGTTTATATCTGGGTTTTCAGTTCTATTCCATTAATCAAAGTGTCTGTCTCTATACCAGTACCATGCTGTTTTTTATCACTATTGCTCTGTAGTAATAATTGAGGTCAGGGTTGGTGATTCTCCCAGCCATTCTTTTATTGTTAAGAATTGATTTTGCTATGCTGTGTTTTTTCCTTTCCAGACAAATTTGAGAATTGCTTCTTCCATATCATTGAAGTATTGTGTTTTGATTTTGATGAGGATTTCATTGAATCTATAGATTGCTTTTGGTAAGATAGCCATTTTATTATGTTAATTCTGCCAATCCATGAGCATGGGAGATCTCTGCATTTTCTGAGATCTTCTTCCATTTCTTTCTTGAAAGACTTGAAGTTCTTATCATACAGATCTTTCACTTGTTTGGATAAAGTTACACCAAGATACTTTTTTGGTGGCTAATATGAAGCGAGTTGTTTTCTTCTATGATTTTTTAAAGACATTTTCAGGTCCTTTGAGCTGGCAATCTTCATTTTCCTTTAGTCCCGTTATTCTTAGATTTGGTCTTTTCATTGTGTTCTGAATTTCCTGGATGCTTTGGGTTAGGAGTTTTTTATGTTTTGAAGTTTCTTTGACAGTTGTGTCAATCTCTTCTACTGTATCATCTACATCTGAGATTCTCTCTTCTATCTCTTGCATCCTGTTGGTGATACTTACATCTGTAATCCTGACCTCTTTTCTAGGTTTTTCATTTCCAAATTTGTGTCTGCTTGTGTTTTCTTTATTGTTTCTACTTCCACTTTTAGGTCTTGGATAGCTTTATTCAATTCTTTCACCTGTTAACCTTTGTTTCCTGTATTTCTTTCAGTGAGATGTTGATATCCTCCTTAAAGGACTCTATTATCTTTATGAAATATGATTTTAGGACTGATTCCTGATTTTCAGGTGTGTTGGTATATTCAGAAATTGCTATCTTGGGAGAACTGGCTTCTGATGATGTCCACTTATATTGGCTTCTGTTGCTTGTGGTCTTGTGCTTACTTCTTGCCATCTGGATATCCCTGGTGTTTATTGGTCTGGGTGACTGGAGTCTGCCTCTTTTGTCCCTGGGTTACTTCAGGTCTCTCAGTAGGCCAGTGGCCCTGGCTGTAGCAGACTACCTCTTTAGAGGGGTGGAGAAGCTGCTGTTCTTTTGCCCAGCCTGCAGTAGATCACCTTGGAGGCCTTCTGTTGGGTCTTCAGAGGAGCAGTCAAGAAGTTGTCCTGTGTGAGCTGTTCTCCAGGGGAGGTGACGGGTTAAAGACTATGGTTTCTGTTTCCCCGTGTGCAGCAGAACTCCATGGAAGCTTTTAATCTGTTAACAGTTGCAGTATATGGCACAGAGCCTGGGGAGGTCTTCATACTCTGCCCCTGGGATGTGTCAGTGTATAGCTGTGGAGTCAGATGCCCTGAGTGCATCCGACATCCTGGGATGTCTCAGGATGTGGTATCCAATGGTCTGAGCATAGCAGATCTTTTGGGATGCCCCAGGATATGATAACTTCCTCAGAACAGACTAGCTAGCATTCTGTCTCAACAGAAAAGACCAGGCAGAAGGGGAATGATATTTGGCTGGAGGGGAGATTTAGGGGGTAATGGGTCCCCAAGTCCACTGGACTCCTAGCAGCACCTGTGGAACTTTAGGAGGGTTCTTAATAAATGCTCTGAATGCAGTGGATCTTCGGTGATATCTCAGGATATGGTGTCTTCCAGGGAGCAGACTAGCTAGCAGTATGTCCTGGTCTCAAGCTTCTTTCAAAATGCTTCCAAAGACAGTGGTGTCACGCTTATAGACACGCTATGTTAATTTAGTTTACTTAAAAATCAAAATCAAGCAACATAAACATGAAAACCAAGAACCCACTGGACTGAACTTGTATTTAGTCAGAAGAAGTTAATCACTTCTTTAGAATTGCATTCAAACATAGCCAATTTGATATTGGTTTCAGGATGAAGCAGTGATACAGGCAAGTTGAGGCACCAGAAATATTCTTGTCACTTTTTCTGTATGGTCTACATAGGGTCTATTTATAGTGGACCCTATGGAATTGACAATACCTGTAAATATTCAAGAAACCACTTGTGTCATTTCAGGATCAGTGTCCAGATATAGCATTACACAGAAACAGAGAATATTGTGGAAGTTTTTATAATGCACTGCAAAGTCGGACAGAAAATAGAAATGTCACAAATATGACATTTAAATTGATCTTATGGTTATCTCATTCATTCTTTAAACTTGGTCAGAATAAACTATGGATCAAAGGTAACGTGATGTATGGTGAAACATTAAAAGTAACAAATGTGAGAGATTTGATTTTGAACACCGAAAAAATATATGTCTGACTCATTGAATTAGCTCATAAAATCATAATAAAGAGTTATGAATGCATTTGATCAAAAAGATTTTAATTTCACATATAGTTATGATGTCTACAATAGAGACCATGCAACATTCTCTTTATAGCCCTGTATTTCAAAATTCAGAAAATTGAATAAACAAAAGGAACACCTAAACTTCAAGTTCATGAAATAATACTGTATCCAGAGAAAGAACATAAGATTGAACAGACTCATTTCCACATATAAAAATCAAGTACTACTACACTACAGGCTTGTACTTCATCAATAGAAAAGTGAGGATCAAAAACTTCAGATTTTACATTATTTTATATCCTTCAGTCATTTTGAAAAATAAGATCAACAAAAAATTACAAGCAATGAATAAAGTAAACATAAAAATTTAAGTGTTTTCAGATTCCCTACAGTAGACTTTCTAAACAATTATTTTTAATACAAGGTACCATATTAGCTTTCCACAGATTGATGGTCTAACATTATATCATATAAGTTCTGAGGCAGGAATTCCAATTTCAAAACATGACTTTATAAGACCTATACCAACAATCTGATTTATGATGACCAGGTTCTTGCTATTTTCATTTTTATTTTGGCACATAGTTGATTCCAATATTTATTTATATTTTATTGTTGTCATGTTGCTCCTAGGTACCTGAGCAGACATAATGCTACATACCTAATTTATCATTAATATATTACTTGTTCATGGGAGTGGGAATTGTTTCTATCAACCCTATCACTCAGAAGCATGTGTTAATGAGGAGTTGAATATTCATTAATATTCATTAAGAGAACATTAGTATAGGCTGAAAGACCAATATGTCCCACATATATTGATATATACTACAGCTCTGAAATGTGTCATATGCAATTATTTCCTATATAATAGTTATAGGATAAATTATATGTAATATTCATAACTATGTTATTCCCATTACAAACATAAAGTAGATCCAGAAATACAGTGAATGTGGTGTAGCTCATGAGTGTGAGTGATTCGCCTTTTAAACTCGTTCTCATAATTTCAAAACTTGTTAGCATAAAATCTTAGCATCAATATATAAAAATGTTGGCTTGAAAGCCATAAACCTGATTCTATTGAGGGTATGACTTTATTCATATATTTGGTCAGGCAAGAAAGGAAAAAACAAAGAAGATACCTTGTTAAGTGACAAAATGGATTTTGTAGTGTAACTTTATCACAATTCAATTATTTTAGAAGGAAATACTGGTGATCCCTAGGATAACACTGAATGATTCTAAACACACTACAACCACACTATTCGAGAAGGATAAGGAATAAAAAGAGTACTCAAGGGTACAATGTGAAAGCTCTGCTACCTGAAGGCACTGCTACACTTTTCCAGTGTTGTACTTATTGAATAAAGATGCAGTGAATGCAGGCTATGAACACCAGTCAACTATGAGCCATAAAAACTCGTCATCTCTCATTTACATTGGCAGGTATATAAATTCCATTTCCCCTTTGTATTTTCCACTAAAATATAATATTCTTGAGTTTATGTAAGTTAAGTATGATAGTCCCTTAAGGAACTTGAAATGACTAATGAAATTGTGAATGAACTTGAAATTAAAGGACATAAATGTCAATGGATTCAAATATACCATTATAGAGGTATTAGGAAAGAATAATCAAGGCTTCAGAGTTAGTCAGAATAATTCAGAAAGACTGACATGCTGATTATGAAAGTAATATGGATGTGACTTCAAGTGTGGTGTGTTCACTTTGATAACAAAGAGATTATCTTCTTGGCTGAATGTAGCCTTATGCCTCTAGGAATTTGACTTTTTTGAGCTTTCAGCTAATTTCACATATGTTAATAAATTAAATGAGGTGATTAAATAGAATAGATTCTGATATCCCATAAAGCTTTTTCTAATATATTACCTTCTATAATTAATTGATAACTTCCGTTAATTTTCCCTTTGTTTAATCAGAAATGTATATTAATTTCCATTTGGATCAACTATTTGAATTTTCAGTTCCTATTAAACTTTTGAGTTTCAAATTACAATTAACATTTGACATCAAATGTCATGAAATTGTGATTTGCGCTTTTATTAGAGGGGTAGCAATGATAGAAGAGTGTATAATAGAAAATGTTTTCTCATGATGTAGAGACTTTTATGTTTTCCACATCATCCCACTGAAGTTCTGGAACTAAAGAAAGTTTATTTTCCAATGCAATTTTTTTCAAAATATTTTTGTACAGCCATTTCTAAACTAGCTTCATTTGAATAAACATTTTAACACTTTGTATCTTTGTAACATTACAGAAGCTTAGTGTGACATTAGCTTAAACTACACTCCAAACATTTCCTCTTTTGAACACAAGATCTTTAAAAATTTTGTCTGACATTTAGAGTGACTTTTAGAATAACTTCTGAAAATGTCGTTATGATGTCTGTCATTATTGTAAATACAGGTAAAGAAACTTAGGAGTAATATTCCATGCACATCATTTCTGATGCATTTAACTAACACCAAAATGTAGCTCTGACTTCTACTTCTATTTAATTGTTGAGTGCTTTGCTTACTGAAGAGTTTGCAACTTGAAGAGACACATTTTAAAGAAATTTTGACTATGGAAATTGTTTCAAAACCTTTACCTGTTTAAAGAATGTTAAGCACCTACAAATGATCTTTGTTAAATGGCCTTGAAAGAGGAAGGAAATGGATAGCTTTTGCTGAAGGATAAACTTTACTTTCCCCTGCTCTATATGGGGAAGAGCAATCACATTACAATAAATAAATCTGTGACTTATAACCACATGTAGATATACCCTAAATCATAGAAACACCACATGTACTTTTCTTTCTGATAAAGGACTTAGTTATAGAGATGTAGACAGAAAATATGTGCATATGTTTATTCCTACATACAGACTTCTGACTCTAATTCATGCATACTGAATCAATCATATTCTGGGGTTAGTTTCACAGATCATCTTTGAAGATATCCTTTGCATGATCTTGATATGTAACAAGGCATAAGAAGCACTCACTTTCAATGATACCTTGATAGATTAATTTATGCCAGAATAATAGAGAGAATCTAATCCAGGGTATACAAGCTAATTAGATAAAGTTGCTACTGACTCTTCAGGATCTCATGACAATAGAAACATCAGGGAGGCAGCAGATACTGATGAACACTGCAGCAGAAGCCTGATTACAAAGGTTCACAGAGCTAGGATCAGAGAATTTGATACTACAATGCAATTGCTCTTTTGAAAATAAACAACTGTTAACATTTGCTATAATTTGAAGCCAACATTTTTATATATTGATGCTAAGATTTTATGCTAACAAGTTTTGAAATTATGAGAACAAGTTTAAAAGGTGAATCACTCACACTCATGAGCTATACCACATTCACTGTATTTCTGGATCCACTTTGTAAAGGGAATAACATAGTTATGAATATTACATATAATTTATGCTATAACTATTATATAGGAAATAATTGCATATGGCACATTTCTGAGCTGTAGTATATATCAATATATGTGGGACATATTGGTCTTTCAGCCTATACTAATGTTATCTTAATGGTTAATATACCATTATAATTTGTCCAGGAATTGTGTTTATACACATGTGAACTCACATAATTATTTCTGTGATCATTACTTTTGCTTCTTGCATGTCATCAAAAATGGCTGAGTCAAATCAACAATCCAACTTTAATGGAGCAATGGACTGTTTCCAGAAGTTTGAAAACATTTGTACACCTATTTAATACTGGGCTAAGAAATTGGAAGTAAGAGGGATTGTTAGGAATAAGACTAAAGACTTATTGGCGATTCATAATTCCATATGTGGCACAATATCATGTGAGATATATAAATATACTCATGTTTAAAATAAGTCAATTAGAGATTGTCATTGCCTGAAATACATACAATTTTTTGATGAGAGCATTAAATATTTACCACATTTTTGCAACTTGAAAACATGAAGTACCTCACTATTAGCCAGTATGTCTTCATGTGTCTAATCTCAGGGCAACTGAGCTAGGAACACTAACATTCAAAGACTGTGAAAGTTATGAAGTGAGTTTCAGTCCATCTTAAACAACTTGGTAAAATCCAGAATCAAATTTAAAACTATAAAAAGGAGAGTTAGTGGCCGAACGTTTTTTTTTTTTCTACCATGTACAGATCTCTAGGTTCAACTCCAGAGGCATAAAAACTTGGATTACTGTCTTCACTATGCAGTGCAGTGCATATTCAATTGTTTACTCCCATGTAACTGACACTTCATTTTGTTGAGAAGTGACTTCTATTTCTGTCCCAGTACTTTGAGAGCTTCGTGTTGCTATCATCCTTAACTCTACTCCTATGGATTCAGACTTAGAAAATGGTAAAGAGATTGTATTCTTTTATTTTTATCTGGATTATTTTCAGCTCATGTGATAACACCATGACTATTATGAATATTATTGCAGTTATGTGTGATACCATATGCTTTTATGCACATATTTCACAGTTCAAAAAAGATGACTATTCCCTCTTTAGCCATCATCAATTGCAAATATCTAGAAGTGGTGCCTCATGAGTACTTTTCCCAAACATGATGGAGATTTAACCTAGTGAAGCTGATTTATGAGTTGCTGTTGCTGTGAGCTGATACCTTTAACAAGTTGCATACATCCAAAAGTACAGTTCAATGTAATTACTTTCCTCTCAATCTGTAGCTTGCTTCTCTCCTTTATGTCCCTGCTAGCATAGACATAACTTAGACAGAGGGGTATGATACAAATGCCATATTTCGGAAACATAGTCTGGGTAGTTGATAATGAACCATTTCACTGTTAACTTGGCATAACCTGCTGATCAATTTAAAAACAACCTTCTCTGATGCAGGTTAAAAACAGCCAAGAATGGTTTAAGAATGGCATGTTTAAACAAGAATGTTTAAATATAAACCACTGGAAGGGTGTTTGACAAAATATTCATTTAGGAAAATACCAAATCACAAGCAGTTTCTGCTAAGTGACAGGATATAAAATGAACACAGAGAACTCAACAATCTTTCTACTAAGGGAAGATCAACATGTTGAAAATAGAATTGGGGGAACATTCACAATTGCACACAGAAATATAATAAATACCTGCGAGTAAGCCTGACCAAAGACATAAAATACCTTAAGAAAAGCACTGAAGATAATGTTAGAAGATGATAAGTCCTTCCATGCTCATGGATTGAGAAACTCACTGTTATGAAAATGAGCATCCTACCAAAAGAGCTCCGGATGCAGAGAAAGCTCACAAAACAAAACAATCATGAAATTACAGAGGCACCATTTAGAGACAATGAAGTACAGAAAAAGAAAAGTAAGATTAAGTATTTTGTTTGGAAGATGATTTAGTATCTTATATTTTAGGCCCCTTATGCTAATTCCTCCATCAAATTCAGAATAGAGACAGTAACAAAAGGCTATAGTATGCCTCTGTATGCAGTTCCTAGTTTCTAAGGAATTATATTACTCCACTTTTATTTCTCACAGATTCTTCTCACCATATTACCATTCAATATTCATGTGCTCTTTTTTCCCATAACAAAGTCTAGTTAGAGCTATCAGATATGCAGGAGCATCAGGCCTTCTAGAAGAGGATGGGTCACATAAAAAACAATGACATCCCACAAGAAAATGGTTACTGCCACCAGCAGCAGCCATCATCTGCAGATAAGTACTCAGGTAAGGATGGGACTTGCATAGTCCCTTTAATTCATCTTAGAATTTTGAGAAGATTGCTCATATGCAGGTCATGTGAATGTGACTATAGCAGTGTGAAAAATGTGTTCAGTGAGGCTATGTAATAGGACTTAGAAATAATCAGAAAGAACTTAATTGCATGGAGGGAATAAAGCAAATTATTTAAAACTTTAGGAAGCACAATGAAATATTTTACTGTATAAAGTAAAATCAATTATTTAACACTTCTAAAATGTAAATAATATGTAAAACATATTCAATCTAAACTACATTATTCATTCTTTTCTATCACATCTCTCTATTTGTCTTAGTGTTTCTGGCCTACTAGGTATGAATTATGTTGTTCCTTTCCACTCTGCTGAATCCATAGATTATTCTGTAAACCCCCAAAGAACATACTATATGGCTCTGAAAACACAATGCAGAGAAACAATAGAATAACAGTCAAAGACACAGGTTATAATTCATCATTTTGTATTTAATATATGTTCCAAAAACATGAAAAATTCTTCTAATATTCTGTGAACTGAACATAGTAATGAAATGAACCCTAATGAAATACAGCTACATGCATAGGGCAAAACATCACTTCTGTCTCACCAGAGAAGTCTTGGAGAAGTTTCTCATTAACAAAGATTCCAAAATGGACAATTAAAGAGATTGGAGTATTTGGCATACTCCATATTAAATAAAAAGTCTTCAAACTTCTCCCCTAAGACACTGGAATCTATGCAAATGAGGAAAGTTTATGAAAGTCTGAGGTGGTGTATGAATCCAAGAAAGCAGAATTGCCAACACATGCAAAGACTTATACCCATGTCGACTCACAGATACTGTAACAGCACACAGAATAATTAAAAAAGTTCGAGCTAGACAAAGTCTAACACTGAGAAAATAGGTGCAAATTTCACACTAATCAATTATTAGTAATAGATAGATTCTTGGAGAAACATAGTTTTATTTTCAGTGTAGTGTTACTGGATAAAAAAAAATCAATACCACAAATTAGTTGTGCAACACAAAATAAGTTTAATGGTTTTTATATGTGCCTTTTTATGTGTGTCTTTATGTGTTTGTGTTTACTTTTATTTTTATTGTTTGTTAGAAAGATAGCTATAGAAAGATCATGACCTTGAATGGCTAGAAATGTAGGAAGAATCTGGAAGAAGTTATGAAGGGGAAAGAATGTAAACAAAATCTATTGCCTGAAGAAAAACTTGACTAAAACAAAATTAAATATCTACTTTCCACAAAAAAGTATCTTTTTTCTAAAGAATACTGCTTGAACCTACATAAATCAATATCAAAATAAACATTAATATGAATGAAAGTATTAATAGTCTTCATTTAAATAATAGGAGTAAGTTTCAACATTCCTTTTTTCATTGTTGAAAAATGATCAATGTATAATCCTGGGGGGCGCTGATAAAGGAGATACAGTGTTTTCTGTATAAAGGAGGAAGAATTAAAGCCATACAGAAAACAATGGGACCTTGATGAATATTGTAGTTAAGGTCACAAAGAGCCTTATCTCAAATAGAAAAAATAACATACTAGAATGTAAGACTTAACCAATAATGAATAATAAGCTCATTTTTACCTTTTCTTGTGGAAATTTAAGTAGTCTAAAAAGAGTCACATGGGAAATAATTACAAGTACATGCAAAATTGAGCATGGGTCTAATTCACACATGAGTCAAACGAGAAGGTAAAGATGAATGATATAACTGTCTAAGAAAAATTAATATCCGAGTTAAAATTTCAAAGCTGACACACTTTGGATAAAACTGTGTTGAGTGGAAAACAATCCTGAAAAGGAAGAGAGGGAACTCTAGTACCTAATTTAACATGTGTTGAAACTTACAATAAGAAGCCAAAGTAGTATACAGGCAGGTCTTAAGCTCTTAGGGCCAGTAGAAGAAATGAAAACAGGAAACCTCCAGAGATAGGACATGAGCGGACCCTCCAGAATATATCAGAGATCTGTGAGAGACTCTCAAGACTCAAAAGGAGGAACCTTAGATTAAATGCCCTACAGTAGGGAGAGGGAACTTGTAAAGCCCACCACCAGCAGAAAGACAGGGCATCAAGTGGAGGGATGAGATTGCTGCCCCACGTAAAAAATCTCTGACAAAGAATTTTTCCTTTTTTGTAAGAACTGTAGGAACAAAAATGTAGAAGAGCCTGAGGAAAAGAAGGTCCAGTAAAGGCCCAAAGTGGAATCCAGCTCAAGGGGGGGCCCAAGGCCTGACACTGTTATTGAAGCTATGGTGTGCTCACAAAAAGGAGCCTATCATACCTGCCCTCTGAAAGACCCAACAAGCAGCTGAAAGAGTCAGGTGCAGATATTTGTACCCAACCAGTGGACAGAAGCTTGTGACCCTGTGGTTGAATTAGGGAAAAGCTGGAAGAAGCTAAAGAAGAGGGCAACACTGTAGGAGAAACAGCAGTTTTTAAAAATAAATTGATATTTTAGTATGTAAAGGCATAGTAAGTAGCAGAGTGTGAAAGAAGGCTAAAATAAAAAATATGATAACTTACACATCTAGACATTTATATATTTATAAAATTATTAATTAGAATTGTTACCCAGAAATATTGCATTTTCAATTTTATGTGGGCAGAATTTGAGGGTGATGAATGAGAGTGTATCTTATTAGAAATTACATGAAAAATTCTTGGCAATGGGTAATAATCTGTCAAGGGAATTGGGACAAGAAACAATGAAAAATTAAGGTACATTGGAAGGAAATGTAGTTTTGACTTGAGTCTGGTGAAATCTTCCATTAGCTCAGCATTGAGAATACCAGCATAATTAACATTTGTTGTAAAGTTTGTTAACATGAAGATAGCACCCCATTAATATTGAGATATTTTCAAATTAAAGTAGCTATAAATCATGAGAAATATTTGAACACATATTATATGATTTAATCATTTTCCTGGATAGGATTTGGCAACCTACCAGCAGGACCATTAACTATTTTCAGTGGGAATATTCCAATTTTCTCTGCAAAAACAGTTATCCATGGTTAGCTGTTTTAAATCTATCCAATATACCTTGGTAATCACCTGATGGTCACATTCAAATTCGATAAGAATCGTTTGAAGATATAACTTCAAACTCCAGCAAAATCAAGGAGACAATGCTTACTCTTGGGTATCTTTTCTTCTTTCCACTAAAAATATTTTAACAGTATTTATGTTAAAATTATTCCTACACTTATGCTTTTGTATTGGCTCATCCTGACATTCCCTTCCTGTTGTTAAGTCAGGAGTCCATGCTTTACTTGAATTGTTACTGAAATGAATGTAGGCAGTTGTAACTCTTGTTTTATTTTCTCATGAAAGAATGGGATGAAAGTCATACTGCAGCTATGCAAATACTCAATTTGATTTGAGCCCAGAGCATTTTCTTCTCTGTTCTCACTATCCCTAGGCCTAGGCCTGGAAAAATCTAGATTCCATATAATCTAATTTTCCAAGCTGACTAGTTTAATCTGGCTTCTCTTGGCTTCTTACTGAACTAATCTGCCCAGCCTCATACTAATTTGGGCAATATGCTCTAATGTACTGACTCTTTCTCATTCTCTTAATTTTTCTTCATCCTTGTCTAGCTTGTTCTCTCATTAACCTGTCTGGGTAAAACTGACCTAGTAAAACTCTCATACAAGCACACAGCATTCTCTCTCTCTCTCTCTCTCTCTCTCTCTCTCTCTCTCTCTCTCTCTCTTTCTTCTTCCTTCTTCTTCTTCTTCTTCTTCTTCTTCTTCTTCTTCTTCTTCTTCTTCTTCTTCTTCTTCTTCTTCTTCTCTCTTTTCCCTATCTTTTCATGTACACTTAAGTAGCCTCTCTTTCTTTAGCTATTCTATAAGTTGGGCAAACCATATCTCTGACTCATGATATCAAATAATCTGGAGGCCTGGGATGTCTCAAACACTATACCACCAACCAGGTATATACACCAGCTGATATGAGCCCTCCCAACACATATACAGCAAAGGACTGCTGTATCTGGGTATCTGGATTTAGTCCGAGAAAATGCGTCTAACCTTCGAGAGACTTAGGGCCCCAGGGAGTTGTGGGAAATATTAAAAGGAATGGCAGTTCCTACACTACACCCAGCTACCTTCTCCTAGGTGGTAGTCTCACTGCCTCTGCATCTAGGCTAGATGTGATTGATTGCTGTCTTTCCAGCTCAAGTTCACTTGTCTTATAGCCTCTGTACCTTCTCAGCCATAAACCCTCTCAGTGGTCCCAAATTCCAGTGACCCAGTAAATCAAAACTCTAGAAACTTATAATTAGTCAGATTTATATATCAATAAATTCTCAATTCACAAGATGCTCACATAATAATGTCCAAGCCAATTGATAATGATACAAGCTGCCCATCTGGATTAAGTTATCCTAATTATTCTATCCATTATGATATTTATAGCTACCTGTGGCTATTTATTTTTCCTCCTTCTTCCTCCTGTCTCCTCTGTCTCCTTCTCTGAAATTTTCCAGTCCACCTTCCTTTTCCTTGTCCAATCACATGCTTCTTGTTGTATTAATATTTAAATTGATTGGACAGGGTAGATTATGCTACACCAAAGTGTGGAGAGATCTGGTGGGGTGAGGGGTTTGGGACATTCTCTTGGAGTGGGGACAGGGAGGGAGGGGGCAGGGGGAAGTGTGGGATGTGGAACAGTCAAAGGATGGACTGAGAGGTGGCATAAAGACTCACCCTTATCAGATGTCCGTTCCATTGGTACTAGTCCCTTTCCCTGGGTCATGACATTTATTTCTCTTTCATGACCTAATTGACCAGATTCATCTGCTTACCACTGGGTTATAGTGAGGTCACCAATAGCTACACAAATAAATGTATAAAGTTCTCTTTTCTCCTTGAATATATCAGAAGTAATAGTTCATCAATGAGGAGTGGGATTCTCTGAGTCTATATTGCATCTATTACTTACTGTTGCTGGCCCATTTACTGCACAGACATGTAAAAGTATTAAAAACTATTTGAGGAGTCATATGGAATGCTATTAGTATAAAATCTCCTTAAATTATATCCATGCCTAAAAGTAATCTTAATAGAGTTGTGAAATAACTATGGAGACAAAACCCTATACACACACACACACACACACACACACACACATGAAACATCTACTTCTAGAAATGGTTTACATATAGGCAACTTGTTGGCCAAAAGTGGCCCATGTAAACCACCAAATAAATCATGCAATTGCCATGCTTGTGATTACTACCTCTAGACTTATGGGAGAATCCCATTGCTGAACACAGCATTTACATAGCAAATTAAACATGGAGAAGCTGAATCTATGCCTAACCAGATCCTTGGGTCCTCCTGCTGAATGTTCATGTTACTGGAAGGTATTTTGCAATCTACCAAGGGAGAAAGATAATAAACATTAACTCGATTTCTGATCTACTTATGACCTAACTGTATTATGTGTTGGTCTGATAGTAGTGTATACACTGCAAGTTTAATCAACCACTTTCATTGGATTTAAGCTGCATTCTGTGTGTGTTCGTCAGCCTTTATCTGAAATGCTTACTCTTGCAGTTGGAGGAAACTAAATCACATTCACACTGAACAATATTTAGAGAGTGAGAAACTCATGCCTAATGGGGATGTCTTCATTAAATTCTCCCCCCCAGGGCTCAGAAAGCTCTGTAGAAGAGGAGACAGAAGATTTCTAGAGCCAGAGTGAATAGATAGTTCTAAAGAAATTGTGTCTTCCAGATACAACAGGACTGATGCTGATTCAAACGCACAGAGATTGTGACAACCTGCAAAGGGCTTGTCATATGATGTTCCAAAGGTGCAAGTGACAATTGGATATAAATTCATATCCTTAACCAAGAAGCCATGTCCCATTACAGTGGCTTAGAAAGGAAATAATAATCATCTTCTGTGACTCTTATTGTACATATTAACCAAACTAAAGAGTAACCCCCATGACCATCTGTAGGTAGCCAACACAAAATGAAATCAAGTAGCCAAGAACCTGAGAATACATAATTTTTTAAACTTTTTTCTATTTCATTTGGACATTTTGCTTTTTTTTGACATTTTGTTTTGTCTGGTTTTTTTGTTTGGTTTTTGCTTTGCTTATACATTAGGATTTCTGATTTTTTTGCCATCATAGATTTTGTTTTTCTCTCTTCATATTCTCTCCCTTGTTTTCTCCCTCCCTCCCTCCCTCCATTCCCTTATCTGTCTCCTTCATGATTTTTGAACACGAAAAAAAATCTGTTTTATTTTGTTCTTTTTATTTTTGCCTGTGTGTTTTCTAAAAAGAAAGAATAAGAAAGGCTGGAGTTGGTTTAGGCAGAGAGGAACTAGGAGGTGTTGGTAGAGTGGTACTATAAAAAACATTTTATGAGTAAAAGCACATTTTTGATCAAAAACTATAAAAACAACAAAAAATTCAGGTTTTTAGAAAGAATGATTTAAATATCTTTCCTAGACAATGAATTCTTTATATCTACAAACTTTATTTAAAAACTATCATGTTTTTCACCCACAATTCCATATTAAAATTGTAAAGGGGTTTTTTATTGACCTGGTGTAACTCTTGGAGGCTTATTTTTAAATAAGTTCACCCTTGTCTAGTTCTTTCTGATCTCTGGCTAGCTGGTTCAACTCAGTTCTTTTGACTCAAACTCAGTTTTAAGCTTACTGAGTCAATATGCCTTCTCTCAGGTTCTCACTGAAATACTCTTCTTAGTCTCAAACTAACTCTGGCAATTTGTTTTAATCTTCTGGTTGCATCTTATTATCTGGCTTCAGCTGCCTCTGCTGACTGAATTCAACTGACACACTCAGCTGACTCCATGCATTTCCTGAACTCAACTGAACTGACTAGAATGGACAGACTAGAATTCAGAGATGCATCTGTCTTCTGAATGCTGAGATTAAAAGCATGGGCCACCAACTCTGAACCTAAGCTTTTATTTTTATTTATTTATTTATTTTTACCTGCATCTTGTTCTATACCAGGCTGCCCTTGACCTCAGAGATCTCTTTGTCTCTGTCTCCTGGCATTAAATGTATATCTGTATTTCAGTCAGATCACACAGATTTAGGTCTTTGGATGTGATCTCTTACCAGAAAAGTCTTCATGCTGGATCCAACTTCCTCTACAAAAAAATATGTTTTTATTATTTTTATTCCCTGTTAATTTGCAGAGATAAAATTTTTAGACTTATTAAATATTTCCGTTTTACACTTTGTGATTTACTCTATTGGATTCTTTTCTCTTACCAAAAGTTACTTTAAAATCGAGATCCAGGGGAAGATTTAGAAAACTATAGCAGATTCTTCGTCTATTTCATGGATGTACATTTTCTGTCTTGCCTTCAAACCTGTGTTTCCACCATCTTCACATCCCTGGGTTGTGGGCCTAAGATGAAAAAAAAAAGAAAATAATTTTTGATTGTGTTTAAGCAATACACATATGGTAAGTTGCTAGAGGTTTGGGGAATACACTGTTTTATACACTAATTGTTTATTTTGAAAACATAAAAAATGGTTCAACATCAACAAGTGAAAAAACAGGGATTGGAATTTTCAGAATTAATAAAAGACTACCTAATAAGGTCTTAAAATATTAGAAAACCTAGATTTCTGAGAGATAGCCAGGGATCCATGACTCTAGTTGCATGTGTAGCAGAGGATGGCCTTTTCTGGCATCAATGGGAGGAGAGGCCCTTGTTGTAGGGGAATGCCAGGGAGTAGGTGTGTAGAAGGGGGAATAACATCATAAAATCAGGGAATGGATTGGAGAAGGGGGTTTGTCAAGGCTAAACCCCAAAGGTAGCTAAGGTTTGAAATGTAAAAATGTAAAATAACCAATAAAAAACAAGTCAAGACAAAAGAAAGATGTTACGACTGTTTTAAAAGAATTAACTTCACCTTGGATTGCTGTTGGTATGTCAAAGAAATGACAACAGACTGGAGAAAATTTCAGATCAAGTAAACTTCCCAAATAAACAATCTTCATTCAAGAAAATAGATTTAAATGTGCCCATTAAAGATAAATACATGGATATGTATATTCATACATAGAGCAAGCATTAGGATCTTGAAACAAAATTTTCTCTGTATTTTCTTTACGCCAGACAAAGAAATTGAATCTGTTATATCACCTTATTTCTCAAATAGAGTCCTCTTAAAGTTAATAAAACTTAATATAAGTTTTAAAATATAATGAACTTACATTTTTATATTATAGGTGTAATTATCATATGATTTTATTTGCTTAGAGGACACTGATTAACTTGATAAATGTTATGCTTCCAATGGTATAATTGGTATTCCGCCATATAAATCCATGGATATGATTCAGTTTTCTGAACAATACATGCTGAAACTCAGTTTTTCCCCTGGTACACATAGTTAACAATATAAAATTCAGTGGTAGAATAGATATGATATAATATAAATCAATTGATGCAATTCAGTATTCTGAACAATACAGGCTGAAAGTTTCTCCAGTGGCTAATCACTAAAGAAATTTGTGATGAAAGAAGATTTGATCCTTAGGGATAAAAAGAGATGAAATTCATTTTTTAATAAATCTACTGATGACACTTCCTTTTACTGTATGTGCAAGTTCTACATATTATATATATATATATTTTTTTAAATTTTTAAATTTTTATATATTTATTATTTTCTATATTCTTTGCTTACATCCCAAAGGCTTTCCCGTTTCAAGTTCTCCTCCTCACCATATGTCCCATAAGTCCTTTTCCCCCCCTCATTCTCCAATAACCCCACCTCCCCACCATTTCTCTGTTCTGGTACTCTCCTACAAAACTGGATTTATTCTTTTCCGGACCAGGGTCCTCTCCATCCCTTTTCTTGGGAGTCTTTTGCTTAGCTAATTGTGTCTTGAGTATTCAGAGCTCCTGGGCTCATTAATATCCACTAAACAGTGATTGCAATTCATGTGAATTACTTTGTGATTGGGTTGACTCACTTAGGATGATATTTTCCAAATCCAACCATTTGCCTACAAATTGCATGAATTCATTATTTTTAATTGCTGAGTAGTATTCCATTGTATAAATATACCACATTTTCTGTATCCATTCCTCCCCTGAGGGACATCTGGGTTCTTTCCGGCTTCTGGCTATTATAAATAAGGCTGCTATGAACATAGTGGAGCATGTGTCTTTATTGCATGCAGGGAAATTCTCTGGGTATATACCCAGGAGTGGTATGACAGGGTCCTCTGGAAGTGTCATGCTCAATTTTCTTAGGAACCACCAGACTGATTTCCAGAGTGGTTGTACCATCTTGCCATCCCACCAACAATGGAGGAGTGATCCTCTTTCTCCACATCGTTGCCAGCACCTGTTATCTCTTGAGTTTTTAATCTTAGCCATTCTGACTGGTGTGAGGTGGAATCTCAGGGTTGTTTTGATTTGCATTTTCCTGATGACTAATGATGTTGAACATCTCTTAAGGTGCTTCTCAGCCACCCGAATTTCTTCTGGTGAAAATTCCTTGTTTAGCTCTGTACCCCATTTTTAATAGGGTTATTTGGTTCTTTGGGGTCTAACTTCTGTAGTTCTTTGTATATATTGGATATTAGCCCTCTGTCGGATGTGGGGTTGGTGAAAATCTTTTCCCAATTTGTTGGTTGCTGTTTTGTCCTTCTGACAGTGAATTTTGCCTAATGGAAACTTTGTAATTTTAAGAGGTCCCATTTGTCAATTCTTGATCTTAGAACATAAGCTATTGGTGTTCTGTTCAGGAACTTTCCCCCTGTGCCCATGTCCTCCAGGGTCTTCCCCAGTTTCTTTTCTAATAGATTCAGTGTGTCTTGTTTTGTGTGGAGGTCCTTGATCCACTTGGAGTTGATCTTAGTGCAAGGAAATAAGAGTGGGTCAATTCGCATTCTTCTGCATGTTGACCTCCAGTTGAAACAGCACCATTTGTTGAAAAGGCTATCTTTTTTTCCACTGGATGGTTGTAGCTCCTTTATCAAAGACCAATTGACCATATCTGTAGGTTCATTTCTGGATCTTCAATTCTATTCCATTGATCTACTTCCCTGTTGCTGTACCAATACCATGCAGTTTTTCAACACAATTGCTCTGTAGTAGTGCTTGAGGTCGGGGATATTGATTCCCCCAGAAGTTCTTTTATTGTTAAGAATAGTTTTAGCTATCCTGGGTTTTTTGTTACTTCAAATGAATTTGAGAATTGCTCATTCTAGATCTATGAAGAATTGATTTGGGATTTTGATGGGGATTCCATTGAATCTGTAGATTGCTTTTGGCAAGATGGCCATTTTTACTATATTGATCCTGCCAATCCAAGAGCATGAAATATTTTGCATTTCCTGAGGTCTTCTTCGATTTCTTTCTTCAAGGACTTGAAGTTCCTGTCATACAGATCTTTCACTTGTTTGGTTAGAGTCACGCCAAAATACTTTATATTGTTTGTGGCAATTGTGAAGGGTGTTATTTCCCTAACTTCTTTCTCAGTCTGCTTGTCCTTTGAGTACAGAAAGGCTACTGATTTGCTTGAGTTGATTTTATAACCAGCCACTTTGCTGAAGTTGTTTTTCAGCTGTAGGAGTTCTCTGGTGGAGTTTTTTGGGTCACTTACATATACTATCATATCATCTGCAAATAATGATAGTTTGACTTCTTCCTTTCCAATTTGTATCCCTTTGACTTCCTTATGTTGTCTAGTTGCTCTCGCTAGAACTTCAAGTTCTATATTGAAAAGATATGAGAGAGAGGGCAGCCATGTCTAGTCCCTGATTTTAGTGGGATTGCTTCAAGTTTCTCTCCATTTATTTTGATGTTGGCTATTGTTTTGCTGTATATTGCTTTTACTATGTTTAGGTATGGGCCTTGAATTCCTGTTCTTTCCAGTACTTTAACATGAAAGGATGCTGAATTTTGTCAAATGCTTTTTCTGCATCTAATGAGATGACCATGTGGTTTTTTTCTTTAAGATTTTTTATGTAGTGGATTACATTGATGGATATTCCTTAATATCTCTTAACTTCAATGGACTCAATTCCCCAATAAAAAGACATAGACTAACAGACTGGATACAGAAACAGGACCCTATAATTTGCTGCATACAGGAAACACATCTCAGTGTCAAAGACAAACACTACCTTAGAGTAAAAGACTGGAAGACAATTTTACAAGCAAATGGTCTCAGGACACAAGCTGGAATAGCCACTCTAATATTGGATAAAATTGACTTTCCACCTAAAGTCATCAAAAGAGACACTGAAGGTCACTACTTGCTGGTCAAAGGGAAAATCCACCAAGAAGAACTCTCAATACTGAACATCTATGCTCCAAATGCAAGGGCACCCTCATTCGTGAAAGAAACTTTACTAAAGCTTAAAGCACACATTGCACCTAACACAATAATTGTGGGTTACTTCAACACTCCACTATCCTCAATGGACCAATCAGGAAACCAGAAATTAATAAACAGGGACACAGTGAAACTAATTGAATCTTTGGACCAATTGGATTTAACATATATATAAATATATATATAAACATTTATATATATATATATTTACATATATATAAACATATATATTTATATATATGTTTATATATATATAAACATATATATATATAAATGTTATATATATATATATATATATATATATATATATATAACATTTCATCCTAAAGCAAAAGAATATACCTTTTTCTCAGCACCACAGGGTACCTTCTCCAAAATCGATCATATAATTGGTCACAAGAGAGATGTCAACAAATACCAGAAGATCGAACTAATCACTTGCCTTATGTCAGATCACTATGGAGTAAAAGTGGTCTTCAACAGCAAGAAAAACAACAGAAAGCCCACATACACATGGAAACTGAACAATAGTCTACTCAATGACACCTTGGTAAAGGAAGAAAGAAAGAAAGAAATCAAAGACTTTTTAGAATTCAATGAAAATGAAGGTTCAACCTACCCAAATCTTTGGGACACAATGAAAGCTGTGCTAAGAGGAAAACTCATAGCCCTGAGTGCCTCCAAAAAGAAACAGGAGAGAACATACACTAGCAGATTAATGGCACACCTGAAAACCCTGGGGAAAAAAAGAAGGTAATTCACCCAGGAGAAGTAGAAGACAGGAAATCATCAAAGTAGAGCTCAAATCAATCAAATAGAAACAAAGAGAACCATACAAAGAATCAACAAAACCAGGAGCTGGTTTTTTGAGAAAATCAACAAGATAGATAAACCCTTATCCAGACTAACGAAAGGACACAGAGACAGTATTCAAATTAATAAAATTAGAAATGAAAAGGGGGACATAACAACAGAGACTAAGGAAATTCAAAAGATCATCAGATCCTACTACAAAAGTCTATACTCAACACAACTGGAGAATCTGGATGAAATGGACAATTTCCTAGACAGATACCATAAATCAGGATCAATTAGATCAGCTAAACAGTCCCATAACTCCTAGGGAAATAGAAGGCCTTATAGAAAGCCTCCCAACCAAAAAAAAATGTATGAGACTAGATGGTTTTAGTGCAGAATTCTATAAGGCCTTCAAAGAAGACCTAATACAAATTCTCTTTAAACTATTCCACAAAATAGAAACAGAAGGGACACTGCCCAACTCATTCTATGAAGGTATTATATATTTTAAATTGAAATTTTCTATTTAAAACATATATTTTCATGTAAAATTTCATAATAATTTTTATTGAAGCATAAATTAATGATTAAACACCATATATTTTATCTGATGAGTTGTTCCTTTGGAGTTATAGCACTGAAAGAAGAAAATCATTTGAGAAATCACTAAAGAAATCATTTTACAAATATTTCTTCTGGAGAACTTAATTTGAAAATATAACAAATCTGCCTTCTAAGGAGCATTCTGAATTCAGCTGCCAAATGAACTAATTGCCCACGTGCAGACTTCTTCACTAATTAAATACAACAGTGAAATTTTCTAACTTTGCTTTTGGAAGATACAGCGCTTATTGGCTTTATAGAACTTCATTTCAGAAATGAACAAAGTTAGAATGTATGAACCCTTTGAAACCAATTCTCAAGAATAATGAAGTAGTTGAAATCAGAGTCCATCCCATTGTTTACATGCTAACCCTAGGACATGTGCATTATTATGAGCACTTTCCAAGGAAAGCCACAAAACTCTAAACTTGAACATGCAAGTAGTTACTCAAAAATAATATGTACCAACCTAACTCTAATTTTTCTTATACTCTGTACAAAATGCAATATGTACATTACATACATTTTATGCATGATACTATCTCTAGTATGGGAAGTTGGTTCTCCTATAAGACATATTTTTCATGGAACATTTAATTAGTATTTACAATATTATTCTCTGACATAAAAGACTAATTGTTTTTCCAATGGAAAGTATCCAGAAAAGTAGGAAATTACCACTTTAGACCTCACTTGTTTAGAAACAATGAAAACATATATTTTGTACAGATTATAGAAATATATATATTTCCTGACTGTGAAATAATCTAATGTGCCATATGTGTGACCATATGTATATAATAGGTTATATTAAGTAATCTTACTAAATCATGCCTGCCTTAAATACATAAGTATGCTGATAGAGGATAGAAAGATAGATAAATGATAGATAGATAGATAGATAGATAGATAGATAGATAGATAGATGAACCAAGCTTCAAGAGTTATGATATATATGCAAAGGTTTCTCTGTATTTTGGTACCTGTACCTGTATCATAAAACAATAAGTATAGTATATCATTTTTAATACAGTCAACAAAATTCAGTATATATATATATATATATATATATATACATACACACAGATTATATATATATATATATATATATATATATATATATATATACATATGCCTGAAATTCACTAAATGTTTTTCATAAAGAATGTTCTCAAAGAATAACCTTGTGCAATTGTGAAGGCTGTTCTTCATAATGAAAAGAATAAAGTGGAACTACCATTTTAAAAAGAAAATGGTATAGTATTATCTATTCTTTGCACCTATCAAGAAGACTTAAGCAGAAATATTCTTTCATGAGATAGATTGATGGATAAATATTAAACTGAATGCAATGCATACAGTGTTTGTTTTAGCAGTCAACCATCCTCATGATCAAAATAGTAAAGACATGTTTTAAATTGCTTTTCAGGCTGAAAAAAACAAAAAAGCCGAGCATTAGAAATTCTGATATGGTAACAATCACTCGCTGAAATGAAAGCACTAAATTTGCTGCTCAATGGCTGTCATTGTATAATTAACTACTTGTTTTTTCATTAGTTGTTAACAAAGCATCTCTTAGTGAAGAGCTGCTGAAAATACATGAAACACCCTCATATCATTCTTATGATAATTAGCTTATAAAGAACTGCTAGAATATTAAATGTCATGGAAATATTGGCATTTCTATTTTGTTTGTTCTGCTTCTGTTTTTATTTTAGCATAAGTTACAAAAACGATGAACGTACTGATTTTTCTGCAAAGCAGCTTGCAAAAGGGTCCTGATTTTATAATCCTACATTACTGAACTATATAAAGTTGTTCAGACTGGTAGTTTCCTTGCTTGGCTGAATAAATTGAGTCAGGTTGACCCAGGGAGCACTGATATAGAAAAAGCAGGGTGTCTTGGAGTAAGTAGGCTTGAGGTTCTCTCTGTTCCTTCAGTTGCTCCTCTCTCAGGAATAAGCGTACCTGATATTCTTTTGTTTGTTTGTTTGATTGTTTCATTTTGTTATTTTTTATTTTCTATAATATTCTTGATACACTCCAAACTATCCCTGAGTGAAAGGCCTCAGTGCTCTTGTAACACTAATTCAAAGCAAGACATCTATAGACCACAAAGGGCAAATTTTAGACAGAAGTTCATTATAGACTCATGGGTTGGGAAAATCCCATGGAGAAGGAGCCGGTTTCTAGGACCTGGCTACTGTCAAAGAGAAGATGGAGTCCAGCTAGGAGAGCTCTTCAGTCCAATTGGCTCTCCCACAATGCTTTCCATTGCTGTTGCTCAGGTTACATCACAACCACGGGTTGGCTTCCACACAAGTATAAGAGATAATAAGCAACTAGAAACCAAAATTTGCCTTTTACCATTCTGATCCCTGCAAAGACATTTATAGACAATGCTTTTATGTATCTGTGATACACCTAAAGTTATGATCTATCTTTATTACTATCTCTCCCTCTTTTCTCTATCTATATCTATCTGTACCTATCTTTTGTATCTCTAGTTTCATTTCTATTTATGTCATCTATATCTATACATGTTATATATATTATATATAAATGTTTGTATCTTTTTACTCATTCATATATACTAGGAAATATCCAAAATAGTAAAATGTTAATGCAGACAAGTGAGGTGATAACTTCACATTTGTTAAAAAACAAAACTCCAGGAGCCAGGCGGCAGTGGCACATGCCTTTAATCTCAGCACTTGGGAGGCAGAGGCAGGCAGATTTCTGAGTTTGAGGCCAGCCTGTTCTACAAAGTGAGTTCCAGGACAGTCAGGACTACACAGAGAAACCCTGTCTCAAAAAAACAAAAACAAAACAAAACAAAAACCCCCAAAAGAAACAAAACAAAACAAAACAAAACTCCATATCCCTTTGGTTTTTGTTTGTTTTATTTTTCTCTAATACAATATAGACAGACAGATGGAAATCCCTTCCCTCCACTACTTTTTTTCCCTCCACTAATCTTTTGTTTTTATTCAATATATTCTTTTATTACATTTCAAGTGAATTCCCATTTCCTGGCATCCCCCTCCCTGAAAGTCTCATAAGCCCTCTTCCCTCCCCCGGTTTCCCCATCCACTCCTTCCAACGTCCCTGTTCTGGTATTCCCCTACACGGATTCATTGAGCTTTTCCAGATCCAGGGTCTACTCCTTCCTTCTTCTTGGACATCATTTGGTATGTACATTGTGTCTTTGGTGTTCCAAGATTCTAGGCTAATATCCACTTATCAGTGACTGCATACCATGGGTATTCTTTTGAGACTGGGTTACCTCACTTAGTATGATGTTCTCCAGCTCCATCCATTTGTCTAAGAATTTCATGAATTCATTGTTTCTAATGGTGGTATAGTACTCCATTGTGTATATATACCACATTTTTTGTATCCATTCTTCCATTGAAGGACATCTGGGTTCTTTCCAGCTTCTGGCTGTTATAAATAAGGCTGCTCTGAACATAGTAGAGCATGTATCCTTATTACATGCTGGGGAATCCTCTGGGTATATGCCCAGGAGTCTTCCATCTCCTGCTTTCTGTCTCAAATGCACTCCTCTTCCATTTCTCTTCAGGAAAGAGCAGGCCCTTTATGTTCACCTGACACACCCTTCATCTTAAAGGGAATAAGATACATTTTATTCTGGAGTTATTTTAAGTGACATTGCCCATGAATGCAAATTTGGGTTATCCAAAATTCTATGTTCCAACATGAAAACACTCTTATGAAGGTTTAATGCTAAAAATAAAGAAAATCATAAATCAAAGTAAGTTTAATGTGTATTTGTTTGTATTTAAATCAAAAAGGAAGTTAGAGCAATATATGCAGAGCTTTATTATAGGCTTGAGATGCTATTTGGTGACATTCTTCAGTTGGGTAATTAATGGAAGCTAATGACCTGCCAAAAATTCAGATTATTAAAAGGTTTCTGTCAATCACAATGTATTAGTTGAGACATAGAAGTAAGCATTGAAATGGCTGTTCCAGAGGGCTGACATTAGCAACAGATAAAGTCATTACCCTCTGTACCTACCACATTCAAAGGTCTTCACATTCTGATCAGTCAGTCTCCAGAAGGAAGTTTTGTTCTCAGGAGGCATTGTTCATAGCTGTCTCCAACTGACTAAAAATCCCATTTTGTTCATGCAGGGCCAAGATATTTATCTAACCCAGTAAGTTGCCTTAGAGAAAAGGACACTTAATTTTAGAATCAGGTGTCAATGAAGTCCATGAGTAGGCATGGTCCTGAGGTTCCAGACAGAAGAATGGCTGTCAGAGGCCCTTAAGAAGTAAACTGTTGATCACACCAAACCTATTACTCACCATGGCCTTATCTAAATTGCCGTTCTTATATTCTCTGAATATTACTCACACTTACATGTGATGCGCGTTACCATATCTAAAATTAAGGTACCAGAAATGGACAGAATGGCCTAGTCAAGTAAAATTAACAAATGGAACACACATATGTAAATTATCAACATTTACATATTTCAGTTAGAATGAGTATAAACATCTTCAACGTTTCTATCACCATTAAATTTCATTTTCAAGTCCTTGGTTATCTTTTATAGTTCTTTTCATCAAACTTCTGTTTGATTTTCAGAAGACACCAGTCTTGCTCTTATTATCCTTATGTTCATTGATTGTTTCTTAGTGTCTCCTTTAAACTCCTGAATTCTTTAATGAAATTTATTATCATTCTTTTTAAAATATGGGTCCTGGGGTTCACCTAAGCAATTATAATTATCCTTTTTATAGGACTGATAGTTTTTGGAGTGAAGTTACTGGTGTGATATTCCAATTGCTGATATTTTCATGATGACAACTTTCATTGTTGTTATTGTTAATTCAAAGGCCGATCCAGAATGAGTAGGCTGGAGCAGAAGACAACATGTACAAGAGATTGGGCCTAGAGGTAGAGAATGGGTTAGATGGAATGAAGTCATGGATATATGGCAATGACCTAGTGTATAGGACATGGTTCCTGATCCAAGAACATAGTGCAGGGGTAGATCTGGATGAGTAGATATGGTATATATGCCATGGCAGGAGCCTGTGTGCTCAGTGGTATTTAGAGATAATCATAGAAAATGTGTAGATATTGGATATGGCAATAACAGTGAAAGAAAGGGTCCATATGTGGTGGCAGATAGAGTGATTCTAGGGTATAACCTGAAGAAAGAAGTGAGATGTCTGTTAAAATCAAATTTAATCAACATGTATCTTTTTAAAAGATAGTTTCACATTTTAATTAAAGAAGGCTTCTTGTTTATGATTTTATAAATAATTTCATTGCCTATGACTTTGTTAACCATGCAAGCAAAACCAGTTTGGAAGCATTGTTTCTCTGAATTTTTCCAAATACTTACAGGTTAGTTGTTAACACGCATATAGACAGCTAGAATACCTTTTTGAACACCTCATTTTTCATGTACATATTTTTATACATTGTATGCATTACCTCCCATAGCATACTGAATGTCTCTTCATATTCCTTTCATTCTACAGAATGAGACATAGCTGTCAGATTTGCTAATAATAGCAGGTTTTTCTATTTTTTCTTAATGTGTTATAGAAGCTGAAGAGTACATATGTTACAGCAGAAATGACATATCATTAGGCAGAGATGCCGTGACAGTAGGAGCTGAAACCTCACTGATTATATGACATCTGCATTCAGGAAACATAGGCACAAGAAGCAGATCGTGTTTCCAAACCTCAAAGCCCGCCAGTGGTAGGGGCACACTTTGTAGGATTCACTGAAGGAGGCTGCAGTAGAAGAATCAAGAGGATTTTTTTGTTTATTTTGCTTGTTTTGTTTTGTTTTGTTTTGTTTTTACATAAAACCTCAAAGCCCATGCCAAATATCTACTCACTCCAGCTGAACTCCACATCTTAACAGTCACATAGCCTTCCCAAACAGTGCCATTAGCTGAGGAACATGTGTCCAAACATATCAGCCTAGAGAGGACACTTTATATTTATATTATAAAGAACAGAATTCAACAGAATTCAATGCCATGCTACAAATTGCCTAACAACTTTGTAACTCTGGATTCATTTAATCATTGAATAAATCATGAAGCCATACTGTGCAGAGAGACAATTGCAGTCTTGTGGAGCTCAAACAATGGGCTTGCTGTTATTCAAATAGTACTTAACAGGATGATCTTTTGACCCACAGAGCTGGGCTTTTATGTCCACACTTTTAAATACATTGAACTGCACTCTATTACAAAGTGGCCTTAAAGCATTTTCAGCAAATTTTGTGTGACTTCTCCAGCATTCACTATTCTAATAAATTTATAGAAATAAAACTATGAAGATAAACATTAGCATACACTGATTTGTGTAAAACAGAATATGTGAATTGTAGTTATTGCTGCACAAAACCTCTATTGGTCATTAAAATTTTCCATGCTTTTTATAATTTCATAAACATTTGTATCTATCCCCTCTTCTTCCTGTTCATCACACTGTATCTGAAATTAAAATTCTTTTCTTCAGTCATTGTTGTTTTATGCAAACATCCACATAAAAGAAAAACTACAGTGTGTACTTAGTGTTGTTTATATGTACATAGTCTATTTATTTGTAACATTGCTAATTCGAAGAATCAAGCAATAATGTATTCGTAAGATAGGCCAGTATTTAAAACACTTTGACCTTATAACAAATCAGATATAGTTTTTTGTTTTTTGTTTTTTTAAGACAGGGTTTCTCTGTGTACTCCTGGCTGTCCTGGAACTCACTCTGTAGACCAGGCTGGCCTCGAACTCAGAAATCTACCTGCCTCTGCCTCCCAAATGCTGGGATTAAAGGTGTGTGCCACCATCGCAAGGCTAAATCAGATATTTTTATCAACCAGATTTTAAATATTCATTATTTTATGGAGAATTAATTTAATACCAATCCAGGAAAAATATGACTTAAATAATAATTTCTTTAGGTTGTCCTTAAGCACAAATTTCACATTTACAAAATTGTCTTCTGTTCTTCATACAGAAAGTTCGCAATCACTCTGATCAACTAATATCCTAATTGTGAGCTTGTTTCTGGTTGTCTTGTCAGGCTCTCAACTGCTACAACTGAATTCATTATTTATTCAACCGTTTTTATGAGAGTAAATGCACAACCATGAAAGAGCACAGTCTGTGTTAATACACTCCAACCTTGAAAATTAAAACTGTACAATCCCAGTAATGTTCAATTATTGCAAAGGCCCCTGCTTAGTGTCAGTATATACTATAAAAGAAGACTGGAAGAGTGATCCTGTGGATGTAAGTAATAATGCTTAGAGGAAGAAATATGTGAGTTCTGACTTAGCATAATAATTTATATTTCTTAAATAAGATTACTCATCTGTTTTCTGAGTGATAGAAATCACCACAAGACAAAGTTCTTCGCAATATTCCATTCCGAGTACAAGGTACATGCTATAATAATATGTCTTTGTAGTCACTTCTGATTTACACCTCTTTCATATTCTGTGAAATGAAGTATTTTCTTCAAGCATTTTTACATATGAGCCTAACAATAAATCAGACAAGTGTCATGAACGGAGCAGGAACATTAGTTTTAGTTTACTTTCTGCTTTAAAGATACAATATTCTCTAATATCTCTCCTGTTTTTTAATCTAATTTTGAATGCTTATATTATACAGTTTTATGTCGATTTTGTTTCTTAACTATTATTGAATTTATTAATTAATTTTATAAAAATTAATGTATTTTTTACATTTATGTACATTTTTATACATTTATGTACATTTTTTATGTACATGTATGTACATTTTTATAATAAAACACTTATGTATTTAAACACTGTGTGGGGGTGGATATAATTAAAAGATAATTACACTTTTACCTTCCTTCGCAGTCCTTCTGCTAACCCAGAGGTTCTCAACCTCCCTAATGCTGTGATACTGACGAGTTCATCATGTTATGGTGACCCTCAACGATAAAATCATTTTGTTCATAACTCCAATTATGCTACTGTTGTGGATTATACTGTGAGAATCTGGTATGCATTATATCTGATATGTGACTTACTGAGGAGTCATAATCCACAGGCAGAGAATCACAGGAGTCTAATACCTCCTGTGTCTCTGATCCCCTCAAACTATTCTCTTTTTTCTTTTCTTTTTATTTGTGTGTGTGATTGTGTGTGTATAAATATATAAATCTCTTTAATGTATGCTTGTGTGTATGAATCAAGGGCAGAACACTTGTTATTGGATATCCAATTAAGAGGTTCTTACATAGGAAAGATAAATTTTCCTGTCCCTGCCTTTGTCTACTGATTGATTAAAGTTTTTTGTTGTTGTTGTTGTTGTTTTTTAATCTAGGCATAGGACACAGAACCAAAAGTAAGATAACAGTGTTTACAATTGTGGAAGAGAATTATGAAGAGAAATAGTTCATTTATTTATTTCATACACACACACACACACACACACACATATATATATATATATATATATATACACATATATACATACATACATATATATATAGGGGGGCTTGGATTTTGCACACATAGGTTCACAAAGTGAATACATAAATTAGGTACTTACATTTGAATTTTCAAGCTAGGCTTATATGGGAAAAATCACACAAAACCATGAGGCAAAATTATCAGTAAATAACACAGTGCAGCAGGGATTGGGGTGGGGGATAGATGAGTTAAAAAGGGCTTTGTATTCGTAATGGAGCACTGGATTACTTTTTTTCTTACAGTTATGTAACTAAATTTATTTGTACATATTATTTATTTGAAAGGTGTGTTTATAACTAATTAAAAAATATATCTATATTCAAAGCTAAATATGCTCATGGTTAAGAGCCTCATGATTCTAAGATCTTGAGCTATTTTCTTAAAGTGAAGCTTCATAATTAATTTTTTATTTTTGGCTTGCTTTTTTTTAATAAAAATGAGTCCCATTTTGAATTCTTATTATTTTTAAACCAAATGTACTTTTTTAATAAGTCACTGTATTAAATTTCAATTTGGTTTTCTTATCTCATAGTTTATCTAAAACTTTTTGTCTCCACTTATTACAAAGCAAACACGGAATTCAACGCAGTGAGATATTTCTTCCAGTTTTAATTCTCTCTAAAACACATTTTATGACTCTCTGTGCAAACCATCAATATAAAAATAAATTGAATCGAGCTTGTTATAGCTCTATTTGAAAGGAATGTACTTGAAAGGAATTTTTGTTCAAAAGATAATGAGCAGGGTCTTATATTTGCATTACCACTTTCAGGATAGTGCACACAAAACTTTCAAAAGTATGAATATAAAATATATTACTATTCCATTTGGAAAACACGTTTACTTATTCATAATTTGTTTTTCTCAAGTTATCATTTTCTAAAGGTTGATAACAATTAAAATATAAATTCTATGAAAAACTTTCACAGGAACGGCCCTAGTATTTTTGTCATTAACAAAGCTTTGCTATGAAAATTTAAGACATGTAAAATATTGGTCTGATGAGTTGTACTTATATTTTCTCATCTCTGATTGCCCCTCTTTGTACTATGTTGTCTACTTTTGCCTTGTAATTCTGCTATCATTGCCTCCCTTCTAAGCTATATTGTATCTTTCCTTAACCTTAAAGAAAAGCAAAATCTCAAGAAATCATTCACCTTCAAGTTTCTGCTTGTTTGTGGAAAGATTGTTATTTAAAAAATTTGGCACCAGAATGTATGGTCTTTGTTGTAATAAAATTGCCCATAAACTATTGGATGTAAGGAAATATGGAGGATTTTTAATGTATAAAAATAAGGTAAGTGCCCATTCTGGAGGAAGTTTGGAAGATAATTCCAAGGAGAACTGTGAACACAGTAGGCCTGGTTTTGGGACATCCCAGTGAAACCCAGTTACACACACACACACACACACACACACACACACACACACAAAATTAAGCTAGAATTTGGCTGTGTTGCATTCTTCCAAGAATCTGATTCTATAGTTTCTCCACTCTAAAGACCCCACTGAGACTTCAAAGAAAAAAATGTACAATTTGTTAGTAAGAGAGTAACACAAGACAGGATAGGATTTGTATTGAGTTTATTTTGTATTTTCCCTCAGTTATATCTGGGAAATCATACAGAGAACACTATAGATTTGACTCAAAATAGCCAGTTTCATATCTGGCTGGCAGTAGAACTGGCCGTTTATTTCACATGTGCAAGAGTGAGAGAGTCAAACATCTTTCAGAATGGCTAAGATTAAAAACTCAAGGGACAACAGGTGCTGGCGAGGATGTGGAGAAAAAGGAACACTCCTACACTGTTGGTGGGATTGCAAGATGGTACAACCGCTCTGGAAATCAGTCTGGCGGTTCTTCAGAAAAATGGGCATGACACTTCCAGAGGACACTGTCATACCACTCCTGGGTATATACCCAAGGGAATCCCCTGCATACAATAAAGACACATGCTCCACTATGTTCATAGCAGCCTTATTTATAATAGCCAGAAGTTGGAAGGAGCCGAGATGTCCCTCAAAGGAGGAATGGATACAGAAAATGTGGTATATTAATACAATGGAATACTACTCAGCAATTAAAAACAACGAATTCATGCAATTTGTAGGCAAATGGTTGGATCTGGAAAATATCATCCTAAGTGACTTAACCCAATCAAAAAAGAATACACATGAAATGCAATCACTGATAAGTGGATATTAAGGAGCCCAAAAGCTCTGAATACTCAAGACACAATTAGCAAATCAAAAGATTCCCTAGAAGAAGGAAGAAAAGTACCCTGGTCCTGAAAAGACTGGATACAGATTTGTAGGAGAGCATCAGAACAGAGAATTGGGGGGGGGGATTGGGGAATAGTTAGGGGGGAGAGGACCTATGGGACATATGGTGGGGGGGGAACTGGGAAAGGGGAAAGCCTTTGGAATGTAAACAAAGAATATAGAAAATAAAGAAAAAAAAGTCAAAAAAAAAAAAAAAGAGCGAGAGAGTTCTGGATACTTAAAAGTTCCAGAGATCTACTGAGAAAAATGACCATATAAAAGGGTTAAATTCACGTTACTTAAAAAGAGAGGCAAAAAAGTCCCCATTTTAAACTGTGGAGGAGAGGAATAAGTTGGAATTGAGAAATCAGAAACATAGTGGGTTTGCCTTGGGTCACTCAGCATGGAACTGGAATTTGGTCAAAAACAGATATAGCATGTTCAGTTAGTTAACAGCATAGCTCAAAAGGTAACACTAGCCAAAACTATGAGAACACATGAGATTCCATCATTGAACTCAGATTCTGAACAGGAAGCTTCAAAATGTGATATTCAGTCAGTTATATTTCAGTTATTACCTGGCTTAATCATTCCTTGAGGCTATCATGCACATTATATTTTGGGTGTATGAACTTTTATTTTATTTTATTTCAGAGGGACACATTTAAAATATTGTCTTGAGTTTTGGGAAAGAATTTGGAGTTTTGAATGTAGTCAGGGCTTCTAAAAACTACGGGGACTTTTGCAATTGTTTTTATGAGGTGGCTTTAAGCATATGGGAACAGAACGTAGAATGTGGTGGTTTAAGGAAACATCACTAAAAACCTTATGCGTTTGGATATTTGTTCCTTAACTACTGAGAGTTTTGCAAAGTGAAGGCATCATTTGGAGATGTAGCCTTCCTGGAATACATGTCAGTGCTAACCAGCCTTGAGCTTTTTTTTTTTTTTTTTTTTTTTTTCCAGCACTATTGACTGTTTGTCCTTCTTGATTGATGGTAAGTTAGATAGGTCTTTTTCTGTCCTTATTTCAGTCCTTTATTTGCACTGGTAGATGCTATTCCTTACTAAACTACAATAATCGCTTCACTCTTGAAAGTTAATTCTTTTTTTTTTTTTAACCGTAAGAAAAATAACTCAATAAGCCGAGCTGGCAAAAAAAATATTTATTTACCTTTCATATAATCCCCACAAAAGTATATGCTCAATAGATGCAATTCAGCAATTTAATTTAATGGCAGCCTAAATCTATATAGAAGAATGTATAGGAATTCCAGCGCAGCAACTTGGCTCTGGCAAATGATCTCTTCCAAAGATATGAAAAGACATGCTAAACACCTTTACTCCCTCTGGCTAGAATACAGACACCATTAATACACACGTTTGATCCCTCTGCCTGAAATAGAGACCGCAATGGCATCTAAGTGAGGGGCAAACAAAAAGACAAAGATTTGACAGAATGATTCAGAGAATAGATATGCTCAAGTCTCATGAAAATAGACCGGAAAGAGAGGCAACTTAAGAGCAGTAAGGGAGAGAGAGTTCAGTTTGATTTGCTGAGATTCAGTTGAATGCATTTGTGCCTAGTTCAGTTCAGTTGAGTGCAGTTGAGCTCAGTTTAGTTTGGAGCAGTTCAGTTCTTTTGGAGTGCAGAGGAAGTTTGTCCAAGTAGAGCAATGCAGTGGGGTTAGAAATTATTACAACAGGTTGTTGCTAAGGACGTAGTGCCTATTTGCTCAGGATTATTGTGATTGTTGCCAGGCTGACTGGGGTCCTGGACCGAACAGGGATTTTTTCCAGTAGCTCAGTTCACTCAGAAGATGGGTTAATCATAGCCGGGCATTGGTGGCACACGCCTGTAATCCCAGCACTTGGGAGACAGAGGCAGGCGGATTTCTGAGTTCGAGGCCAGACTGGTCTACAGAGTGAGTTCCAGGACAGCCAGGGCTACACAGAGAAACCCTGTCTCGAAAAACAAAAACAAAACAAACAAACAAACAAACAAAAAAGATGGAGTAATCATAAAATGGAGTCTGAAAATGAAATGGAGTTTGTAATGTTAAGCTGAGACCTTCGATTAATGTACTTTAACATCAATTAAAACCTTCGTAGAATTGTTTCCAATGAAAATCCTGTCTTCATTAATCTCAAATAAAATATTAAATATATGGTGTTAGAGGTCAAATATGTATCATTCATTTTCCCATGTTATCATTATTTTATAGTGAAATATTGTCCGTATCTCAATTTTCTCATTAGGTAAATGTTGAACAGATCTATACTTTTTAATAATTAATTTGAAATCATACTACATTTGGTCTGTTGATGCCTAGTTTCTCTAACTAACCTGGTCATGAAAACGTGAAAGTGCCATTTCACGGGGATATTTAGCTATATAAGTATTCTCAATTTTCCTGCATTTGCTTTCTACTGAAAAAACTTTAATTTATTTTTTCATAGGAGTGATTTTTTCCTATGAAATGGCCTAATGGTTTTTCTATTTTATTTTATCTTTTCCGTTTATCCTATGTTTACCACTATCAGTTTTTTTCTCTGGCATACTTCTTTATACTGAAAGATTCATTTAACAATCTATTCTCAATTTATCTCTGCTTGCCTTAATGTAGTGACTTTTTTTTTGTTGTTGTTCATCATACATCCTAGTGAAAATGTAAAATAAAACTTCATCTTTCTTTTTAAACTACTGTTTAGGTCAAGACTATGATTTTATAAATTAGGCTGTCATTGCTTAATCTTCAAATGGAGTAATATAAGGGCAATATAAAATTTAAATTAAAATATACTAGATTCAAGTATGTCCTAATATGTCAGAAGAAATTCATATGGGTATTACAATACATAATCAAATAGGCAGATGAGGGAAGTGGGGATGGGAACAATTTAGGAAGGACAATGAAAACTGTCATCTGTGTGGTTGCACTGAAACCTATTAGAATAGAAACTTACTAAAAAATAGCCAGAAGCTGTAAAGAACCCAGATGTCTCTCAATGGAGGAATGGATACAGAAAATGTGGTATATTTACACAATGGAATACTACTCAGCAATTAAAAACAATGAATTCATGACATTCTTAGGAAAATGGTTGGAACTGGAAAATATCATCCTAAGTGAGGTAACTCATTCACAAAAGAACATGCATGGAATACACTGATAAGTGGATATTAGCACAGAAGCTCTGTATACCCAATATACAACTCACATATCAAATCATTCCCAAGAAGAAGGAAGGAGAGGGCCCTGATCCTGGAAAGGCTTGATGCAGCAATATATGGGATTACCAGGACAGAGAAGTAGGAGGGGGTTGATTGGGGAATTAGCTGAGGAAAGAAGACTTATAGGACTTATGGGGAGTGGTGAACCAGGAAGGGGAAAATCATTTAGAATGCAAACAAAGAATATAGAAAATAAACAAAAACAAACAAACAAAATTTGAAAAAGCTTACTAAAATATAAATAGAGATGAAAGAAATAAAAATGAACTAAACAAATAACAGGTGAGACTGATTCCCAACTGGACTATTCTCTTCACCAAATGAAGCTTTGCATACCAGACATAGATTTCATCTAAAAGAGTTTTGGCCAAAGTAGTACCATGGGAATACCCTTCTGTGTAACAGTTTCTAAGTGATGGAAATATTCTATACTGCAGTGAAACTCCTAAAGAAGGAAAGTAAATGACTCAAAGTAGCTTCAGGAAGTCCCTAAAATTGATCAGATTCACTAGGAACCTCTTTGACAACGTAAGCAATAATAGCTAAGAATTCCTCAGACAAACCAAGTTTCCAAGCTTCAAAGAAAACTTAGAGATTAAGACCAACTGCTGGGGAGAAGCAGAAAGTCAATGAACTGCCTAGAAGAGGTACAGACCAGTGTCTCTAGGAAATGACACTCACTAAACTGGTGAAATGTCTGCTGTTTAATTCTTGTGCCTATCTCTTTCTAGAATTGGCAGAGGTATTTTGATATCTTATATATTAACCATATTTCCTTTTTAATCCTGCAAATATTTTATTTCAATCTACATATTATCTCCTCATTCTACTATTCAGTTGCTTGCAGGTGTCTACATGTTTATGATTTATTTTGTGTTTTTTAGTAAAATTGAATTTACTTTGGTGTTTTATTTTAATGTAATTGAACTTTCTTTGATTTCCTGGGTTTTGAGGATATAATTTGAAATAAATATTTTCCAGTTTGAAAATGTGGCCTTCAATAACGTAGATTATTCCATGTACTTTTTAAACACTATTCTCATAGTCTCTTTTCTTGTCTTTAATAGCATTGCATTTTACCTATCTTTGTTTATAATGGGAGATAACATAGCAATTTTGCCATTTTCTAAATAGATACTCACTTTACAGAACACCACGTTCTAATGCAACTGTGTAGCATAATGTATTCTTGAGATCTTTTCAAAGATAAACTATCAAGAAGGAGGTTTTCTTGCTTCCTTCCGCAAATGCTGTGTTTTCTTACCCACCAAAGTCTCTGTGTAACTGAACTATAGTAGTAGCTTTATACATGTTAAGTTTTAAAGTTTCTTGTTCTTTTAGATTAAGAATTAATTTTATGTCAAAAGTAATGTAAGAAATAGATACTGGATAGTATTAAAAATAAGATTTTTTTTATAGTGTAGACATGTTAGCCTTCAATTTAAACTTAGGACATTACCTTCTTTACATTGATATATTTATATCAAAGATAACTCTTTATCATATAAACATGGCCTTCAAGAAGAATCACCCTTCTTGATGTAAAGAGATGATTAGTCAGTTAAGAACTCCAACGGATCAGGATTGCATTCCTTACACTCTTATGGCATCTTACAAGAATCTAAAATCCCGGTTACAGCAAACACAATTCTCTTCTGAACTACATGGATAGTAGACATACACATACTGTACATTTACACATGTGGGCAAAATATTTGTATACACAAAATAAAAATAAATAATTCTGTTTTTTAAAGGAACCTGTATTATAGTTACATAAATATGGTTAAAATTCTAGTAAAGATCATATCTAACATGTTATTAGATGTGTTTTTGTGTGTGTGTATTCATAAAAAGGAATTACTTTTTATTATATCTTTGTTTCTTCTCATTAATTTCTGAATGTGAGAATGAGCCTGCCTTTCTGCCATGGAGTGGACTTTGTTTGCCTTTATTAGCAGGTTATTAAGCAGCTGTGCATTCCTCTCCTCCCCAGCAAGGAGGATTTCTGAAACAATGAGTATCACAAATGAGTATTTAGCAGAGAAAAAAAATGTGAAGCCTACAGATCTTCAGAGTTTCCCTAGATTCTAAGTCTAAAGAGGACTGCATACTTTTTAATTATTCCAGGAAGACATCTTTAGATGTGGAATCTGAAACAAGTACAACATCTTTCTTTTACAAGCAAGTAGTTCAATGTTGTATTCTATCAAACATATGTTTCCTATACACTCTACTCACACAGGAAGAGTTGATTTGTTCTATCAAATATACTGGTATTTGTTTGCTTGTGTATTTTTTATTAATTTATTTAACCTAATGCTTTTAGCTGAAGCAAATTAGAGTATAAGTGTAACTTCGTTATTATTGCCAACTGCATTGTAACTATCTGTGTTTTCTGATGGTTTTGTGGAACATGACCCCGTGGTTAACATTTACTTTCTTAGATAAATATTGCACTATTTCTAAGGTCTCTAGGATATCCTATAAAGGTTTCAGTCTCCTTTTAATTTACTCTTACAGGATTGAAATGATATGTAAAATCTTTTGCTGGTGAGTGATGTTATAATGTTAGGGGATTCCAAAGAAAGCATTAGATAGCCATATTCTTTTTTTTTTTTAGTTTTTCTTTTAATTTTTATTTTCTATATTCTATGTTTACATTCCAAAGGCTTTCCCCTTTCCCAGTTCCCCCCCACCATATGTCCCATAATTCCTCTCCCCCTCCCCAGTTATTCCCCAATCATTCCCCCCCCACACGATTTCTCTGTTCTGGGTCTACAATACTGGATCCAATCTTTACAGGCCCAGGGTCCTCTCCTTTCTTCTTCTGGGGAGTCATTTGATTTGCTAATTGTGCCTTGAGTATTTAGGGCTTCTGGGCTCATTAATAGCCACTTATCAGTGATTGCATTTCATGTGTATTCTTTTGTGATTGGGTTAGCTCACTTAGGATGATATTTTCCAGATCTAACCATTTACCTACAAATTGCATGAGTTCATTATTTTTAATTGCTGAGTAGTACTCCATTGTATAAATATACCACATTTTCTGTATCCATTCCTCTTTTGAGGGATATCTGGGCTCCTTCCAATTTCTGGCTATTATAAACAAGGCTGCTATAAACATATTGGAGCATGTGTCTTTATTGTATGCAGGGGAATCCTCTGGGTATATGCCCAGGAGTGGTATGCCAGGGTACTCTGGAAGTGACATGCCCAATTTTCTGAGGAACCGCCATACTGATTTCCAGAGCGGTTTTACCATTTTGCAATCCCACCAACAGTGGAGGAGTGTTCCTCTTTCTCCACATCCTCGCCAGCACCTGTTGTCTCTTGAGTTTTTAATCTTAGCCATTCTGACTGGTGTGAGGTGGAATCTCAGGGTTGTTTTGATTTGCATTTCCCTGATGACTAATGATGTTGAACATCTCTTAAGGTGTTTCTCAGCCATCTGCATTTCTTCTGGTGAAAATTCTTTGTTTAGCTCTGTACCCCATTTTTTGATAGGGTTATTTGGTTCTTTGGGGTCTAACTTCTTGAGTTATTTGTATATATTGGATATTAGCCCTCTGTGGGATATGGGGTTGGTGAAGATCTATGCCCACTTTGTTGGTTGCTGTTTTGTCCTTCTGACAGTGTCCTTTGCCTTACAGAAACTTTGTAATTTTATGAGGTCCCATTTGTCGATTCTTGATCTTAGAGCATAAGCTATTGGTGTTCTGTTCAGGAACTTTTCCCCTGTGCCCATGTCCTCCAGGGTCTTCCCAAGTTTCTTTTCTAAGAGTTTCAGTGTGTCTGGTTTTATGTGGAGGTCCTTGATCCACTTGGAGTTGATCTTAGTACAAGGAGATAAGAGTGGGTCAATTCTCATTCTTCTGCATGTTGACCTCCAGTTGAACCAGCACCATTTGTTGAAAAGGCTACCTTTTTTCCACTGAATGGTTGTGGCTCCTTTATCAAAGATCAATTGACCATAAGTCTGTGGGTTCATTTCTGGGTCTTCAATCCTATTCCATTGATCTACCTGCCTGTTGCTGTACCAATACCATGCAGTTTTTCACACAATTGCTCTGTAGTACTGCTTGAGGTCAGGGATATTGATTCCCCCAGAACAGACTAACAGACTGGATACTGAAACAGGACCCTACATTTTGCTGCATACGGGAAACACATCTCAGTGTCAAAGACAAACACCACCTTAGAGTAAAAGGCTGGAAGACAGTTTTAAAGCAAATGGTCTCAGGAAACAAGCCAGAGTAGCCATTCTAATATCAGATAAAATTGACTTTCAACCTAAAGTCATCAAAAGAGACTCAGAAGGTCACTTCCTATTTGTCAAAGGGAAAATCCACCAAGAAGAATTCTCAATACTGAACATCTATGCGCCAAATGTAAGGGCACCCTCATTTGTAAAAGAAACTTTACTAAAGCTTAAAGCACACATCACACCTAACACAATAATTGTAGGTGACTTCAACACTCCACTCTCCTCATTGGACCGATCAGGAAAGCAGAAACTAAACAGGGACACAGTGAAACTAATTGAAGCTTTGGACCAATTGGATTTAACAGATATATATAGAACATTCCATCCTAAAGCAAAAGAGTATACCTTTTTCTCAGCACCGCACTGAACCTTCTCAAAAATTGATCATATAATTGGTTACAAGACAGACCTCAACAAATACAAGAAGACCGAAATAATCCCATGTCTCCTATCGGATCACTATGGAGAAAAAGTGGTCTTCAATAGCAAGAAGAAAAACAGAAAGCCCACATACACATGGAAACTGAACAATACTCTACTCAATGACACGTTGGTCAAGGAAGAAATAAAGAAAGAAATCAAAGACTCTTTAGACTTCAATGAAAATGAAGGTACGACCTACCCAAATTTTTGGGACACAATGAAAGCAGTGCTAAGAGGAAAACTCATAGCCCTGAGTGCCTCCAAAAAGAAACTGGAGAGATCATACACTAGCAACTTAACAGCACACCTGAAGGCCCTGGAACAAAAAGAAGCTAACTCACCCAGGAGGAGTAGAAGAGAGGAAATCATTAAACTAAGGACTGAAATCAATCAAGTAGAAACAAAGAGAACCATACAAAGAATCAACAAAACCAAGAGCTGGTTCTTCGAGAAAATCAACAAGATAGATAAACCCTTAGCTAGACTAACCAAAGGGCACAGAGATAGTATCCAAATTAACAAAATTAGAAATGAAAAGGGGGATATAACAACAGAAACTGAGGAAGTTCAAAAGATCATCAGATCCTACTACAAAGGCCTATACTCAAAACAACTGGAGAATCTGGAGGAAATGGACAATTTCCTAGACAGATACCAAATACCAAAATTAAATCAGCATCAAGTAGATCAGCTAAACAATCCCATTACCCCTAAAGAAATAAAAAGGGTTATAGAAAGCCTCCCAACCAAAAAAAAGTACGGGACCAGATGGTTTTAGTGCAGAATTCTACCAGACCTTCAAAGAATACTTAACACCAATACTCTTCAAACTATTCCACAAAATAGAGACAGAAGAGACACTGCCCAACTCCTTCTTCAAAACCACAATTACACTGATACCTAAACTAATTAAGTGATCCAAAAAACTCCACCATAGAACTTCTACAGCTGATAAACAACTTCAGCAAAGTGGCTGGTTATAAAATTAACTCAAGCAAATCAGTAGCCTTCTTGTACTCAAAGGACAAGCAGGCTGAGAAAGAAGTTAGGGAAATAACACCCTTCACAATAGCCACAAACAACATAAAGTACCTTGGCATAACTCTAACCAAACAAGCGAAAGATCTGTATGACAGGAACTTCAAGTCCTTGAAGAAAGAAATCGAAGAAGACCTCAGAAGATGGAAAAATATTTCTTGCTCCTGGATTGGCAGGATCAATATAGTAAAAATGGCCATCTTGCCAAAAGCAATCTACAGATTCAATGGAATCCCCATCAAAATCCCAAATCAATTCTTCATAGATCTAGAAAGAGCAATTCTCAAATTCATCTGGAGCAACAAAATACCCAGGATAGCTAAAACTATTCTCAACAATAAAAGATAGCCATCTTCTTACAATTTTCTGGACAGTACCTCTCCACTTAGAGCCAAAAATAAACCTCAAGTACTATACTCCTAGATATTAATAAATTTTGAATTCCATTTTTTAGCTTTGTAAGTTGTTGGTCAGGAGGAAAGGAGTGAGTCCAATATCCTACAAAATGCTGATATCTAAATATCTACCTAATAATACCCTCTTCAAAAGTTGTGAACTAGTTATCTTGGATAGTTATTCTGGCTTCTATCATATGATCCAAGTGTGATCAATTAGATTCAGAGAAAGAATTATACTGCTATATGACCATCTGAGCATGGGTCAGTTGGAAATTAAAGTAATAAAATTATGAAATGTATGTTCCCAGCTATCAAGACAAATTGGGAAAAGAATGAAGTTTGGAGTAGATATACCATATTTCCACTAAGAAAATTCGAGCTTCTAAGTTATTTGTCAGTAGAGATATTGTGTCCTGTATGTTTATGATTTTGTAGATAATTTAAATAAGATAAAATTTTATCAAAATTATTTGGAGTTTAGACATAATATCTAACCTTGTAATAGCAGAAGCACCTATGAGCAACTATGACGATGTCTAAAGTCAAATATTTTGAATAATTTGTTTTTATCTTCATTATTTAGACATTAAGAACCATAATTCTTGACTCTATATCTGTCATCTGAAGAATTTTGCAGAGGTTTTAAAATGCCAAAAGATGTTCTTCAATCCTGCAGAAGCAATAAAAAAAATGATAGCTGAATAATCACAGCAACAGAATGCACTGCGAAGAATAAGAGGGACTGGCAAATTAACAGGCTGGAGACAAATGCAGATAGCAAGACACAATTTTTAATGAAGGTGAGAAGTATATAACTCTGACTTATCTGTTTCCTTGAATGTATATTAAAGGTCATTTACCCATTGATTTTTCAAAAATGTCTCCATAAAAACTTTCACTGTAAGCTCCTGTTTTACTTTTCTTTACATTTTTAATTCAATTTAGTATGTCCTGTTACATGAGAGGGCTGTATAAGGAAATAAAATATGGCAATTTGCTCTTTAAAACTAAATAACAATAACTGATACTTTTCACAGAAATGTTAGCTATTTTTCTTCTGGTCCATTCCCTACAGCCTTTAGTTAAGACTTGTTCTCTCAGTTGGAAGAATGTATCTCTTTTACATATTAATTTTTGATAAACTATTGATATTAATTAATGGTACCTATAATCAACTTACATTAAAGATAAAATAATTAGGACCATACCTCACTGTGGAAAAGGGTTCTTATAAAGAATATCAAAATGTTTTAGGCTAAAGTTGAATCTTCATTCATCAGAAATTCTGAGAACTCTAAGGGTGGCTATTGGAAATGCTGCCCTTCAAGAAAAACCTCCTGGAAATGCTTCATGACACATAATTTGAGGCTATGATTTATATGATTTACCTTTCCATAGGAGTGAGGTCTCCAAGTATAATGCTAAATTTATCTATTAATTAGGTAATCTGGGAAATAAAGGAAGAACTATTATACCTCTGAATATATCTCAGAAGGCCAAATAAATAAATATCTCCTGAAACAGCTTTTTGAGGTCTTGGTTTCTATTTGTTTTGCTTTGATTTATTTTAGCTATTTTTTTGAAATGCTTTCATTAGCCATGTGAATGGATCAAGAAAGGTCAATAAAACATCAATCATTGATAAGAAGGCAATCAACTTAATTATTTTTGCATAATTTTACATAAATACTATCTAGGTCATTGGACTGGAATCACCAAGAATGAAAGTACAGGTTCAAAAAGATTAAAAGTAGCACAAATATAGCTCTCTTATGAAGTTTGTTCAGTCACCTTGTAATAATCATTGTCTTTTACTATCTCTTTATTCATTTTATGTATTTGGTCTCTGCTGCCACAACAGAAACAACAAAATTCCTTAATGACTTTCCATCACATCTGTTAGGACAAGTATATTATTATAGACAGAAGAAAAGATTCTACAGCGTTACTTTAAAATAACATGACATAGGAGGTTTCACCTGCCATTTTTATTCTGGCATTATTCTTTGGTTTCCTAGATCATCCTCAGACTGTTTGGTGGCACTCCACCAGAGAACTCCTACAGCTGATAAACAACTTCAGCAAAGTGGCTGGTTATAAAATCAACTCAAGCAAATCAGTAGCCTTCCTGTACACAAAGAATAAGCAGGCCGAGAAAGAAATTAGGGAAATGACACCCTTTACAATAGCAACAAACAATATAAAGTATCTTGGTATGACTCAAACCAAACAAGTGAAAGATTTATATGACAAAAACTCCAGGTCACTGAAGAAGGAAATTGAAGAAGACATCAAAAGATGGAAAAATCTTCCATGCTCGTGGGTTGGCAGGATTAATGTAGTTAAAATGGCAATCTTGCCAAAAGCAATATACAGATTCAACACAATCCCCAACAAAATCCCAACTCAGTTCTTTATAGAGTTAGAAAGGGCAATTCTCAAATTCATCTGGAATAACAAAAAAACCAGGATAGCTAAAACTATCATCAACAGTAAAAGAACTTCTGGGGGAATCAATATCCCGGACCTCAAGCAATACTACAGAGCAGTAGTGTTAAAAACTGCATGGTATTGGTACAGTGACAGGGAGGCGGATCAATGAAATAGGATTGAAGACCCAGAATTGAATCCACACATCTATGGCCAATTGATCTTTGACAAAGAAGCTGAAAACATCCAGTGGAAAAAAGATAGCCTTTTCAACAAATGGTGTTGGCTCAACTGGAGGTCAACATGCAGAAGAATGAGAATTGATCCACTCTTATCTCCTTGCACTAAGTTCAACTCCAAGTGGATCAAGGACATCCACATAAAACCAGACACACTAAAACTAATAGATAAGAAACTGGGGAAGACCCTTGAGGACATTGGCTCAGGAGGGAAATTCCTGAACAGAACACCAATTGCTTATGCTCTAAGCAAGAATAGAAAAATGGGACCTCATAAAATTACAAAGCTTCTGTAAGGCAAAAGACACTGTCAAAAGGACAAATCTGCAACCAACAAATTAGGAAAAGATCTTCACCAACCCCACATCTGACAGCAGGCTAATATCCAATGTATACAAAGAAGTTAGACCCCAGAAAACCAAATAACCCTATCCAAAAACGAGGTACAGAGCTAAACAAACTTTTCACCTGAAGAAATTCGGTTGGCTGAGAAGCACCTTAAGAGATGTTCAACATCATTAGTCATCAGGGAAATGCAAATCAAAACAACCCTGAGATTTCACCTCACACCAGTCAGAATGACTAAGATTAAAAACTCAAGGGAAAACAGGTGCTGACTAGGATGTGGAGAAAGAGGAACACTCCTCCACTGCTGATGGGACTGCAAGCTGGTACAACCACTCTGTAAATCAGTTGGGCAGTTCCTCAGAAAACTGGACATGATAGTTCCGGAGGACCCAGCCATACCACCCCTGGGAATATACCCAGAAGATTCCCCAGCATGCAATAAGGATACATGCTCCACTATGTTCATAGCAGCCTTATTTATAATAGCCAGAAGCTGGAAAGAACCCAGATGTCCCTCAACAGAGGAATGGATACAAAAAATGTGGTATATATACACAATGGAGTACTTACTATTCAGCAATTAGAAACAATGAATTTATGAAATTCTTAGAGAAATGGATGGAGCTGGAGTACATCATACTAAGTGAGGTAACCCAGTGTCAAAAGAATACCCATGGTAGCAGTCACTGATACATTAATATTAGCCTAGAATCTTGGAACACCAAAGTCACAATTCACATACCAAATGATGTCTGACAAGAAGAAAGGAGTGGACACTGGTGCTGGAAAGGATCAAAGCATCAGTGTAGGGGAATACATGAACAGGGAAGAGGAAAGGGGTGGAAGAGGGAGCAGGGGGAGGGAAAAGGGCATGTGGAACCTTTGGGAGGTGAGGAACCAGAAAAAAGGAAATGAATTGTAAATATAGAATATATTCAATTAAAAAAAGAAAATAAAGACATAAATAACATGCCTAATTCATCCTATGAATCAATTTTATCCCAAGAGTAAAATTTTTATTTAGATATAAGAAAAAATTAGTCATTTATTTCCCATACTTACACACATATAAAAGTGAGGTTTACACAAACATACATATTCTAAAATATTTCTCTCCAACATATATTTTGTTTTTACTGTTAGAATTTATATATTATAAGCTATCCAAACTTTTTTTAAATTTGGTAATGCATATCCATTCATAATTTGAAATCATATGTCTTAGTGAACAATTTGATTTAATCCCATTAGTGTCCACAATCTATCCATGTTGTCAAACATGACTGTATAGCCAATATAAACTAATACCAAATTTTTAGAGTTTTGTCTTTTTCTAGAAATTTGTTTTAGCTCATGATTCTGGCAAACATCAGACAAACAGGTCTCACAAGATATACCAATTGTTCCAGTACATCAACAATGTTCTATATGTCCAGAGCTTCCAGTGTTTATTAAGGTAGGTATCAGACATTTCATGATATTCAAAATAATGGTAAAATAGGTTTGATAGTAGTTGACTCTTTCCACTTAGAGAGCATTAAAAGTGTGTAAAAAGTTTTCAATTTTTCATAGAAAATAAAACAAAGTAGATGAAACTTATAGATTATGTTGTGCTTGTAAATGGAAGAAAGTCAACTAGTATTCAGAAGAATTGGGCCAAAGCCAAGCAAACTTGATTTCATATTAAAACATGTAATTTATTAACCACAGCAGAGGCAAGGTGCATGTGTTGTTTTCTTCTTGCAGTTTTACTCCATTCCATCAAGAAGTATAGGTTAAGACAGTCAGGAATGAAATATTGAAAATTACATTTCAATAAATGGGTGACGAAAGGACAAGCACTTTGTAAATTTTGTATATTTATGAACAGCACCTAGAAAATAAGCTAATAATAAAACCTTGGCCATTTTCCTATAAGTTTACTCACTATCAAATTATCTGTTAATTTTTGAATAACACACTGATCTCCCAAATAGGAGTAGTCACAGCCTTGACATAATTCAGTGAGTATAAAGCTTTAATATCATTCAAATATATTCTCTTCTTTGAAATATGTATGTTTGAATGCTTGAAAAATTGTCAATACCTTTGGGAGGTAGGGAACCAAAAAAGGGAAATGAAATGTAAATATAGAATATATCCAATTAAAAAATAGAAAAAAAAGAAAAATTGTCAAGAACAATGACATCCAAAATTATCAATCTAATTCTATATAAATGCTCTTAAATTCATTACATAGGTATTTAAAATAAAAATTTTATAAATATTTGAGATATTTTTTCATTGCAATTTATCATGGTTTCAATAGCTTGTAATTTGAAATTCTGACAGATGTAACTGAAATGGAACTGGTTTTATTATTACTTATTTCACATTGACAATCTTTCCCATTTCATATAATGAAGGCTTGATTCAATTTAATAACTATTAATTAAAATAAATAACCAAAGTAGAGGGTAACTCTCAAATTCATCTCAATTATCCTAACTTGCTTGGAGAAATTGAACCTATAACATAACCATATAACTTTTATTGAAACCAGTCTTCCACAACCATTATAGCAATAATTATAAAATAAAAACATAGCATTTTATAATTACTATATATTTAACAATGATAAGATTGACTTATGTAACACTTAATAATAGGAGTAAGTTCTGTCAAAGTATCCATATGAGCGTTTGTATTTACAAAATTGCCATGTAGCATATTTATGCAAAGATGTAAAAAATAAACTCTCAATGATGTAATAATATGATACTTTTGTTCGGTGTATTTGCCTACATGACTAAAATGTCTTTCTGTAGTATCAAATTTTGTGTGTGCATGCACACACACACACACACACACACACACACAAAATCAGGTGGGCTTTAAAAATTCCAACAATGGGTAACATTAACAGTATAGGAGGGGTGGTCCCTTTGCTATGTCACATAGAACTATTGCAATACACACATTTGGATGAATTTACAACACATGTTTTACTTCAGAAAGGTACTGGGAATACTGTAGGTTAGAATAATTTCCAACAAAAATTTAGACTTCCTTTATGTCAATCAAAAAACAATGTTATTTTTGTCTATAATCTAAATATTACTTTATGTGAATAATCCATATCTTTGAACAATGTCCTCTTGTGTTCCATGTATTACATTTTACTGCTACATAAGTTGAAATCAAATCCATGAAAAATAGTAATATTTGTTGTTTGGTGGTCAAAAACGAACATAAAAGTCTTTTGTACAGGATACCCATGCTACACTTCACAGACAAAAACAGCTAAACAAGAAGGAAGGCACAAGTGAAAATGCTTGAGTCTCACTTAGAAGGGGGAACAGAATACTGATAAGAGGCAGATGGAGGGAGAGACAGGAGGGGAATAGGGGTGAAGGATCAAATGTGGGGAGGGAAAGGATGGATGACCAGATAGCCATGAGAATGAATAGAATCTGCAGCTGACAGGGGTGGAGAGGTGGGGGGCATCTCCGGGTAGAGACAGAGACCTGGGATAAGGGAGGCACCCAAGAATCAATGGGGGTGACCTTATCTGTGACTCATAGCATGGCAGATATGAAACATGATGAGGCTTCCTCCTATAACAAGGCAGGAAACCCAGTGGAGCGCCAGGGAAAGAAACTCATGCTTCAAACTAAAATTCATCCTCCCTACTAGAAATGCAGGGATTCATGATGGAGCAAGACTGAGGTATGAACCAACAGTAACTGACCAAATTTGAGACCTGTCCCATGGGCAAGCACCAATCCCTGACACTATCAATGGTACTCTGTTATCCTTACAGACAGAAGTCTAGGGTCCCTGTCCTCTGAGAGGCTCCACACAGCAGCTGACACAGAAAATGATACACACCCACAACCACACAGTGGTTACAGCTTGAGGACTATTACAAAAAAAAAAAAAAAAAAAAAAAAAACAGAAGAAAGAATTGCAGCCTCTAAGGAGATAGGTACACCACAGGATGAACAGCAGAGTCAACTAACTTGGATCCTAGGGGCTCTCAGAGACTGAAGCACCAAACAAAAATACATGGCTGGACCTAGGCCTCTCAGCATATTGGTAACAGATGTGCAGCTTGGTCTTTTTGTTGGTTCTAAACAACTGGAGCAGGGGCTGTCCCAAAAGCTGTTGCCTGTTTGTATATGGGATATGTTCTTCTAGTTGGGGTGCCTCAGTGGGAAAGGATGTGCCTATACTCACAGATAATTGTTGTGTGAAGATAAGGGCATATGCAGGGGGTTCCCACCTGCTCAGAGAAGAAGTTGTGGGAAGATGGAGAAAGGACTGTGGGAATGGGGTGACCAAGAGAGAGACAGTAAGCAGGACATAAAGTGAATAAGTAAAATGATGATGATGATGATGATGATGATGATGATGATGATGATGATATAATTTTAAAAAGAAATGAACAAAAGTATTTCCACCTAAAATAAAGCATAGGTACTTAATTTAGATTATTCCATAGGAATTATTCATTAATTAAAATATTTGTACACTAATCTTTAATTTTGCACATTGTCAAAGGTTTTGAAGTACATTTTCAGGTCAACAATCTTTGCAACTGAATTTTTACATGTGTACATAATTTACTCAACATCATAATTGAATGACTTCTTATCTTTTGTTTTCGTGAATCTTTGTATTTTTTTCCTACCAAGTAGGTTCATTTCTTAATATTAAATCCCACTTTTTGTATGACCCATAACTTGTTTGAGTTTTCAGAGAGAAGAGTTTTAGGATGTGTGTATAAGAAGGAATTTGAACTTGACTTTAACATTCAAAAACTACTTAAAGACTTTGTTGGACACAACCACTATAGCATGCATGGAATAACAGTGTAGAAGCATAGATTATGGCACCAGTAATTAATATATTTGACCCTTCCTCTTGGCAAGGGCTTGTATAAATTTCTAAGCTTGCCAAAGTGAATACAAAATAAGTCTGGCAAAAATGTCCCTAGATATTTTCTTCTCAAGCACAGAATGTCCAAAGGGATTTGCTAATTGAATTGTTACAGGCATGGCTGAGCAAGTTAAGTACTGTGGTTCTATGTATTCAGGGATTAACTGTGTTTCATTATGTCAACTAAGACTGATTGCCAAAAGAGGAATGTGTGTCACAGTGTAAAGCATTTGGTCTCCATGGGAGTTGGTACACTGCTGATGTAGTGATAATTGAAGTTTACAGGCAAGGCCACTATGTTCTTACTTTAGTGGAGAAATTTATAATGAATAGGAATCCAGAACAGGGCTGTCTTTATTCATGATCACTTAATTTCCAAATGAATGTGATAATTGCATCAAGAATAATATTCAGTATTTTGATTGATGCTTAGAAACCAAACCCAGTATTAGAAGTAGGTGAAAATGAATACATAACTTTGTTTTTGTTGTTTTTCTCTTGGGGGCAGGGTCCAACCTAGGGCCTCAGATATCATAGGCAAGTAATCTTCCATTTGAGCTGCAGCCTCAGCTTCATATTATAAACATTTAGTTAAGCCTTAACATACTAGGAGCTGAGAGTTACATGGAGAATATAAGTTAGACATGCATATATAAACAGTTCTTACACAAGGAAAGTATTTCCAGAAAAGTTAACAGGTACTGCAGAAACTAATGTTTTCAAAGGAAAGTGGTGATTCAATATAATTGTCTCTATACAAGTTCTTGTTAATTCATAATTATTATAGGCAAGATGAGAGATAGGCACTAATAGGAGGTGATTAGGTCATAGTGGAAATTTTTTACATGAAGCGACAATTACTGTTTGGTGTGAAGGAGTTGGTTATTAGTTCTGAATTACAAGATGATTATTACAAGGACAGATTGTATACAAAACAAGGCCAATGAAGGAAGCTATGGAGTTGGCTTGGTCTAGCTGGCTTGAGAGGCATGCAACATTAAGTTTCGTTCAGGTTACAGTCCATGTGTCCTGGGGTACAATGTGTCTTTCATTTCCTGAGGGAATGATGCACTCCCTCAGGCAGTGAAATGTTCAGGCCAGTTTGTTTTTCTCTGTATGTTTCCTTCATAGTCAAGGAAGCAATGAAACTTGACAGGAAAATTGGTCTTAGACATTAGTCCTGTGTACCCTGTGTAAGTTGCAAGTGTCATTGTATCCTGGCAACTATAACTGTATTGATCCTGGCAATTGCCATTAAGTTCTGTGTCTGATAAAGGCATAGAAAGTCTGATTTCTCTATTAAAATTGTGGCGGCCTCAGTTGTGCTGTGGTTTCTCCAGCTGAGCAGATTTAATTCTTCCCAGTGATGTTAGGGACCATGTCCTCGTAATTTCAGAGCAGGTACCTACAGGCTACTGTGTGCTGCTCTCCTTTGCCTGTGCTTGTCTTCCTTCATCTCCTTTGCCAGGCATGAAACAGAAAGAGACATTCACAGATGCTGAGCGCAGCTGTAACCATCCCCCTAGGTCTTGCAGATCCCCAACAATGAGCCCGAATACAATACATTATTTTCTTTATAATTACTTAGACTTATTTATTCTAATAGAGAAAGTAAGTACACTAAACTATGAAATTTCTCTTGATCCTCAATGTTGTGTAACAAATCTAGCATTTTGTTTTCCTTATAAGGCTCAGTTTTGTTCTCTATCTGATTTTACTTAATTTATGTCATATTGCTATGTTCTACCATAAGACTCACATTGTTTTTGGCGTGTGTGTGTGTGTGTGTGTGTGTGTGTGTGTGTGTGTGTGTATTGAGAGTTAATGTACTATTCAGATAAGAATATTTGTTATTTGTTTGGAATTGTTATTTGTCTTTGCTTTCTATCAAAGACCAATGTGTTCGATCTTTTCTAAAATGCTCTGTGCCGTAGGAATAAATGCTGTACATTTAAAAAGAATTTTGTCTACTATATTTCTAATTAAATAAAACACAATATTGGAGTAGATGTTAGTAAATAACTTTTTATTTTGGGATATTGGTCCATATAATTCAAAACAGAATGTAGAAAAGAAACATTTCTTAAACAGTTAACTTAAATGATGGTATTTTGGGTGTAACTTTGAAAGAAATAGCTACTTAAGCAAATAAATAAATTAATTAATTAATTAATAAATACTGAAGAAAATTTACTTTATATCCAAAGAATATGTCCAACAATATGTCAAAAATAGAATATGTCAAAAAAGGTAATTTTTCTGATGTCTGCAAAGGAATGTTGGTAGCAATAGCAACAACATAGAGATTCACTCCCCAGTAATAAAGGAAGGCAGCAGGCAAAAACAAACACATTTCCTATTTCCCTGGAATTGCTTATATTTGCATATCATTGATACCCAATGGTTGATACCCTCTGAAAACCATTGATGGAATCCATGTTAACCCTTCCAGGAAATTCTTTTTCAATCCCACACAAAAGCAGCTCTAGGTTCCAGATATAGTCAAGTAGACAAGCAAGATGAGGCATCATAGTTACCCTTTATTTTTCTTTTTTCTTTTTTTCATGTGCAAGAAACACTAATTTCTATAAAAGTAACAGCAATCACAAAGTTTCTCAACTGTCATTTCCAACTGGTACTATGTCTGTTGCTTACTCATTGTATAGATCATGTACATGGTAACCTCTCATCTACCTCTCCTATTTCATTTAGTTCTGTATTGATGATAATCATTGTTTTCTTATCTACTAAAGCACACTACCTCTATTTATTTTAAGGTGCAGAATTTTAATTTTACAGGTGTCTGGAAGATGCTGCGCAAACACTCAATTAAAAATATCACAGATATTTCTGACTTTTTGAGGCTTTGGAATTCCCTAATTTATTTTGCTCAGAGAAGTGGTGAAATATCTTGATGTGAAGAGGTTTACTGTGGGCTCTTCAGGGAAATAAAAATGGGTTTTGGGAGCTCTTATGTGTACTGAATACTTTCTGGTTGTCATAGTGATAACCTCTATGTGCACATTTGGTTCAAATCTCCAAGGTGAGGAAGCATGGGATCTATATAGAATTTGGAGACTGAATGCTAGGGGGAATTTTTTAAAATAATCTTTCTTATAGTAGATGCAAGGAATGTAATAAATATGCTCTCAGTTCATTAAATCAGTCAAGGTCTTAAGCTATATTGCTAATATTTTTTCTATTTAGGTAAGTTGGCAGTTAGAAATAGAAAGGATTCTCTACATGGCTTCTCTATCCCCTAATTATGTTGTCTGTCCTTATCATTTACCCTCCTTAAATATTTCTCAATGCATAATTAAATTACTTCCAATTAAGATAAGAACTTTTAATGGATGTAACAAAACCCAAGGGACAGTCTTCATAAGATGACTTTGTTTCTGTCTTTGAAAATTTAGTCTCACAAGAATTACATTGATTTCTCAAAATAACCTAGACATCGTTTAATGTTTTTACTACCTCTAAACAGAGCTGCAAGAGCTATAAGGTTTCACCATGGGTTCAGCATGGGTTTTAGACAATTAGAAACTGATTCCCTCAAGGACCCATCTTTCTCACAGTGGCAAACATGCAGTCATCCATCCTAGCACTTACAAAAAGATTCAATTGTCCCAGGTCCAACTCAAAAGTTCAAAGTCTCTCTGTAAGACTTTGAAACCCAAGGAAATTATATATTGATGACCCAACAATGGAAAAAGATAGGCAGAAACTCATTACTGGACACAGGAGAAAGTGACATGGTGCCAAGGACAATTCCTGAATAACTTTGGATCCCAACAGGAAAGGTGTTCACAGTTCAAACCTGATTATCATTCTTATCAAGTTTCACAGTTTGGACAAACTCTTAGATATAAATCTCTTAAGTATCAGCAGGCCGACTCCTTCATTGCTGAATTTAGTTATAATTCAGTGATCTTGTGTTGACATTACATATTAGTGTCAAAACATGTTTTATGAGAGGAATGTCCTGCTGAAGGATCTTAATCTTTGGGGGCCCAAGTGGTAGATCTGCCTTCTTCTGTTGGGTCTTTGATAATATTATCAATTTCAAAGCTGGGAGGAGCTGTACCTAACTCAAAGCTCTTGCAGTTTGGCGGCTTCTAGAATTGGCATCTCAAGAATGTACCTCCAGGGTTGTGTCACTTACTAAGCTTGGATGTGCTTGAATTATAACTGAAAAAAAAAAAAAAAGAATTTCGTATCAGGGTGAGATAGACTGGGGAAGCTTTTGTCAATAATAACTTTTTGTCTTCATGATACTGGTGCTTTGAACTACTAACAGGAAGCTGAGTTTCTATGATCTCCAAAATGTCTCCATGATTTCATACATTTTTAGCTTTTGTAATTAACAGTTAAAGTAAAAAAGGTATGATGTGTTATGTAGCTTCTCCAATGAAATTTAAGTGTTATTTGTTTGAAGACTTTGTCAGTGGGGTATTAGAGATTTCTAGAAGTTTCTTAGTGAATTCATACTCTATTATTCAGAAAGATGTTATTTGTTTGAGACAGTTTCTCACTTTATAGCTTCATAAAAGTTAATAAATAGTTCAAGATATCCTCAAACTCATAGATACATTCTGCCTCAGACATATGCACACTAGTATCACATCAGTGACCCATCATAACAACCCTGGTAAGCAACATTTTTAATATATTTATTTTAGAAGGTTCATTTATATAATATATCACATTTTCTATTTTAATTCTATTTAATTAGCTCCATATTTACATTGCATCTTGAATTTATTCTATATAATATATCACATTTTCTATTTTAATTCTATTTAATTTGCTCCATATTTGCATTGCATCTTGAATTTATTATTTTATTTTTTATCATGCTTTGAAATAGCAGAAACAGACAATATTTTAAATGACAGGGCATTGATATTGCTTACACTCTTGAAAGAAGTAATATAGATTTCTAAAACTGTATTAATTTTGGAGGTTGGAGTCTTATCGTGGTTAACACAAACTGACACAAACTGTTATGACACATTCATTTTATGGGGTTGTTTTACATTTTTCTACTGCTCGCTAGAGAGTCAGATACATCTGGCAACTCATTTAAGTCAGCGACATTTATTAATCACTTCCCATTATTTCGGTTATGATGTATGAAGGCTTTCACACTGGTGAGATTTCAAAAGTATCTAAAACTGATGAGTCCCATTTCCTCATTTGAAATCTATTATGAAATGCTCTCCTGAGAACACAGCCACCTGTGTCCTGTTAGCAGCTTCTGGTCATCTGGAGTTCCTGAGTGGAGAAACGAAGTTTTCATTTCCTTGAGCTACTTATTCATCAAGAAGCCCTTCACCAAACTTGGACTAGTTGGTATTATTAATACATGTATTTTTATTGTTTAATAATTTGTCTTGATAGGTTTGTCAAATGTTTAACTACTTGAAATCAGGAATCCAAGTATTCTATCTCTATATTTATATCATCATGATCACCTATCTATCCTCTATCCATCTGTTTAAATATACAATATCCTCTGTTTAAATATACAAATCAAATGAGGAAAATTGATAATTGATCTCAGTTTTTCAAACCACTATATTTATCCAAGAATAAATTTGACTATGATAATCATAAGAGGGAAGGTCTAAGGAATACATTGTCATAGAAGAATGCAAATCCATATCACATTGTTTTGAAAATATTATTCTTTTAGACATAAAACAAGATATACATGAAACAGAAATAGATTATATAATATTTTGTTCTGTAGCTGTGAGGCTGACTAACAAGCGGTATATATTCTTGTTTTTTCTCTTCCAATATTTGGTTTATTATATATTTATGACAAAATGATGTCACCAAAAGAGATTTAAATAAATAAATTGAATGAAATATTTCAGGAAAGTAATTTCTAGCTCATAAATCTCCAAATACTCAACACATAGATTTCACATTCTTCCTTTTTATAACCAATGTCAATACTTTTCACATGATCAATTAAAATATTTAGAAAATGTTTTCGGCTGGCAATTACGGAGATGTGTTGTAGAACTCAAGTATAAGCTAAAATATCTTTAAAATACTAGAATTATTAGATGTCCTTTGGGTAGAATGTATACCTAAAACAACATAATTTTAGCATAATATATTTTTTTACTTTTCTCCTTCCTAAGGCCAAGAAGCAACATAGATAGGGTTTTCTTTAAACTCAGTGTACTAAATGCCATTTTAGGAAAGCTGCAAAGATATGAAACATGAAGTGTAGGCATAATAGCAGTAGCAGGCAGGACATGTGTTTTCTGTATTGTAGGAGCAAAAGATCAATCGACAGGAAATGGTTCAGGATATAAAGTCTCATGGCTCATCTCAATTAATGCACTTTCTCCACTGAGGTACTTTCTTAGGGATCCATAACTGTGACAAACAGCACCACCATCTGGGAGACAGATACTCAAAGACCTGAGTCTTTGGTGGATATTTCACATTTCATACAGAACACATGGATATATATATATCACTCGGTTGTTAATAAATTATCACCAGTACTACTTACTTTATTTTATTATTCTGTTACTTACTGTATTATGCCTATGTAAAGCATGCCTTTTGCAAAATTCATTTTTGTCATCTATAGTTTATGCATTATAAGTCACTCCGGTACAAAGTTACTCACATTGCTTATGAATTTGATTTACCAGTTGCTTGAACTAAATTAACTACAATTGACTTATTCTCTTAAGCCTTTCCAAAACTACACATTCAGAGTGTTCCAGTTACAGAGTATAAAGATGGCTGTGCCTAATTGTTTGAAAGGTCAGAAAAATCTGCTATCTGAAATAGAAGCAATAATTCAAGGTAATTGGATATGCATAGCCATCTGGACTAGAGATGATTTATAAATTAGATAGGAGTGACTTATAAATATGTTGACAGTAGTTCTTCTCTAAAATACACGGACTCACCCGCCTCAGGTAGATGGTAAAGTTATAGTGACAGAAATGAATTCCTCCACTTGAGTAGACCTTAAGGCTAATTAGGTGATGCCTGCTTATCTCCAGGAAGTGCCAATATTGAACCAATAAGAATATCTTTAACCGTTGTTTGGTTAATAAAACACATAAAGGTACTTTGAGTACTTTCATTTTATAATTTCTAAAGTAATAATCTTAATAAATCATTTAATAAATAAGTTACTTAATACATCAAATGTAGTTCACAATAGAATCCTTTTGACAGTATTGTTTGATGTCTTATATACAGAAAATGCTGAAAGGAAGTGTAACAGTCCCCACTCTTCTTGTAAAATTCTACCTGTATCTACCTCACTGCAGTGCTTTTTCAAGATTGTCTTCAAAACCGAATGATAACAGATTTATACAAAAGTTTAGTATGTAATGACCTTTTTCAAAAAAAATGCAATATTTAAGTAGAATGGATACTACAATCGTGTGTTTTTTCATGCAATTGTTTGTAAGATTGAATGGTGAACAATTGGATCTTAGTTCAGGAAGTACCTTCCCAGAAATCTTCTTTTAATTGATTGTCTGCCTCTCATTCATACAGCCCTGTGCAATAAAAATAGTACCTAGCAACTTCTTTGATTTATCTATCAGAAATTCAGAACATGGTCTAAAATAAATATCTGGAAATATATCAACTTAATGAAAAATTCTAAAATACTAATTTAATGTTATAAATGTAGAGGTTTCAAAATCTATTTGGCCTTAACCAGCATAGTACACCTGAAGCAATACAGCTGTGCATTGTGTTGGGAATTGTGTACCTTTATTATTATTATTATTATTATTATTATTATTATTATTATCATACTTTTTTATTTTAAACTTATCTTTTAGGATTGAAATATATTACTATCTTCACAATATTTTTTCTCCCGCCCATCCCATATGCCCGAGCTGATCATTCAAGAAATTCCCAAATGTTTGAAACATGTGTGTACATCCTGATGTTTACAAAGCATATTTACACATGCTGTTTACACAGATAAGAGGTCGTCATAAAGTAGAGAAAGCAGTACTAGCGTATGTAATACGTTCACTAGTTCACCTAGAGTACAAGTCTCCTGTACTTCTAAACATAAGGCCAGATGGTGAAGAACAGATCTTCAATACAAATCTGCCTACAAATTTCATATTCAACCATAAAACTAAGATAAATTTTAATTCATTGACAGAAAGTCTTAGTTTCATATAGTGCTAATTATGATACTTTCTGTCTAAAGTGAGACATTTTTAGATATATTACTGACCTTTATGTGTCTTCATATATATATATATATTTTTCTTTTTATCTAACAAAAAATTAACCATGGACATTTTAAAAATATAATGAGGTTTTTGTAACAAGAGCTTAAGTATCTCAGAACAAAATTATTCAACGAATTTTGGTAAGATACTATTTCTGTCAGATTCTCAGGGGTACTTTTGTGTATTTGACCATAATACCCTGTTTCTGGACAGTTATAAGAGATATCACACTGTGTTATATTTACAAAAGGTTCTTTACAGCCCAGTATGATTTTATTTTAAGTTTGAGGCCCTTTGTAGATCTCAGAATACATTCACCACTAGTGGGATTTTTTTGCAACCTGGTTTTTAATGTTTAACCTAATATGTACTTGCTTTCTTAGATGTAACTATTCTTAGTTACATCTAAGAAACATCTCCCTGTCGTTTTTTTCCCACATACAGTAAATACTTCAGATTTATTTTGGATATCATTGTGAAAAATCATCTTATCTAAACCAGAATGTTTATTTGGGATGTTTATCTTTTCCATATATTCCTTGCTACTATATGAAAGCCATCTCCTTGCTTCAGGATTCATATCACTATTGTTTGTAAATTCCTTTAACCTGCCACCCATAGCTGTCTTATGTCATTTCAAGCTTTTTGCTCATATTAACTTCAATATTCTTCTGGCGTCTCCTCAGTCAGAGCAGGCAAACTGATGGGCTATTGTAGATTAAATATGTTCATTTGGTTGCAAGCTATTAGCTACCTTAAGAATATAGTAGAACACTTAGTAGGTGAACGTTTCCCAAAAGAAGTTAATGGCTTGATTTTTACTGTTCTGTAGCTCAGTCCAACTTTCTGATTACACATTGCTTCCTGATAAAGATGTAATGTGACTAGCCACAATATCTTCGTTGCTTTCACCCACCTATTCTACTCCATGCTAGACTACATTCTTCTGGAACGCTCTCAAAATAGCTCTTTCTCCCTTTAGTTGCTTTTTTCCTAGGTTTCATCACAACAAGACAGTAACTGGGAATAGGCAAAGATTTTGCCTGTGGAAAACTTGCTATGAATATTTTTTTTAATATATCACGGCTTTTAAATGTTATCCTTTTCTAAATGCAAGCACATTCTTAATAATGTTAGCTCTGTATGAGTTGGAGTTATTTAGATATTGACTATTTATTCTCAACTTTATTCTGCAGAAAATCAGTAAATACACTTTGTTTTTAATATAAATATTACATTATTTTATTAACATAAATATTGTATTATTTTTATTCAAAAACTTTATATTTATGAATACAGAAAAAGAGATAAAGTAAGTAGTTAAGTAAATATTTGTATGAATGTGCTTATTCTTTTGCATGTGCATATATATTTACACAATATATAAAGAAATTCTGCATATTTTTATCACTGTAGCTAAAACTCCAAATTCACCCCTAGAGTTATTCTGTTCTTACACATCATATTAATAAAATCTCATTTATTTATTTATTTACTAATTTCCCCATCCTTATCTCTAGTGCCTGTAATTGGCATTTTCTCTCGTTGCAGCCTTCTGGGTAAGATACTCAACCTAGAAGAGGCTTGTTGAAAGTGCTCATGAGAAGTTCACCTATTACTCCATTTGGAAGAATTCAGAAGGAGTGTATGCTAGAATGTAACAGCAGCATCAGCTTTCTGCAAAGAGAGAACACCTGTAGCACACTGCATTTCTCCGTCTTCTATTTCATGCACGGTAGCTTTGCAAACAGTACTTGAAACCAATCACACATAATATGGTAGGGAATGGTAAATAGTGTCCCAATTATATATTTACATTTTCATTTTGTTTTTAATCAGGTATGTTTCAGAATGGCTTCTCAAATGGATTATTGGATATTCACGGAAAATGGCAGTGGGGAATGTGAGCAGCAAATGGTGCTCATAAACACTCTTTCCATCCATTCTGCTACACACAAAGCAGTGCTATGGGAGGAAGCAGAGCCAATGCAAATCATGACTAAGTTTTACATTGATAGACTATGTGTGCTTATATTCTATTTATTATTTTCTTTGTTTTTACTTTTTTATGCTTGTTTCATTTATTTATTTATTTATGTTACATTTTGAGGGATGCCTCCCTCTCCTCCCCTTACCACCCTCCCACAGTTTCTGTCCCCATTTCCCTCGCATCTTCTCCCATGAGAAGGAGGAGGTGCCCCATGTACTTCTGTGGATACCAACCTATCCTGACACATTGCATCCTTGTAAGACTGGGTAATCCTTTCCCACTGAGGCCAGAAGAGGCAGCCCAGTTAGCAGAACAGGATACACAGGCAGGCAACAGAGTCAGGGACAGCCCTGCTTCATTGGTTTGGGGACCTGAATGAAGACAAAGCAAAACTACTACATATGTATGGAAAACCTAGGTCCAGCACATGTATTCTCTTTGCTTGGTTGTTCCTTCTCAGGAAGGTCCAAAGAATTCAGGTGAAGTTCTGTCCCTCCTGAGTCCCTCAATCCTTTCTCCAACTCTTACATAAGACTTCTGGAGCTCCATCGAATGTTTGGCTGTAGGTCTCTTATTCAATCAGCTTCTGGGTGGAGCCTCTCAGAGTACACTTACGCTAGGCTTCTGTCTGCCAGCTTAATAAAATATCATTAATAAGGTCAGGCATTGGTTCTTACACATGGGTTATGTCTTTATTTGAGCTAGTCTTTGGTTGGCCAGTCCTCTAGTGTCTGCTCCGTCTTTGTCCCTGAAAGGGTGCTGGATTTTGTCAAAGGCTTTCTTAGCATGTAAAGGAATGATCTTCTTTTTTCCTTTCAATTAATTTATATGGTGAACACTATTGATGTATTTTTGTATATTGACCCACCCATGAATATGTGGGATGAATCCTACTTGATTATGGTTTAAACTCTTTAATGCATTAGATTCTAGATTCTGTTTACAAGTATTTTATTGAATATTTTTGCATCAATATTTGTGATGGAAATTTTTTCTGAAATTCTCTTTTTTTGTTGAGTCTTTGTGAGTTTGAGGGATCAATGTGACTGTAACCTCATAAAATGAGTTTAGCAGTGTTTCTACTGTTTCTATTTTGTGAAATAGTTTGAGGAATATTGATATTAGCTCTTCTTTGAAAGTCTGGTAGAAGTCTGCATTAAAACTATCTGGCCTTGAAGTTGTCTTGATTGGGAGACTTAGTGACTGCTTCTATTTCCTCAGAGGATATAAGTTTATCTGATCTTGATTTAACTTTGGTAAGTGATATCTGTCTAGAAATTTATCCATTTTATTTATGTTTTCTAATTTTGCAGAATGCAGGTTTTTGAAGTAAGGCCTAATAATTCTTTAAATTGCTTCAATGTCTTTCGTTATGTCTCCTTTTTCACTTCTGTTGTGTTAATTTAGATACTGCCTTTCAGTTAGTTTGTCTAAGGGCTTGTCTATTTTGTTGATTTTTTTGGTTGACGGTGCTCTTATGCTTGCCTTTAGTCATCTATTGTTTTGTTTTTTTGTTTTGTTTTGTTTTGGTATTGGCATGCTAGTTCCTGATGGCAGCAGGCCTCTGGGTCTGCAGATAAAACTTGTTGGCTGGGGAGGCAACAAGCCTTTTACTGAGGCAGAAAGTGCTAATAGTCCTTAATGGACACTGAGATTGCAGGTAGAACTTTTTGTCCGGTGTGGTAGCAGTCTTCCCAGGCAGCATGCAGAGTTGTGGTCCCTGAGTGATGCAGGTATGTGGGATTGTATATTGATAAGTGGAATGGAAGATGGAGTGCATAGGAGACAGGGAAGACTCATGGATTCTGTGCTTTCTGGGGGACGCAGTGGACAGGGAACATAGGCATAGTTTTCCTGGCTGGCAATAGGTCGCCATATATTCAGACAGAGCTTTAGCAGGGCAGTGGAAAGCATAGAGGATAGGGCAGAATTTGCAGCTGCTGAGTTTGTGTGGAGAGCCGCCAGACAGAGAATTGGGATAGTCATCTGTTAGTCCCTTATGACTGCAAACTTCTAGGGTTTCAGGTAGAGGTATGAACTAAAAGATGGAACACAGAGGGAACAGTGCAGAACACAAGACTGCTGGGCTTGCTAGGAGACCCAACATGCAGGGAATTAAGTTGTAGGGAACTCACCTGGTTATCTTGGATGGCTGCAGGAATCGGGGATACAGGACAAGTTGTTTCTTCATTTGTTTCAGTAGAATTCCTGCTCCTCTTAGCATGTAAATTTTTCTTCTGCCAAACCTTAGAGAAACAATAAGTAATTAGAAACAGTGTTGTTATAATTTTATGATTGTCTAAATTACAGAAACTATTAATTTAGAATAAAGTAAATATCTCGATTCAATACAAAATCTAATTTAAACAAGAAGTCTATGTTTCAGCTCCAGCAAGCAGCCTAACTTGTTAACTGTGGCTATGTGGTTTTGGATTTAGCATCAAGCACACAAGGAAAGGATCATGTATCTTTCTGTGTGTGACTAAGTAAGCTGCTGAGGTGAGGTGTGTGTCATGGATGTCTCTGCATGCCGCCCTAGAAATGCCATTGCACAAAGCTGTGAAAGTTCATCATGAATTGCTCTGGAGAACCCAAAATGTTGGAGATTCCAGAGTCATGGGGCATCTTCCTAGTAAAGCTACTAAGTAGAAATGGAGCAAGTGAAAAAGAAAGAACTGTGCCGTAGTTTACAACAGTGAAGTTGGAGGTATGCAGAGTGTTTCAATGACAAAGGTGGAGTTGAAGGTTGCTAACTGATCTTTGGTCTTGTTTCAGTTTGCCATTTGTTCACTCTGTTACCTTTCCTCCTCTTTGGGGTGGTAATATATATTCTATGCCATTATATGTTGGAAATATATAATCTATTTTTCCATGATTATTTTATAGGGGGTTACAGTTAAGAGATCACCATGAGTTTTTAAAAAAAAATACTTTGAATTTTCAACTTGTAAACAGTGACAATGTAACAAACTAGGGGTGTAGATTTTCAAATGGAATTAAATGTATTTTTTCATTCTGATATTGTTACAGGCTTATGGGGACCAGGGAATTAGAATGAGGAGATTTGGATGAAAAGAGCACTTATAGGCTCATACGGAGTTTACTGACTTAGATATGGACTTGTTGGAGAAAGTGTGTCACTGGGGTTGGGTTTCTGGTTTCAGATACTCAGGCCAAGTCCACTGTCTCTCTCTTCCTTCTTCCTTCCAAGGATTCAGAAGTAGAACTCTTAGGTGCCTTCCTACTGCCTTGTTTTCCAGCATTCTGTCATGTTTCCTGTCAGAATGATAATGGACTAACATTCTGAAATGTAAGCTAGACATAATTAAATGCTTTCCTTTAAAAAAGTTGCTGCCATCATGTCTCTTCACAGCAATGGAACTTTGTCTAAGACACACTTGTAACATGATTTCAGTAATTACATGAAACTAAAGCATCAATTTTAATGTCTTTAAGCTGTGAAGTTCTGTTATCATATTGTTTTCTAAAAGATATCTACCAAGAATCCCCTTAAATAAGTCAGAAGCTATATATAAGATTTCTTTCTTTTTTAAAAATTTTTATTTTCTATATTCTATGTTTACATTCCAAAGGCTTTCTCCTTTCCCAGTTCCACCCACCATACGTCCCATAATTCCTCTCCCACCCAACTATTCCCCAATCATTCGCCCTCCCCCCACAGTTTCTCTACAAAACTGGATCCAATCTTTACAGGCCCAGGGTCCTCTCCTTTCTTCTTCTTGGGAATCATTTGACTTGCTAATTGTGCCTTGAGTATTTAGGGCTTCTGGGCTCATTAATATCCACTTATCAGTGATTGTATTTCATGTGTATTCTTTTGTGATTAGGTTAACTCACTCAAGATATTTTCCAGGTCTAACCATTTACCTACAAATTGCATGAATTCATTATTTTTAATTGCTGAGTAGTATTCCATTGTATAAATATACCACATTTTCAGTATCCATTCCTCCTTTGAGGGATATTTGTGCTCCTTCCAATTACTGGCTATTATAAACAAGGCTGCTATAAACATAGTGGAGTATGTGTCTTTATTGTATACAGGGGAATCCTCTGGGTATATGCCCAGGAGTGGTATGCCAGGGTCCTCTGGAAGTGACATGCCCAATTTTCTGAGGAACAGCCAAACTGATTTCCAGAGTGGTTTTTACCATTTTGCAATCCCACCAGCAGTGGAGGAGTGTTCCTCTTTCTCCACATCCTCCCCAGCACTTGTTTTCTCTTGAGTTTTTAATCTTAGCCATTCTGACTGGTGTGAGGTGGAATCTCAGGGTTGTTTTGATTTGAATTTCCCTGATGACTAATGATGTTGAACATCTCTTAAGGTGTTTCTCAACCATCCGAATTTCTTCTGGTGAAAATTCTTTGTTTAGCTCTGTACCCCATTTTTTTTGATAGGGTTATTTGGTTCTTTGCTGTCTAACTTCTTAAGTTCTTTGTATATATTGGATATTAGCCCTCTGTCGGATGTGGGGTTGGTGAAGATCTTTTCCCACTTTGTTGGTTGTCATTTTGTCCTTCTGACAGTGTCCTTTGCCTTGCAGAAACTTTGTAATTTTATGAGGTTCCATTTGTCAATTCTTGATCTTAGAGCATAAGCTATTGGTGTTCTCTTCAGGACCTTTCCCCCTGTGCCTATGTCCTCCAGGTTCTTCCCAAGTTTCTTTTCTAATAGATTCAGTGTGTCTGGTTTTATGTGGAGGTCCTTGATCCACTTGGAGTTGATCTTAGTGCAAAGAGATAAGAGTGGGTCAATTCGCATTCTTCTGCATGTTGACCTCCAGTTGAACCAGCACCATTTGTTGAAAAGGCTATCTTTATTCCATTGGATGGTTGTGGCTCCTTTATCAAAGATCAATTGACCATAAGTCTGTGGGTTAATTTCTGGGTCTTCAATCCTATTCCATTGATCCACTTGCATGTTGCTGTACCAATACCATGCAGTTTTTAACACCATTGCTCTGTAATACTGTTTAAGGTCAGGGATATTGATTCCCCCAGAAGTCCTTTTATTGTTGAGAATAGTTTTAGCTATCCTGGGTTTTTTGTTGCTCCAGATGAATTTGAGAATTGCTCTTTCTAGATCTATGAAGAATTGAGTTGGGATTTTGATGGGGATCGCATTGAATCTGTAAGGATATTTTATCCAACTACTTTATTTTTAACTATATTATCTCTAATATCAGATAGAACTCCCCATAGACTATCAGATTCTGAGAGCTGTGTTAAAACAAATATTTGGAAATTCAGTTTTAAAAAGAAATATATCTATAGCTATGTATACATATATATATATATGATATAAAGAAGCAATTAATATAAGTGTACACATACTTTGTGTTCTTTCTTCTAAGTATATGTTTGTATGCCTTCAAGGGAAAACAATTTTGTGCAAATAATTCAAGTTCTTCCACTTAATTAACAATAAATTCTAACAAACAAACTTACTTATTCTTAAGATAAAAGAGCTTTACAAGAGTGTTTTATGTCTTTATGTCTATGGGATTCATCATGAGAGTTTATAAACGTATTTAAAATGTATACAGTTTTTTTGTGAGCAGAGGCCAGAAGTGGGTGCTTTGTTCTTAAAGATCTAGACCCGAAGGACCCCTGGTTTGCTATGTGTTTGCCAGAATCAAAATTTGTTTCTACTTATTAGGCTGTGAACACTGCTAATCACTGAGCTATGTCTCCAGAATTTTGAAGAAAAACTACTTTATGCTATCATAACTGTGTATTGTTAGTATTCTTTCTTTAAGTTCTGCAGATTGTGTACTGGCATATTGTAATGCTAGGCAGGCCACAAGAAAATTATAATCTTGGACTTTTAATAATAAAATTTCTTACTTTATACTGAAATTTTCATTTTATACATTGGTATGTGCTCTTGGACAAATATTCCATGTAATTCTAAAAGTGCTATGAATTTAGATAAAGGTTATGAGCACCCTTCCTCCATGACTTTATCACATCTTTTAGATATTAAAAGCTAGATATGTGCAGCTCTAAAAATAATGTATTAAGTTATTAATTTCTTTAGATCTTCAAAGCTTTATAGATTTTCTTTGTAACACAATCCCTAGCTAATGTATCCAGGCTTATTATAGTCATTCTTCTGAGGTGGCATTAAGCCTGAAAACTTTAAATTAATACTTCATTGTCGCAAGTTCCTTAATATTTCTAACACTTTTGAAAGGATAACTGCTATGAAAGAACAAAGCTCCTACATTCATTAAAATGATTTTGTAAAGTACCAAAGTAAGATTTCATCCGGTCTTAGATTTTTCCAGTAAAGTAACCTATGTCCTTCATGTTCTTTATAAATGGTGAGTTTTCTGACACTGTTCTATTTAGGATTCACCATTACAGGAAAACTATTTATTCCAATCTATTGCTCAGAATTTGATCGTGGCCAGAATGTTTCAGGTATAATTCTATGAAATATATGAATATGTATGTCATTTATATTTTCTACATATTTGTTATTTTTCCTATTGGGAATCATTGGACCTAAATGAAACTTAATATATTAAATTCAAAAGACAAAATTGCAAACTACAATAGAATTTTGGTATCTGTATTTCATGCTTTTTAACATTTAGTTCTAATAGTCATTGTTTTCTGGCCTGATGGTTAGACTATTTTAAATCAGCACTGTGCAGCTTCTCACCTTATATTGCAATTCAAATCCTGGTCATGGCATCATGAAATCTCATGGGAGTTTATTGCAAGAGCTTCAAAATTTGGCACTCCTGACATTATCTTAAAAACTATGTCCTTCTCTTCTTTACACAGAGCCTCTAAATTAACCGCCAGCTATGACTTGTGCTTCTCTAGTCTCCCCAACGACTGTAACCTGAATCATATGTTTTACTATTATCATTCTCTGGAGTTCATTTTAAGACCTGGTAACCACTGAGCACTTGGATTCCTCTGCCAAGGATTCAGCAAGTACATTTTATCCACTTTATCCAACAGCTCCATCTGGGTTGTCCTAGTGACTTTTATAATGAAAACCATGGAAAATAGTTATCCAATTGTGCCTTAGCAACAATTTGCTTGATATTGCAAGCACTCAGAGCATACTTTCATATGACTTCTCACACAATTGCTCATTTACAGGCTTATTGTGAATCTGGCATCAATAGAGTATGTATCATCAATAATTAGCAATGAAATAATAGACACATGAAAGGGATTTGCTTTTCTCATACATGAAGATCAGGAAATCTAATTCCGCTAATGAAAATACAACCAGCTTTGTGTTTTCATATATTTTATTGTGAACAACCATACAGATTCATTGTCATGCTTCATAGTATGGATTTTGATTGATATTTGAGTTGATTGATAAACCAGAAAACCCATAATATTTACAGAAAAATACATTATCATTTATATGAAGACTTCAATTTGCTAACACTTTTTTCTTTCATAGAATCAAGAGTTTCTATGCTGATAGCATTCAAAGTTTTATTGAGCAATTGAAATTTAATTTTGGTAAACTGAGCAACTGAAGATTTATAGCAGACCAGGGAATGATGTGTTACATCATGAATTTCATATGAAAATAAGTCACAATGGGAAGAAGGTTTTTTAAAACATTTTTTCATTGTTTTCTATTTAAAATATCTAATACAGATTGATAGGAAACACCATGGGCTACTAAATTAAGGAGATATTAAAGAGAATACTGGAAAACCAAAGGAAACCAAACTAAATGTAAGTGGTGATATATCAAAGAGATAAATGTGCTTTAGAATATAAGTAAGGAAGAAAATGGAGATTTTTAATTACAATGAAAATATTAATTAGTATAAGAAAATAAGAATTGATAGAAAATATTTTCTTAAAAAAGGACATTTTTATTTTATATATGTGAGTACACTGTAGCTGTCTTCAGACACACCAAAAGAGGCCATCAGATCCCATCACAGATGGTTGTGAGTCACCATGTGGTTGCTGGGAATTGTACTCAGGACCTCTGGAAGAGCAGTCTGTGCTCTTAACCACTGAGCCATCTCTACAGCCCAAAAAGTATTCTTTTCACAATTTATTAACTAACAACCAGTACATATGTAAGTTAGAGATTAGAGATTTAATGAAAAATGGAAATATTCTCTGCTAAATGACATGTCAGATCATACTAACATAATTTTAGTCTTACATCAATTATTTTATAAGTCAGTTAAGTATACACCTCTTGTTTTTCTAAATTTGACTTTGTGTGTTATGCTCTCCAGATCTGTACTTACTGTATGGATTGAAAATAATTGCAAAAACTCCTTAGTAGCTTCAAGTGTCATGAAATCTCAAGCAATTGATTCTTTGAGATTCTTGTTAAACAAATGGATGCCATTATTTATTATGATTGTTTTTTCTTTGAGCAAGATGCTCTTCCTTTTGTGTGTTTATGTGTCCATCTAATTCATTATTGTCTATACATTTCAAAATCTATCCAGTTTGATCTGGAAGATTTCCCTGAAGAAATATTGTTTTGAACATATTTCCTGGTACATTATAACATAATTCAGGAAAAACATTTGATTAAGCTCTTTGGATGATCACAAATTATTTTTATAGAAATCATATGATAATTGCCATTTATTTTAAATCTTTTTCCAGCCATTTTATTCAATGATTATTTTTCATGATTTTCCTCCTTTTATGTTAATCTTTAGAAAACTTCACACAATGAATTTCACTTATATTTCTGCCTTTCCCCAGTTTTATCAGGTACAACATCTCCTCCCTATGTATTCATCTTCATGACTGATTTGTTTGATACCAACAAAGCATAGTTTGTGCAACATATTGCCTATGGCCATTGGTGGAGAGTAAGCAACACACTAGGTTCCATATTTTAAAACATTCATAGTTATTCTAGCTGGCAAATACAATCATTTTCTTTTAAGCTTAGAGCTTAAACAATTTGACAAAGAGATATAAATATTAAATGCCCTTTACTTATCCCCCAATACAAATCATAGATAAGGCAGTATAATTATTTGTATTTTTCCTATAATTTCCTCAAATTTTGGAAAATGATTACATTGATTAGCATCCTCAGATTAAAAAACAAGTTGAGCTTTTACTATTTATAATATGTGCTCTTTTCAATTTTTGGTGCATTTTGAATAATTATGTTTCCTCCCCAGCCTGAAATTTGAAGTTTCTTACTGTTGAAAAAAATGGAAATTCTTCAGGTTGACTGCTGTACATTAGGATATACAGCATTAGGGTAGCTTGGTACTATGCTCTCAGTCTAGCAAGTTAGGCTCCTTTATACTCAATATAATACTTTGTCTGTCATAAATGTGAAATTATATATTCTGCCATGAACATATTTTTCCTTTAAGTAAATACCACTTCAATCTGAATAATTTTTCTAGGTAGTTTTAGCAAATATAAAATTGATAAATAGAGCTAAAGATTTTCAAATTAAATGTTTTCTTTGACTTTTTAACCAAAACCTGTGTTTTATCATAATTTCATGTATATTTCTTTTGACTTATTTGCATTTATGTAGTGTGGTTTATGTGTGTGAATATCAGATATCCATGTAGTGAGTTTTCTCTAGCTGCTCTTATTTTGCAAGTCACATTTTCCTAATGAGTTTGATTATATTTATTGGCTGCATTGGCTGGTCAATGAATTCTCTGTCCCAGATTCTCCTGTCTTTGTCTCATGATAGTGCTGATATTGCAGGTGCTACAGTTTCATACCACCATACGTACACTTTTTTTTTGCATTTGTACTAGGTACCTAACTATGTTCTCATGCTGTGCATCAAGCATTCAATCCAAACACCTGATTCCACAGCCCAACTTGTCAGAATTTTTATACCTACAACAATTATTCTCATTTTCAAGGACACCAAGATTATATATTAATATTCCATAATTGTTCATTAGCCTGAACACTGAGGTAACAACAGCAATGCTGTCACTGATTATAATTAGTAGTGTAAGTTTTTTTAAATAGTCACGTTGTCTCTAGTCTCCAATACCACTTCTGTATTCATTGTTTATAACATGTCTTCTACTAGTCCTTGAGCCTAATGACAAGAAAATATCTAGATTCCAAAGCATTTATCTTTAGTAATTATGGTTTCACTAATTACTGAGTTTATATTATCCAGCAAGCTAGATATGTCTGCTAAATTAGTGTGAGCATATGCATGCATGACAAATTCACTGGTGTCCCCTTTCTATTCTTCTAGGCTTTCTGTTACCCAACAAATACTGGAAAACAAAAGCATCATTTTCTCCACAAATGTCTTTCTATACCTGATACAAGGGTTTTAAGTTGAAGTATACCATTTATTTAAATACACTTTAATTACCTATGAAAAATAAGTATTCAATGAAACTAAAGAAGACTTCAATTTTTTCATATGGTTGGTTTTTTGAAGTATTTAGTGAAACTGATGAATTATGGTAAGATATTATAGAGAAATATTATAACTGTTCCAAGTATATAAATGAGAAGAATAAATGGCATTTAGAGAATTACTTATACTTTTATAAAATAAACATGTTCAATTGCAAAAGCCTTATCGTGTCTGTATTTATAATTTGACTCAAATAATTGCTCTGTTGACATTCATGGTTTTCTTCATTTATCTTTTAAACAACGTCTATAGTGAATAAAGATTTCACATATATGATAGTTTTTTCATAAACCTGTCTTTAATTTAATAATATGAATTACAAAAGAAAGAAAATCTTATTACTGGGACTTATGGTAGTGCCATTCACTACTATAATATTAAATTTATAAAACAGAAAGTAGAAATTATGTAAATTAGAAGCCCAGAGCAGTTGGGAAGATGTGACCAACTTATCATTTTTTTAAGAGTTCTGAAAATCATGTACCAAAGTACATTTAAGAATCCAGAAGATGGCATGAATCTGAGTAAAGATTTGTTACTGTGTGGACCGGGAGCTGATATCTGCAAAACCTACTAATTCTCCATGTAGAAATATGTCAGTACTTCCAACATTCTTTTTTTTTTTTTATTTTCTATATTCTTTGTTTACATTCCAAGTGCTCTCCCCTTTCCAAGTTCCCCCTTACCATATGTCCCATAACTCCTCTTCCCTCTGCCCATTCCCCAATCACCCCCCTCCCATTTCTCTGTCCTGGTACTCCCCTACAATACTGGATCAAGTCTTTTCAGGACCAGGGCCCTTTCCTCCCTTCTTCATGGGAATCATATGATTTGCTAATTGTGTCTTGAGTATTCAGAGCTTCTGGGCTAATTAATATCCACTTATCAGTGATTGCATTTCATGTGTATTCTTATGTGATTGGGTTAGCTCACTTAGGATGATATTTTCCATTTCCAACCATTTGCCTACAAATTTCTTGAATTCATTGTTTTTAATTGCTGAGTAGTATTCCATTTTAAAAATATACCACATTTTCTGTATCCACTCCTTCATTGAGGGGCAATGGCAGGCAGCAAGGACACATGGTCCACTATGTGCATAGCAGCCTTGTTTACTTCCAACATTCTTAAGAAAAAATAGAAATAGGGATAGTGATAGGTCCAGGATTTTGCAATAGACTTAGTCTAGTATAAACAACTGTGAACCAGAGATCCCAGCTCAAGTAAGTTGAAAGACAAAGACACAGTCTCTGAGAGTCATACAAATGTTGCAGGAAACATGCCCTCACATTAACATAAAGGACTATGCACAAATACACACACATAGAAAAATGACTATTATATATATTTATATATATATATATAACAGTACATATATTGTATTTATATATTATATTATATTATATTGTATTATATTATATTATATTAATTATATTATATTATATTATATTATATTATATTATATTATACTATACTATATTATACTATACTATATTATATTATATTACATTATATATCCCTGTATGAAAGTTCTACAAACTTCAACCAACAATATAAATCTGTCTTGAAGCTTGGTTTTTAGAGACATTTTTCTTTACCTTTGTAAATTTGTGTGAATTTTTGTGAATTTCACCACATTCCCAATCATCTCTCATTCCTTTGTAGCAACACTAAGCCCTGACAACCCTGCTCTCCAAAAGAAAAATCAAATCTTTCTCTGAAAGCAGTGGTGTGTCACATTGAGCCCCCACAGTATATACCCATTTGCCCACATTATTTTTGTTCTCAATCAGTCATTGGTCTGCTTTGAGGCCTGTGGTGTCTTTGCACTATTAATGCTGCATATTTCCCAGGATTACTCTGATGTCCTTGCTCTGCGGCATGGAGAGTCTGCAGCTCTAGGTCTGTAGCACTGTCTCTTCCTTGCACATGTTCCCTTCACCGCAGTTCATGAATGGGTAGATACTAGGGTGGCCCAACTTAAAGCCCTAGATCTGGGCCTGGATGGAAGCTGAGTTGGTCAGCCCATCAGCTTTCCTGCACAAATTCATAAAAGGGTGAGTTCTCCAGAACTAACTATTCCTGCAACTGGCAAGAGGCAGAACATTTTCCAAATCTTCCGCATGTTAAAGACACTGAGGGACAAAGACAGCTCTCTAGTCTGACATAGGTGACAGAGTCAGGGGACAGGGTGACTTCATCCCCTCTTCCTTGCCTCCACCAACTCTCAGAGGCACCAGCTCTACTATACTTATGCCCTCAACTCAGGTCCAAAAGGACATGCATTGTATGTACTCACTAGTAAGTGGTATTAGCCAAAAATGTACAGAATACTTAGGATACAATCCATGGAACTCAAGATGTTTAAAAAGAAGAAGGGCCCAAGGAAGGATGCTTCAATACCACTTGGGAGGGAGAATCAAGCAATTAAAGAAGGTGGTATAGAGGGATGGAAGGATGGTGGGAATCGGGAGGGAGAGGGGAAAAGAAGAACATGATCAGATATGTAGGGTTTTGGAGACAGGAGAGAAGACCTAGCAGAATGAGTGGAAATATGAATCCTCAAGGCATAGGAGGTGGGAATCAGCGAGATCTTAGATGAACTGACCGAGAAGAGTAGGGAGAGGGAACTTGTAGTAGAGTCCACCTTAGTAGAAAGGCAGGGCATCAACTGATGGGATGGGGTTGCCATCACCCAGTCAAAAATCTCTGACCCAGAATTGTTCCTGTCTGAAATAAATGCAGGGAAAAAATGGAGAAGAGATTGAGGGAATGGAGGTCCAGTCACAGGCCTCACTTGGGATGCATCTCAAGGGGAGGCTCCAAGGCCTGACAGTAATATTGATATTATGCTGTGCTTACAGACAGGAGCCTAGCATGGCTGTCCTCTGAGAGGCCCAACAAGCAGCTGAAAGAGACAGATGTAGGTACTTATACCTACATCCTTCAGTCCCTAACTATGGGACTGAAGTAGGTTAAATTAGGGAAAGGCTGAAAGAAGCTGAGGAGGAAGAGTTGTGATCCCACAGGAAGACCAGCACTCTCAACTAACCAGGATGTCGGAGACGTCTCAGAAACTGAGACCAGCCAGGCACCATACATAAGCTGGTCCAAGGCCCCTGACACATGTATAGTAGAGGACTGCTTGGTCTGGGCCCTGTGGAGAAGATGCACCTAACCCTAAAGTGACTTGAGGCTCCTGGGATAGGGAAGGCCTGGCAGGGTGCAGTGACATTCTCTTGGAGAGAGGGGGAAAAGGAATGGGATGAGGAATGGGAGTGGATATCAGGAGAGGGTCAATGACTGAAGTGTAGAAAAAAAGTAAATAAATAAATAAATAAATAAATAAATATCCACAGTGCAGTATTCTTGTATGTCTTCTGTATTTACTTACCAAATACAGTTACAAAACTGCCAAACTGAGGTAAGATCTGTGTGGCATACAAGGCCTTTAGGATACGTATGCACCTTATAAGAGTTTTCCAATGTCAGCCATATTGTATCAGTATAGATGCAATTTAAATAAAAGTATTCTACCAAAACATTTTAGTGAATGCAAAAGTAAAGATAGGTTGGCACTCTGCTCGTCCGCTGTCATCTTGGTGGCCGGTGCTTAGACTGAGCAGGCAGAAACAGATACAGGAGATACCCCAAGCTTAAGATCTCTGGGGACCCGGGCCACCAGCCAGTTATCTAAGAACGGGAGCTTGGCAGAGCAGTGTGGTCCTGTGTTCCAGCAGGGCGTGGGCTCCCTGCCCTGCAGGAGACTCGGCAAGCCACACTCCCCACATCCAGCGGCCACTGCTGGCATCCTTACAACTGTTGGAACTAAGGAGAGCTGAGCCAGGTACCCGTGATATCCAGAACTTGGGATCTTTAGGGCCTCAAGACCACCTGGCAGTGAACCGGGCAAGGCAGGATTCCTGGGCCCCAACCAGGAGTGGGCTCTGCGCTCTGAGAGGTACCCTGCACTCAGTTACTAACAGAAAACAAGGCAATATGTCAGCATCCGAACCCAGTACCCTGACAGCAATAAGTCCCGGATACCCCAAAACACTAGAAAAACAAGATTTGGATCTAAAATCACTGGTCAGGATGCTGATAGAGGAACACATAGGTATCTCTTAAAGAAATACAGGAGAAAATGTATCAAAAATATGAAGCCCTTTCAAGGCAGACAAAAAAAATCACTTAAAGAAATTCAGGAGAATATGGTTCAAAAATAAGGAGCCAATAAGGAGGAAGTACAAAAATCACTTAAAGAAATATAGGAGAACGTGGGGCAACAAGTAGAAGTCGTGAAAGAGGAAACACAAAAAACTGTTAAAGAAATACATGAAAATACAAACAAGCAAGTGGAAGATCTGAGAAAAAACATCCAGGATCTAAAAACAGAAGTAGAAACAACTAAGATATCACAAAAGGAAACAACTTTGGAGATAGAAAACGTTGGGAAGAAAGCAGGGACCATAGATGCAAATATCAACAATAGAATACAAAAAGTAGAAAAAAGAATCCCAAATGCCAAAGATAGCATAGAAACCATTGATTCAACAGTCAAAAAAAAAAAAAAATACAAAGAGCTTGTAACCCAAAACATCCAGGAAAACCAGGACACAATAAGAAGACCAAACCTAAGGATTATAGGCATAGATGAAAGGGAAGATATAGCCTTTTCAACAAATAGTGTTGGTTCAACTGGAGGTCAACATGCAGAAGAATGCGAATTGACCCAGTCTTATCTCCTTGTACTAAGATCAACTCCAAGTGGATCAAGGACCTCCACATAAAATCAGACACACTGAAACTAATAGAAAATAAACTGGGGAAGACCCTGGAGGACATGGGCACAGGGGGAAAGTTTCTGAAGAGAACACCAATAGCTTATGCTCTAAGATCAAGAATTGACAAATGGGACCTCATAAAATTACAAAGTTTCTGTAAGGCAAAGGACACTGTCAGTAGGACAAAACTACAACCAACAAATTGGGAAAAGATCCTCACCAACCCCACATCTGACAGAGGGCTAATATCCAATATATACAAAAAAAACTCAAGAAGTTAGACACCAAAGAACCAAATAACCCTATTAAAAATGGGGTACAGAGCTAAACAAAGAATTGTCACCAGAAGAAATTTGATGGCTGAGAAGCACCTTAAGAGATGTTAAACATCATTAGTCATCAGGGAAATGTAAATCAAAACAACCCTGAGATTCCACCTCACAACAGTCAGAATGGCTAAGATTAAAAACTCAGGAGACATAAGGTCCTGGCGAGGATGTGGAGAAAGAGGAACACTCCTCCACTGTTGGTGGGATTGCATGATGGTACAACTGCTCTGGAAATTAGTCTGGTGTTTCCTCAGAAAACTGGGCATGACACTTCCACAGGACCCTGTCATACCACTCCTGGGCATATACCCAGAGGATTCCCCTGCATACAACAAAGACACATGTTCCACTATGTTCATAACAGCCTTATTTATAATAGCCAGAAGATGGATGGAGCCCAGATGTCCCTCAAAGAAGGATAGATACAGAAAATATGGCATATGTATATAATGGTATACTACTCAGCAATTAAAAATATAGAATTCATGCAATTTGTAGGCAAATGGTTGGATCTGGAAAATATCATCCTAAGCGAGTTAACCCAATCACAAAAAAATACACATGACATTCAGTCACTGATAGGTGGATATTAATGAGCCCAGAAACTCTGAATACTCAAGGCAAAACTAGCAAGTCAAATGATTCCCAAGAAGAAGGAAGGAGAGGACCCTGGGCCTGAAAAGTCTGGATCCAGTTTTGTAGGAGAGTACCAGAACAGAGAAATGGTGGGGTGGTGATTGGGGAATTGGTGGGGGGGAAAGGACATATGGGACTTATGGTGAAGGGGGAACTGGGAAAGGGGAAAGCCTTATAGGATAAATAATTAAAAAAAACAAATAAAGTTAAAAAAATCTGATATCTGTTGCTGTATAGTACAAATCTTCTTCCCTTGTATGAAGAAAAAACAATACACTTATAATTTTTATCATCTTTCAATATCCTATGATAATGTATTAACATAATGTCATGATCATATTGATAATTCATTGAGTATAGTTCATTCTGTGATAGATTATATAGTGAATAGTTGATATTATTTTCTCAGTATTAAAAAGTAACCTAAACATTAAATAATTATTAGAAAAATATCTTATGGTTTACATAAAAAAGTTTCTAGTTTACATGCTCATTACTAGGTTTTAAGGAAAATATAAAAATATTAATGTGGAAAATGGTATTTTTTAGCAACTGTAGTTATTATTAGTTGGCCATATTTTTAAAAATAAAGATTCAGTGAGGAAATACTAATTTTAAGTATTTAATGAATGTCATTATTTAAATTATACATTATTAGCAAATAATGATGCAGACTATTATAGATTTGGATCTGTTATAGCATAGTTTCATCCAAATCAGTTAAATTTAAAGTCAGATGATTACAATATATTCCAAATATAGTCTGACATTTCTCTCCTTAATTTTCCTTCCAATTAACACCATAGATTCCTTCCATTATTTGAAGCTGTTCATTTAGGGATATATTATAAACAATAAATTTCATAATAAAACATTAAGCCCTTATATTAGTCAATGTTCTATTGCTGTGAAGAGACACCATGACCATGACAACTTGTATTAAGTTACCTGGGAATGATTTAGAATGTCAAATACTTAGTCATTTGTCATTATGGCAGAAAGCACAGCAGCAATTAGTTGCACGTGCTGGTTGAATGGTGTTGAGAGTTCTATGCCCAGATAGGCCATTTTCAGGAAGAGAGAGAATGTTGACCTGGAATTTGATGACCCTAAGTCCATTCCCTACTGACCTATTTCCTCACTGAAATGTACACCAAATCCACCAAGACCACACCTCCTAAGCCTTGTAAAATTGTGCTAATTCCTAATGACAAAACACTAAAATATGGGACCCCATGGGAGCCCTTCCTATTAAAACCACTAGAGCCCTGTTTTACAGCAATATAATTTGAACTGTTATAATGTAATTTGAAATATAAGAATATTGAGTTTGAGTTGTGAATAGTTTAATAGCTTGTAAATTATTTCTATTTAATTAAGCAGGTAAAATAGTTCAGTATAGAAGTATACACATTTTGATATTTTCAAGCTATTAGAAATTCTTATTGCAATATTCAAAGGGTAGTCTTTTTGTTATAAATGTTCACATGTCTAAAATTACATCCAATGTTATAAAAAATTATTCATAGCCAATCTGCTGAAAATAATCTTGCCTGTATTTTTATTGTCAACATTCAGGTCATTTACTGTAGCTAATTATAAATTTTATAGGATGTTCAACAGATTTTCCAGGATATTAAATTTGTCTACTTAAAGAAAGAGTGAACCAAAAGTATCTTAGAAAAACTGTTACAGTATCGAGTCCATTAATTTCAATTCAGATTTTATCGTATGTTTTTGAAATAGAGCACACTGTATGAAATGTTTCAGAAAAATTATAATCAATATTATTTCTGGTAGATGTATTACCACAATATAGATTAAAATTTAGTGTATTTAATTTAAATTTCATTTACATTACTAAAGGTATTCTGATAATCATTGATTTATTAAAATTATATATAATTAATAAATTTACAAGTATATCTGTATTCTTGGTGTTTCTTTTCCCATAAAATTTATCTGTTATAATATTTCATCGTTTTTCAGAAAAATTTGTAATTTCTAGTTTCTGTTCATTTTAGTAGACATGGTGCTACTGTCTAGACAGTCACTGTGAGTCAAAATGAAAGATGGTACCATAGAATGCCTCTTGACAGCAAAATGTGCTCTCCACTCTTTTTGTTTGTTTGTTTTATTGCATTTGCTAAAAGAAAAATGAAATGCTGTCTTGGTGATTGGGTATCTTCATACATTTGGAGAGGTAATACATAATAAACATATAAAAGCAGAAGATGCTAAAACCATGGGCCTGAAATCCCATTTAGTTTTCATGTTTACCTTGACAAACCTTCCATATTATTGTAAAAGAAAAATAAAAACTTGCATATGTTGAAACATGTTTAGGGAATGTTTTATTGAAGTCACCACTTGTTTATTAGATTAAATGAGAAATTAGATGTAAAGACTATTGTAAACACAGTAACAGGAACAATAACACAATTACAAATCACTCCAATTTCTGTAGGCATTCCAGTAGTGAATTAAAAGAAACCAGCAAAAAGAAAAACATAAGTGTTACTGGCAAGACAGTAGAATGAACTTGTTCAGACATGGTAAAACTGTTTCCTGTCATATATTCAAATTGGAACATGTTACAATGATGACTGGATAAATAACAAGAGAAGAATAAGAAAACATGATGTGGTTGATGTTCCTTCAGATAGAAAAGTGCTATCAAAATGAATTGAAGTTTTAGGAAAAATGACTGCTATAGTTAGGAATATGCTATCACTATGAACCCAGCATCTAGTATTACAACTTCTTGTAGATCAGGAATGTTAATAGATAATAAGACATATATCTTAATGGTCCCTCTATTAGCTAGCATAGCTGAAGGAAAAGCTACTATCTTCTATGTTCATATAATCTTAAAGATGTCAACAAATGACTCTACTGCTTAGTTTCCATTGCACTCACAGTAAATGAAGGAAGAACATCTACACAGTGACTATACTGAGTAGTTCAATAGACACAGGCTTATGGCTATAAAGAAAACAAAGTATAAAATCTAGTTTGGTTTCAATTGGCTTAGTATTTTTTCTGATACATACCTATGTTCTACTTTTGATAGAAAACTATATAGTTACATTTGCATTAAATATTCATTCTCTTATTAAGGATACTGCTGCGGAGATGGCTGCTTCCACTATGTGGAACTTCTCTTTTGTAAATAAAGAGATATGTTAATATGTAGTTTAAATAAATATTTAAAGAGGAATAAAGTTGCTTCTTTTAATTATCTGGCATCAAATTGAGTTCATCTGATTGTGAGAAGAACATACTATTTAGGGAACTAAAAAAATACTACATAAAGAAACATCATCTTTGTCTTCAGTATTTGATATGTGGAAGTCACTAGAAGCAAGCAGATTGTAAATTACAAACACTTTGGGATTGCACGTAACACTACTCCCCTGAATAGGCATTTCTACAAAAGCCTTAAACTAAACAAAAATTTCCCCCAAACTGTTGACATGATATTGTTCATGTTCTCCACTGTCTATTATTTTTTTGCATGATGAATGGAGATATTACATGACAAAGGAGGAACATACCAGTGAGCATACCTCAAAGCTACCAGGAAAATGCGGTTCCATGCAAAAATATTTGTTTTCTCATTTTCTTCTCTCACATAAATGTTTCATGTTGACATAAAATTATACCTCCCATAATTTGTTTCTGAAGTGGAAAGATTTAAATAAAAGTCTACTGTACCAATATATATGTATATGTGTATATATACACATATATAAATTGTACTATACACAATCATATATATACATGAATGTATACACACACACACACACACACACACACACACACACACACACATATATATATATATATATATATATATATATATATATGTATCCAGTCTTCAATTGAGTTGAGAGACATCTATGTTGTTTCATGTTTCTGGATATTATGATTAATTCTGTTATGTACATAATTGAGCAAATGTATCTGTGATATAGTGGGGCATATTTGGGTATATTCCCAGAAGTGTTATAACTTGGTCTTGAGTTAAAACAAATCCCACCAAATTGATTTCCAAAGTGGTTGTACAAGTTTGTACTTCTACCAGCAATGGAAGAGTACTGCTCTTTCTCTTCATCCTTGTCAGGATGTGCTGTCACTTGAGTTTTTCATCTTAGCCATTCTGATTGGTGTAAGATGGAATCTCAGGGTCATTTTGATTCAAATTTCCCTGATGACTAAGGGCACTTTTCATTCGTTTAAGTGCACCTCAATCAATTGAGATTCCTCTGATGAGAATTTTCTGTTTATCTTATACATTTTTTAATAGTTATTTGGTTAGTTGGTGCCTAACTTATTGAATTCTTTATATATTTAAGATACTAGCCCTCTGTTCAATTTTGGGTAAGTGATAGTTTTTTCCTAATCTGTAAACTACCATTCTTTCCTATTGGGGGTGTCCTTTGCCTTTTAGAAGCTTTTCAGTTTCATATCAAATTTGTCAATTTTTGATCTTAGAGCCAGAGCCATTTGTGTTCTGTTTAGGAAGCTGGCTCTTGTAATAAGGAGTTCCTGTTTGTTCTACACTTCTTCTTTTATCATATTTAGTATATCCCATTTTATTTTGAAGCTTTTGATCCAGTTGGACTTGAGGTTTGTGTGGGGTAATAGATAATGGAACTATTTGCATACATCTACCTGCAGGCATCCTTTTAGCCCATCAATATTTGTTAATGATGCTTTTTTGCATTGTGTACTTTTGCCTTATTTTGTCAAAAAGTGTCTGTACCTATGTGGGTTTATTTTACGGTATTCAATTCCATTCCATTGATTTCAGTACTTAATCTTATAAAATCTATACTATCAGTTTAAATTTGAAATATTCTTAAATGTTAAATTTAATTCATGAATTATAGTTTTTGTGCTATGTTAAAAAGTTATACTCTTCTACTTATGTTATCTATCTATCCAAACTCTTTTTTCTATGATCTATGATCTATGTATCATCTATCTATCTATCTATCTATCTATCTATCTATCTATCTCTATCTATCATCTTTATCTGTCATCTATCCATCATGTATTTATCCATCCATAAAATACCTATTTATCTTTCTGAAATCTATCTTATATTATATATCATAGTCATATTTCCATAATTATACTCTTCATCAGTCACCTAATTTGTAGCTTCATGATTTTGAGTATTATAATTTCATATGATTCATTAAATGATTTTATTTGAAGAAAGGTCATCCTTTCTATTTAGAGCCAGGTTTTAATACTAGAACTCAGTCATGTGTGAAAAATAGGATTAATTGAACCAAAAAATTGGCCTACTCAAGAACAATGCTATAACAAAAATACTTCTACATAATACATTCATTTTCTCTCCTTGTAGAATTCAAAATTCTTGGTTGAAACAAGTAAAATTCAATATATTAAATAATACAATTTATTAATATGTATTAAATAATACATATTATTTAGTGAAACTATACTTAGTTTGTAATTTTTCTTGCAATTGCCTCATTTTGATTACATTTAGTACAAGGTTACAACAAACCATGTCTCAAGAGATCAGGTCTTTCAATGGCAGAGATAAATAAAATATATAATGAATGCCATAAATTCTTAATTAAGAGGTTTTTAACCTATCTATCACTCAATTAAGGTATCATATAGTTTTTTAACATATCACATAATTCTATTAAAATCATTAATTTCATTTAAAATATTAACATTACATTCAATACATTAATGTCATATAATTTAATTAGAATAAGTCAAAATTGCTAGTGAAAAAATGAATGTCAGGATTGACTATTTTTCCATTTTTGTGTATGCTGTGATTTGTTTTTATTGTTATCTCATTCTATGAAATATAATGTACAAAGACTAATAAAATCATATGTAAATATGTCATAATAAAAAAGGATGAAAAGACAGAACTAACTAAAACAGTTTTGAATTAAAAGTTATAACTTACATAAAATTCCCATGGGCATGCAATCAGTGGATTATTGTTTAGGTTTCTTATGTTAGAGTTTCTCACAATCACATTCACTAGCGTTGTTACAGTTTGGACAGACATTGGAGCATTTTAAACAGCTCAAAAATAGCTGTAAATCTGTACAAACTAGACTATAGGAGAAAACAGGTGAGTATGGAAAATGCTAGCCACATGGGTCTTGTTTTCAACTGCTTTAGAATGCAACTGATACATATCATGCTATTTTGGGCAAGTGTTTTAATATAGGAAAAAGAAGAGTGCCTGAATAAGTAAGTTTATGGGCTAAGATGAAGTTCAGGAAACAGTAATAAGATATGGTGACTATTAGGAAAAGCCATAAATAAGTGATGCAATCATTAAAGAGTATTTTTGAAGAAAAATATTTAACTAGAGTGTGCATTGTTGCAAATATCTAAATTTGAATAACCTATTATAGTTGTGAGAACCTACTATGATGAGCACAGCATGAGACACATGGATATCAAAAGAGGTATCAGTGATAGTTAAAGAAGCAAGGAAAAGAGAAAGGGCCAAGATATTGCTTAGAAACTTTTGTTTTGGTACATCTTAAGGAAAGCCCTTAGTGTAATATGCCTTACTAATTGATGTTAACTACTCCTCTCTACTTTGCAAATAGAATCCAGATGCTCTGGGGGAAAATACAACAACATGTAGCCAAAGCAAACTAAGACATTTAATTTTTAAATTAAATCTTTACATTTAAAACCTTAATTTTATTATTTTTTTGGTTTTTTGAGACAGGGTTTCTCTGTATAGCCCTGGCTGTCCTGGAACTCACTCTGTAGACCAGGCTGGCCTCGAACTCAGAAATCTGCCTGCCTCTGCCTCCCAGAGTGCTGGGGTTACAGGCTTGCGCCACCAGTACCAGGCCTAAGTCCTTAAATTTAAATGAAGAAATTGAAAACTACATCCTGTCTTCAAATTAAACTATAGACTCATAATTAATACGGGCTCAGTTTCTGGGTGTTGAGACAAGACTGAAGCAATGCTAACAAGCACTCATCTTCAGATTTCCTGGCCCAGACTTTCTTCCACATCTTCTAAGGCAATCATCAGGACATACATGCCATTAAGAAATTTAAGTGTTGGAATAAAAGAATTCTTCATATAAATTTTGAATATGGCAAAATGAAATTTTTATGTTATGAGAAGGCACAATTATCCTGCTTACTGAGCTTAAGAACAAATAAGGGCAACACACAAATTTTTATCTCATGCAGGCTTCAGCTACCTTATCCCTCTAACTTATTTGATTATTTGCGTTTTCTGGACAAACATTTATATGTGTTCGTAAAAGATTAAATTTTGCCATATTAAACTTTATGGTATTATACTAAAGATGGGCCATATTGATCTCTAAGTGTTTTATATAGGTTATTACATTGTGACAAAAAAGACTATGATACAACATGAATATTCATAAAACGTATTTACAAACTATTTATAATTTTATATAACATGTTTATATGCCAATATCCTGAAAGATGAAGCAGAAAATGAGCTATTAATATTAATATATTGAACAGTCGATATATTATAAATGTTAGGTATATTAGGCAAGAAAAATGGGAAGGAGGTAAACAAGTTTCCTTCTTTCTTGCTCTCCATTATCTCTCTTGCCTCATTATTTGTCTTATAGCAGGCTGTTGCTACATGACCCTCCCATAACACATCTATTACCTAGTACCTCTACTGAATCTTGGAGCTGAGCTAGCTTTGCTCTTTTCTGTGGACCATCTTAACCCTCTTCTAGCACATCTACATTTCTTTACATAGCACCCACTACCGAGATATATTTTCTGAGAACCACAGTGGCCTCATTGGTCTGGGACTCAAGTAGGTAATTTATATATCCCTCCTATCCTCCATTAAGATATCTTGTTTCTTATCTTTATCCTTGTAACAATCTACTTGCAAGTTTCCCTTCTCTCCACCTCAACTCTGAACATTGTAAATTCCAACTCTTTATACAGGCCCAGGGTCTCCATATCACCTTCATAATTGGCTTCCAGATTCCTGTCTTTCTACAACCTACTTGCAGAAATCCCTCTGCTTGCCACACCTCATACTCCAAGGGCCCTGCCTCTTGGTGTAGATAGGATTCCCTTAGCAATTTTTCACAGCTTTCCCTAACGTCTTCTCTGGGTCCATCTTTATTTCGTCTCTGTCACTTATTGACCTGAAGAAGCATTTTCTACCAGGGCACTTACAGTCACCAAACTTTACTAACATGTAGAGATAGAAAAAGTAATCAAGAAATGGAACATCCACTAAACAAAGAAAAGACAGAGAATCACCTCAATCATCATAATTCTAAAAGCCTACACACACACAAAAAAAAAATAAATAAATAAATCACTACCAGACAAGACCTTATGCCACCACCAATATCCAATACTCTTACTACTGGAGCCTCTGTGAAATGTAATATAACTGAAGAACAAGACAAGGACTTTAAAAGAACAAGTTTAAATATATTCAAGAATCTTGATAAATCTCTCATTGAATTCTGAAAGAATGCAATTAGTTGAATAAAATTATGAAAATGGTTCCCAAGTAGAACTTGAAGAACAGAATCGCTAAAGAAAACCTAGACTGAAATAAAACCTTGAAAGTCTAAGAACCAGAGGTGCTGTATCAGACTAATTTCATAGCAAACCTTTAATAACCATATATAGAGAAAGAAAATATCACACACAATAAAATCAAATTTAAATATTATCTAGTTAGTTTTCAATAGATCTCTCTAGAAGGCACTGAAAGGAAGACTTTGGTTTTAAAAGGTTAGAAACACTCCGGGAAACATGAGATGAATAAAAAACTCAAGTAAGTCAAAAGAGAACATGAAAATTCTACACCATAACAATAAATTATCAGGAAACAATAAACACTGATTCTTGATAGCTCTCAGTATTAATAATTTCAGCTCACCAATAAATGGATGCAGACTAGTAGACTGAACTAGAATTAGTATCTATCTTCCCTCTGAATCCACCCTAAAATCAACATCACCTTGGGTAAAAGAATAAGAAAAGGTGGGTGAGAGTGTGCATACATTCTATATTTTCATATTCCATTCATGTGTTAAAGATGATTTACGCTGATGACTTATTTTGTCTATTGTGAATAGGGTTATGATAAAGATGGCTGGGAACATTAGCATACGCTACATAGAATTACTTTGAAGAAATTCCCCAGAGTAGCTGGCTAAGCATGTGGGATGTTTTAGCTTTTAAAGAAATTTCTACTATGATTTCTATGGTAGTTTTACTCATTTATAATTTTATGAGCAATGCACAATGATTTCTTTTCTCCATGTGTATTATAACAGCGTGTTCTTATTCCTTTGTTTTCTCAATAATAGGCATTCTAATCATAATGAGTTATAAAATTTACTATGGCTAAGAATAATAAGTACTTTGTAGTTTTAGCAGTGTGCCATTATTTAATTTCCTAATTATTCATTGGATTGTTGGTTTGTTCATATTTTATGCAATTTATATATTTTAGATATTAATTTCTTGTCAAATGTATAAATAGAAAATATTTTACTATCCTATAATACCTTCCAACCACTTTATTTTTATCCCTATATAAAAGTTTTTGATTAATGTAATATCATACTTCATCTCATTTTATTAATTTTGAGTTGTTAGAATCCTTTTCAAAGAGTCAGTGCATAGAAACATATTGTTGAGAGTTTTCTTCTATTTCTCTATATTATCATACAAATTTCCGGTCTTACACTATAATATTTGTAACATTTTGGATTTATATCTGTTCAAAGTGGGAGTATGTTTACAAACAACTTTATTGTCTAAAAACCGAATGCACACTAACTACATGAGGTTAGTACTCACTATAGATATCCTTTTTGTGAAATAAAATCTTATTTTCATGCAATAATATGAATGACTCTATTTTCTGGGTTGCTTTCTATTACTGTGATAAGATACTATGACAAAAAGCAAATTGAGAAGGAAATTATTTATTTTCACTGAAGTTGTATTCTATTATTAAGGAAATTAGGCCACAAACTCAATGAAATAACTTGGTATCTGGAACTAAAGCAGAGTTCATGGAGAAATATTGGTTACTGATTTGCTATTCCTGATTTTCACAGTCTGCTTTGAATGCCATTCAGGACTATGTGTCCAGGGGTGTAACCACTTATAGTAGACTGGAGCCCCACACCTCATTCATTAATCAAGAAAAAGATCCATAGAGCTGACAATAAAAAATCTAATCTAGGCTTTTTCTTATATGACAATCCTCTTTCCAGAAGATTAGAGTTTATGTCACAGTCAGGTTACAAAAAAGGCCAGAACAATATTATTACACCAATACTATTGATAATATGCAAGAACATTGAAAATACAAATGTATTAAATATATATTAAATGAGGAACCTAATATCATATTGTGTTCAAGTCACAATAAAATATTTCTAGTTGACCCAAAACTGATACCTAAAAGTGTATAGGGATTTTAGGTCCAATGTGTTAAGTGAAAAGAACCAGAGGCAAATATCATGTAATTTTCTGTGTTATTTTTGAAATTACTGAGTAATGTTTACTTACATGATTTTACTTGGGGAGGAGACTGGGTCAAATTATTGAGTACCGAAGTACTCGATATGAATATGTTGATTATAATGATGAAAATATTTTTCTATTCTTTACTAAAATTAAAAAGAAGTAAAATCTGGTATTTATCATTAAAGGCTGGTTTAATCAACAGCAATGATGAAAGCCCCACATGATGCAACTGCACTTGTTTCTTCTAGAAGCATGATCTGTTGAAGTGCTTCCTTCTGTGCCTTCTGTATCCATATGCACAACCTGAGCCTATGGTCATTTTCTTTCTTCCAAATATATTTTTATAAGTGCGATTATTTTTATTGTATGAAGGTTTGATACATTGATATAAAGTATGTATACTGATCAACTTCTTCCATAAGTCTTTCAAGTTCTCTAAGCTACTCAGTCTCCCTGTCGGATGGCTGAGAAGCACCTTAAGAGATGTTCAACATCATTAGTCATCAGGGAAATGCAAATCAAAACAACCCTGAGATTCCACCTCACACCAGTCAGAATGGCTAAGATTAAAAACTCAAGAGACAAAAGGTGCTAGCAAGGATGTGGAGAAAGAGGATCACTCCTCCATTGTTGGTGGGATTGCAAGATGGTACAACTGCTCTGGAAATCAGTCTGGCGGTTCCTCAGAAAATTGGGAATGACACTTCCAGAGGACCCTGTCATACCACTCCTGGGCATATACCCAGAGGATTCCCCTGCATGCAATAAAGACACATGCTCCACTATGTTCATAGCAGCCTTATTTATAATAGCCAGAAGCTGGAAAGAACCCAGATGTCCCTCAGAGGAGGAATGGATACAGAAACTGTGGTATATTTATACAATGAAATACTACTCAGCAACTAAAAATAATGAATTCATGCAATTTGTAGGCAAATGGTTGGATCTGGAAAATATCATCCTAAGTGAGTACAATCACAAAAGAGTACACATGAATTGCAATCACTGATAAGTGGATATTAATGAGCCCAGAAGCTCTGAATACTCAAGACACAATTAGCTAAGCAAAAGATTCCCAAGAAAAGGGATGGAGAGGACCCTGGTCCGGAAAAGACTAAATCCAGTTTTGTAGGAGAGTACCAGAACAGAGAAATGGGGGGGTGATTGGGGAATGAGGGGGGGAGAGGACTTATGAGACATATGGTGAGGGGGGAACTGGAAAGGGGAAAGCCTTTGTAGTGTAAACAAAGAATATAGAAAATAATATAAAAAAAGGAAAAAAAGAAAAATCTTATTCTCACAAAGCTTCATTTTTAGCAATAACTTCTGTTTTTAAAAATATCCCAATAGACGTTTATGGAAAAAGTATTTTTATATGTAGTTTTAGATTGTATCTTTTTCATTCATTAGTGGTTGGTTGTTTTAGTTTTAGCATATAGAGCACATATCTGTATGCTTTACATCCACATTTTCATTACAAATTAATACATTTAGTTAAGTAGAAATTTGAAATCTGAAGTGATATTAACTATAATCATTTACCTCTCTTAGAATAAATAGTAATCCAAAATATAACCTATAGCAAGCAATACTACAATTTGCAGAATTACTAGAATATATGTTTAAGAGAATGCTTTGGAAATAATTTATTTTTACCTTTCTTCCTTTAAGCAACACTTTCATAATATTGAAAACAGAAGTTCTTAAAGTAGTTTGGCGAAACTCATATAGTAGCATTATTTCATCTGAATTCTAAACTAAATACCATTTAAATGTAGTATGCATTGCTAGTGGTCAGTATTCATACATTGTTCAAACGGTATGGCCATACTCTATGTAAAGTGGATATAAAACTTTGTAGACCAGAATATAAATTCTGACAAATAGGTGCTATTCGCTGAAAGGTAAATAAAATCAATTTCATATTCAATAAATGCTGTATGTGTATGTAACATATTCTGAGTTTAACCTTGGACCATCAATTTTATATTTTGAATACATGAAAAATATTAAAATAAAGACAGAAATAATAACTTTATTATCTTATCATATAAAATATGTATAGAGAATACATCAGAGGCAATAGATGGCACTATTGGTCCATCTATTGGAAAGAAGCTATACTCTATTTTTTGTATGACTTAACCATTCATCTATATATTTCTATTATTACCTTTGCAGAGTTTCAGAGGGAATCTCTAGAGGTGCTTGTAAAGTTAATTTGAAGGCTCTTCTTTGTCCTGTTTCCTTTAATTTTTAAAAATACTATGCATCTGTGTTTTACATTCTTTTGCTTTAAAAAAATGTGTCAACCAAAACATGTAGTTCTGTGATGTGTGCTTATCGTTAGAATCAGAATGCAGCAGGAAATCTCAGCAGTGTGATGCTTTAAGACACTCCATTTTTCATTTCTTTAGTTCACTGAAAAATATTTCTTTTTAGAAAGATCTCAGAGGTACTTTTTGTAATGTCTACTTGGACTTTCAAATCACTCTGATTATAATATATCCTTTAATTCTGAAGGGAGAAGCAATGGACTGAAACATATCTAATTTTTCCAAAATAGTTTCTGCCTCCTGCATTAAAAATAATCTTACTGAACAATAAATGACTAGAACTAATGATATGAACCCTTTAGGAATATTGGTGATATTATAAAACAAGATGCATATGTATGATTACTATGAAAAGAATTCTACAATGAAGAAAAGAATAGGATGTTTCATAAGTCACAAACGTCATATTTTACTAAAATTTTCTAATGCTGTCAGAATTGTTGCAATTATTTGGAAACTTATATGCAATAAACCTGCTTTGATATATTATTGGTGTTGTTTTGACAGATGGTACATTTGTCTTATCCACTGTGTCTACTAAACAAGATTTAAAGTTATGATTTATTTCCTGTTTGTTAAGAGTATAATTATCATTTAAGTTAGTAATCAGAGCACAAAGGTACAAAACCCACATTATCAACCTGTCATGAAAGTGTTCCACAATTACTTTATATCATAGCTGTAGTCTTTGCACAGTATTATTGTTGAAGCACAATAATCTCTATCTATATAAGCCTAGTTTTGTGTGCCTACCAAGGATCATCAGATCATAAGACCTTATATTGTTAACTGTTGAAAATCTCTCCTAAAAATGGGGATAGAGAAAGTCATTGGGCACTCCCCTGAGAATCAAGCCATATGTGTGCAGTCCTTCCCTACTTGCACTATAGCCTAGAGGTTTCCGGGAATGGCTGTGATTCATATGCTGTTGAACACAAGAGAAAGAGGATTCATTCTATGTATAAACTGGCAATCCATTATCCATGCTAGGTGAGTATTTGCCAGTAGAGGTTTGGGGATCATCCATAATTCTTCCAGTAACCCCTCACTCATACAGTTTAAGTCAGCCCAATTTACTCCCAGTTGGAATTGTTATGTGATTGGATTTTATTATTATTATTATTGCCCTAGAATCAGGTAATAGATATTGTTCTCATCTCCTCTAAGGAGACAGTCTTAGCAACACACACTCGAGTACTAACCCTGTGACTGTTCCTTTCCTTGCCTATCAAAAGATGTGTTTGTACTTCAGCATGAATAAAAAAAAAGATATCATGGTGAGATTAGTGATTTTGTGTAGTTTATATCCTAAATGAGATAACCTATCATGTCTCATTTTGAATTATATGAATGTGGACTGGTAACTCAAAATTATTGTTTGCCATTAATCAATTAATGAATTTATTTATTGTCAATGAGTCAAAGTAGACACTTCAGTGTCTCATATTTCTGCTTCATTCAGTTGCTAAATTCTGGTGGTTGACTCAGTGAGAGGATTGAATTTCTGTATTTAGGACAGATCCTTGAGGAGCTGGCAGCTGGGAAGGATTTGCTGAGTAGGCTCTCTACAGCTGAGTGGAAAGTACTTGCTGCAAGGAGATGGCTTCTGCATCTCTGCCTTATGTGTCCATGCAGGCTGTGAGACCATTATTGCCCAGTCTTTGTAGCATCTTCTGTGCTCAGCATTGACTCTCAAGTGCATCCAGTAAAATCCATTCATGAGAGTAAGAGTCAGTCATTGCTCCAGCCCACTCTTTCACGTGCACTAACTATGTATCCCAGGACCTCAGGTTTGCTTAAAAATATGCCAGTAAATCTTTACCATGGGACATTACAGAATCCAAATAGAATCATGTGCAACAAAAAATGTAGATTTACTTCAACTGTCCTAATTGGTAATCTCTTCTCACCTTTTTGTGCATTTCTTTGGTTTTAACTTTTATTGGTTATTTTATTTATTTACATTTCAAATGTTCCTGTATTGCCTTTTGACAGGAGCAATTCTGGGTTAACATTTTGAGGAAGATGGGTTGCCCAGTCTATCAACTAGGGGAGTTAAAAGTAACGGGGAGAAAAAAAAACATAACCAGAATATACTTTATAAAAGAGTAAAATTTTTCACTTAATAGCAAAGGCATTTATTAATAGAAAAAATGAAATTAGCTCACATTAAAATGATTAGGTCATACACCATAATTTCCAAAGAACCATACTGCTGTAATAAAAATTATGATTTTGTATAAACAGCTAATATCCATTAAGTACGTACTAATAACTCACTGACCTCAAAAAATTCAGAGTATCTTTTATTGTAATTTTGCTGTTCTGTTCAGCTTCCATTTATAAATCACATATTGAAAGAACTACTATTTTAAAAATATATATTCAATTATTTCTTGTCTCAAGATTTATTATTGTTTAAAAATACCATATGTGTGTATATGTTTCTCTCTCCTTCTGTGTGTGTGTGTATGTGTGTGTGTGTGTGTGTGTGTGTGTGTGTGTGTGTAGACTATCTGCTGAAGCATGGTAGCCATTCAGGGACTGCCTTCTTCAAGAAAACTTACTGTCCCATCCCAGCAGTTGTCACATGACATAAACTTGTTAATGAAGGGCAAATTTTCAGGAGCCCCTCCTCTGTCAATGCTGGGATTTTAGACAGGTTTAATGGGTCGTTCTTGTGCATATGGTCACAGACCGTGTGAGTTTATATGTGCAATAGCTCTGTCATACTTCTCAAATGTGTTTCATAGTACATTTCCACTAGCTCTGCCTTTCACATTACTTCTGCCTCTTCTTCTACAATGATAACTAAGATTTGGCAGGAAGGCATGTAGTGGACATGTTCTATTTGTGACAGCACATTCTACAGTCTCTTACTCTCTGTATGTTAATCAGTTCTGTATCTTTATGTCAATCATCCTATAATGCCAAAAGAAGTGTATCTGATGAAGTATTGTATATGTACTTCTCTATTGATGGGATGCCAGCACATTAGGTTTACGTACAACACCCATTTGTCAGAATCACAGATTCAGGTCCTTGGTAGCCATCTGTCCTGGGACACCATTTGTGACAAGTAAAAAGGAGTATTTCAGAATAGATTATGACCTATCTCCCAACTTTTGCACATCAAAACAACCCTGAGATTTTACCCCATACCAGTCAGAATGGCTAAGATTAAATACTCAGGAGACAGCAGGTGTTGGCAAGGATGTGGAGAAAGAGGAACACTCCTCCACTACTGGTGGGATTACAAGCTGGTACAACCACTCTGGAAATCAGTCTGGCTGTTCCTCAGAAAACTGAGCATGACACTTCTGGAGGATCTTGCTCTACCACTCCTGGGCATATACCCAGAGGATTCCCTGGCATGCAATAAGGACACATGCTCCACTGTGTTCATAGAAGCCCTACTTATAATAGCCAGAAGCTGCAAAGAACCCAGATGTCCCTCAATGGAGGAATGAATACAAAAAAATGTGGCATATTTACACAGTGGAATACTACTAAGCAATTAAAAACAATGAATTCATGAGATTCTGAGGCAAATGGTTGAAACTGGAAAATATCATCCTAAGTGAGGTAACCCATTCCCAAAGAATACACATGCAATGCAGTCACTGATAAGTGGATATTAGCCCAGAAGCTCTGAATACCAAAGACACAATTAACATATCAAATGATTCCCAAGAAGAAGGAAGAAGAGGGCCCTGGTCCTGGAAAGGCTTGATGCAGCAATGTAGAGGATTACCAGGACAGAGAAGTGGGAGGAGACTGATAGGGGGAATGGGCAGAGGGAAGAGGGTTTATGCAATTTATGGGGAGTGAGGAATGGGGAAAAGGGAAATCATTTGGAATGTAAACAAAGAATATATAAAATTAATTAATTAATTAAGTAATTAGTTTAAAAAAAGAAAATGACCAAACACCCTTTTACATAAATACGAACATCCTTTGTGTAGTTAGCAGTGTCATAGATTTCTTCCATGCAGACAATGAAGATTCCAGGAAAAAAGAAAGGAAGCTTTTTGTTTACAGCTTAAGGTCAATAGGGATGATGGAAAATGGACCATGGAAAGACAATGAAGTGAACAAACACCTTCTTAATGAACTATGAAACCAAAGGGTCCTACCCCATGGGACCACTGCTCATAAGTGTTGTTCAACATAAATGTTCTCACCTTCAAATGCCTTTTCCTAACTTTTTTCTGGAAAGAATTGCTTATGCTGCTCACACTGCTGTCTCCCTGTCCAGCCACTCAGAGAACATTTTCTCTCTTAAATTTCAGTAATTTGTCCTCAGGTCCTCTTTCTTGTTCACTTTTTATTTGGTATGTAGATAAGACCAAAGATGAAATAAGATGAGGTGTCCCTGTGACATCAGTAGGGCGCCTGAAACCTAGTTGCCCTGCCTGAGTTACAATGTAATTTCCCACAGGCCTTAATGGAATGGTGTGTTTTCTAAACAGCCTCTTCTTCACCTTCCTGGTAGAATTGTCATTTATTATTCTTCTGTCAGTTACCTGTCACTCATTGACTTTAACCTCTGCATAGGTTTAAAGCTCAAGGAGAGGAATCTTTACTTTGAGTTCAATAAAGTCATGATTGTACCTATTGGTAGAAGTCTTTCTCCCCTTGGAAGTAATTAACAGATGGTCCATATGGGCACAAAACGGTTTTTGTAAGTGCCAGAACTTACTTACTGAGCAGAGTTATCTAATCATGGTCAGAGGGAATGTCATCTATCAGACACAGGTCAGAGGGGTCACAGAAATACTCAGACAGAGACAAGTTTATTGCAAGCAGAAAGAGTTTTTATACCCTCACTAGGAACAGAATATAATGCAAGTTGCCAGGAATAATACAATTGTAGTTGTAAGGAAAGAGGTCCCCAGGAACCATGGATTCTAACCAGAAAATCTAACAAATTCCTCTCAAGACAGGTAGATTCAGCCAATTCCATGATTCCTGCAGTTTATATTTCCAAATTCTCTCTGTTTTCATGTGAACCACCAGTCTTCTTGTGATATCTCCATTTTAATAATTAAACAAAGGCCCTCAATATGATTTCCCAAGGCCAAGCAAAGACGACTGTTTTTTAACTTTGATTTTTTCTGTCTCGTCTTTCTGCAGATTTGCTTGTGCTTGATCTCAGACAAGAACAAATGTGTCTTGTCATGATAATTAATTTATGCAATCTGCTAGCAATGGGTTAAAGCATACTTCCTGAAAACTAACTGTGCAAGGAATACTGATGGAACATTGTCCAATGAAATATTAGCGAATTTTCTTGCTGCCATGACAAAATACTTGATGAAAGCAACAGAGGGAAGCAGGTTATTATCTTGGCGTATGGATATGAGAAAGTGTGCCTAGTCTTACTGCAAGCTGATATGGCAAGGCTGGTTGATATCCATAGGAGAGAAAGGAAGGAGTAGATGGGGCTAAGGAGGAATGATGGAGGAGGGCTTGGAGGAGAGAAAGGAAAGGAAACTGTAGTCTCATGTAAACTAGCCAACTAAGTTAATTTGTAATTTAAAATGACTACATTGTTCATTGCCCTGAGAAGATATAGCAGAATGTATTCTGCCAGGAGTGTGTAGCTATAACTCTTTATGCCTGGAAAGATCAGAACATATTACACTTTGTTCAGTAGCACAACAAACATTTATATCTAAATATAGCCCAGTAAATTTGATGCATTTTTATGTGTGATTATATGTCAATATTCATTCATTTGGGGATGAAGAAATTAGTGTGATCTTGTATGGTTTTTTATAAATTTTTAGCAACAATCAAGAGTTTATTTTAATATGTTTATAACCATTTCAAAATATATTACTACTAACACCAAAGTACTTATAATACAAGTAATATTAAATAAGTATTGTAAATATACATGGATAATCATTTACTCACAGTTATGTAAATATATCTATAATAATTTCTAGCAGTATAGACATAGAAACCAAGGTGCCTAATAGTACATGTTTAAACATTATTCTTAGATACTTTTAAGGTAGCATTACCATTAATATTACAAAGTAAATTAGGTATAAATATTTCAAGTTCCATAACATTTTTATTTTATCTACATAGAACTATGCAGACATTATATTTATATTAAAATATATATTTAAGTAACCGTAGTGATAAATCTATCCCAGAATATTTAAATTACTTTGTATAGGACTCTAAGATGTCTTGCTGAAAAATAAATGAAATTATATACAGTAGAAATTGCATTGAAAATTTCATAAGCCAGTGGTGGTAATGACTAAAGAGACTCCACAAGCCCATTTACTCAGGAGAGGAAAAATGGCACTGATTGGAGGAGAAGTAGAAAGACTAATGCATTTTGATCCTTAAGGATTAGAAGAAAAATGGAACTTCCAGCTCCGCAAGTGCACACAACAAGCAATCCGAAAGTATTTGTGTGAAGCAGTTTGTAGAATCTGTCCCATTTGTCACCAGAATGAGTGGTCAAGGCTCAGCAAAATTTGAGTTATCATTCAGCCACAGGGTCAGTGGCCATGTGTTCAGAGAATACCTTAAGCTTAAAGGGAATTCACATCCTCAGAAGCCATCAGCAGTATTATCTTCCCTAAATTGTCAACCCTTTGCTTGCAGTAGTTTTTTAAAGCAAAGAAAGTGCCATAAAAACTGAAACAGGTAAAGTTTATATTCAATCATATACAATGTACATACATGTCTGTATACAGATAATGTATACATTAGGATAGTGCTATAATATACATAGTTCCTGTCTACTTTTCTATATATGAGAGTATTAGTTTAATAATCTTGTGATAGAATAACTAAAACATGTAACTCAGGTACTGAAAGTTTGTTCTGATCTACTGTCTCATGGGATACAGCCCAAGATGGTTTGGAGGTATGTGAACAACTATGCAAAGTCACTGAATTCAATAAGCAGAAAGATAAATGCTGATTCTCAGATGGATTTTTTCTTCACTTTTCATTAAGCCAGAGACCCTAGGCCATAAACAGATGGTTTTCCATTGTCAGCTCAAGCTCATTGGAAATGCCTTCATAGACTTCCTAGAAGTTTGTCTCCCAAGAAAAATACAGAGGCAGATGGACTGAACTCAGGGGGTCCCAGATGGAGGAGTTGGAGAAGGAACTGAAGGAGCTGTGGGGGTTTTGCAGTCCCATGGAGGGAGCAACAGTGTCAACTGGCCAGAACCCCAGAGCTCCCGGGGACTGGACCACCAACCAAAGAATAAACATGGAATGACCCATGGCACTGGCCCCATATGTGGCGCAGGCTGGCCTTGTTGGACATCAGTGGGAGGAAAGGCCCTTAGGCCTGAGGGTGCTCTATGCCCCAGTGTAAGGGAATGCCAGGGTGGGAAGACATGAGTGAGTGGGTGGGTGGATGGCCGAGCACCTAATAGAGGCAAGGGAGGGGAGATGGGATAGGGAGTTTCTGAAGGGGAAACCTGTAAAGGGGAAAACATTTAAAATGTAATAAAGAAAATATCCAATATAAAAAAAAGTGACAATGTATATATTGCAAAGAAGCATAGGGAATGTTGGATGCTGTACTCAGAATGGTGAATGAAGAATCCTTCTCTTTCTAACTTTAATAGAGTTTGAGGCCACAGACCATGTGATCATACTGCGCACATTCTGAGAGAATATACTCCACACAGTAATAGCTCTGTATACGTGCTCTCATTAATACACCAGATGATGTGTCTCCTGGTTCATTCTCCAGTCAAGTTGGAAATTGGAAGAAAACCAGTCCAATCACCTAATAGACACTCATTTGAGTTTCAAGTTGTCTCTTAAATATTATGCTATTCCTATTTTATTGTTTATCAATGTTTATATGTATTTTTTATATTTGGGTTAGTTATTACTCCATATAAAATGCATGTGCTGTTTTATTTATGTATATAAGGATGGAAAAATTAATGCGTTTTTTTTAGGACTTTACACTATTATAAGTAATGTAAACTGAGTATTTATACTGTAGGCATAAAGGCGTCCACTGTTGGCTATGTCTCTTTCCTGTTAGATTAAAGTTGATAGTTTATAAAAGGAAAATAGTGTTTCAATTACCATAAATTTTCAGAATAGTCAAACAACACTTTATATATATTATCCTATTTTCTTTTATTTTTGGTGAAAAATAAAAATTTCACATACAGTGCGTTTTCTTTTTTGTTATTATTTTTATTCAATATATTCTTTATTTACATTTCAAATGATTTCCCCCTTTCCTGGTTCCCCCCCACACACACAAAAAAATCCCATAAGCCATCTACCCTCCCCCTGTTCCCAAATCAACCCTCTCCAGCTTCCCTGTCCTGGTATTCTCCTATACTGTGGCAATGAGCCTTTCCAGGACCAAGGGACTCTCCTCCCTTTCATGTCTAATAAGACCATCCTCTGCTGCATCAGGAGCCATGGGTAACAACATGTGTACTATCTGGTTGATGGTTTTGTACCTGGGAGCTCTGGAAGTAATGGATGACTTGTATTGTTGTTCCTCCTATGATACTGCAAACCCCTTAAGTTCCTTGGGTCCTTTCTTTAGCTCCCCCATTGGGGACCCTGTGCTCAGTTCAATGGCTGGCTGAGAGTGTCCACCTCTGTATTTGTTATGCACTAGCAGAGACTCCCAAGTGACAGCTGTATCTGGCTCTGGTCAGCAAGTACTTGTAGGCATCAATGATAGTGTCTGGGTTTTGTAATGGATCCCTAGGTGCTGGAGTCTCTGAATAGTCTTTCCCTTAGACTCTGCTCCACACTTTGTCTCTGTATCTCCTTCTGTGGGTATTTTGTTCCCCCTTCTAAGAAGGACCAGAGTATCCATACTTTGTTCTTCCTTCTTCTTGAGCATCATTTGATATGTGAATAGTATCTTGGGTATTCCAAGCTTCTGGGCTAATGTGTGTACATATCATGAACATACCTGTGAGTACATACCATCTGTGTTCTTTTGTGATTGGGTTACTTCACTTAGGATGATATTTTCCAGTTCTTCCCATTTGCCTAAGGATTTCATGAATTCATTGCTTTTAAGAGCTGAGTAGTATTCCATTGTGTAAATGTACCACATTGTCTGTATCTGTTCCTCCGTTGAGGGACATTTGGATTTTTTTCCAGCTTCTGGCTATTAGAAATAGGGCTGCTATGAACATACTGGAGCATGTGTCTTTATTACATGCTGGGGAATCCTCTGGGTATATGCCCAGGAGTGGTATAACAGGGTCCTCTGGTCATATTATGCCCAGTTTTCTGAAGAATTGCCAGACTGATTTTCAGAGTGGTTGTACCATCTTGCAATCCCACCAGCAGTGGAGGAGTGTGCCTTTTTCTTCACATCCTTGCCAGCACCTGTTGTTTCCTGATTTTTTTATCTTAGTCATTCTGACTGGTGTTAGGTGGTTTGTTTTGATTTTCATTTCCCTGCTGGCTAAGGATGCTGAACATTTCATTAGGTGCTTCTTAGCCATTCTATATTCCTCAGATAAAAATTCTTTGTTTATTTCTGTATCCCATTTTAATGCAGTTATTTGACACTCTGGAGTCTAGCTTCTTGAGTTCTTTGCTTATATTAGATATTAGCCCTCTGTAGGATGTAGGGTTGGTAAAGATCTTTTCTCAATTTGTTGGTTGCCATTTTGTCCTATTGACAGTATTTTCTATACAGGAATGAACATATACTTATTTTACTGACCTTTGGGAATCTAGTAACCAAAACAAAACTATTTAAGCACTCAGTTTAATTTATATTAATAAAGGTCTAAGATAGCCATTGACCCAGTAGTGACTTCTCTGACATGAAATGGGAACACCATATTTCCTACCCATTCTGCCCTTAATTACTCAAAGGTAATAAATGATTTCCAATCTTAACAACTCAAAATTCTGTATGAATCCTGAATCTAGCTGCCATCTAGTAATAAAGTCTCCAAACAACCAGCACTTCTTTTTGGGCTAAAATAAATTTGAGGATTTTTGCATTAAAATTCAGATGACAGGTTACTAGGTGTATTCATTAAACTTCTGAAAATCCTAAACATGATGATGTTTTACTAGAAAAAGTGGAAATGAATTAATAGATGAAAAAAATATTTTGTCCAGAGGTTACTAAGCACAGAGGCCTGGAATTGGGCACTTATTCCCACATCAAGGTTTCAAAAATTAGCATTTGAAGATCTAGATCTAGCATCTACACATAAGAGAAAACATGTGGCACTTATCTTTTTGGGTCCTTGTTAGGTCACTCAGTTATTTTTGAGAGAGAGAGAGAGAGAGAGAGAGAGAGAGAGAGAGAGAGAGAGAGAGAGGGAGGGAGGGAGGGAGGGAGGGAGGGAGGGAGGGAGGGAGGGAAGGAGAGGGGAGGGGAGGGGAGGGGAGGGGAGGGGAGGGGAGGGGAGGGGAGGGGAGGGGAGGGGAGGGGAGGGGGGAGAGGAGAGGAGAGGAGAGAAACAAAGAAAGAAACAAAGAAGTAAATAAAGAAACAAAGAAACAAATAAACTGGGCTGGAGAGATGGCTCAGCAGTTAAGGGTACTGACTGCTCTTTGGAAGGTCCAGAGTTCAAATCCCAGCAACCACATGGTGGTTCACAACCATCCATAATAAAATCTGATTCCCTCTTCTGGTGTCTGAATAATATTTAAGGAAAAAAGAAAGTAAAATTTAAGCAAAGATATATACATTTACATTTAAAACTAAACAACTTGCTAATGATGAGATACTTGCTGTCATTATACTAGAATAAAAATAATATAAAAGCAATTTCTTCATGTTTGCATTGTATATGTGGGCATCAAAATGCAGAGTTTAATACCGTCAAGCTTTATAAATGTATAATATTGATTAATCTAAATATTTGTCACCACTTGCCTATGAGCCACACACATGTGTATCTTTTTATTCTTCTGTTTTAACAATCAATTCCTTGAAGAAATTAAGATCTGGGAGGCCAGAACATTGTACCAATTTCTGTCCAGGAAACCAATGAGAAGAATCAGATTGGAACTTTTATTTTCCAGCAGTTTCAATCATCAGGAGCCCTGTTTTTGTTCCTAGCTATGCCAACTTCTATTACGTTTGATACAGAAGAAAATAATTCCGTGGCTTTGGGATGAACACCACAAAAAGGTTGGCTGAGATTTAAAGGGTAAGAGCAATTCATAAGCCATTTTACACACACATGTTCCTTTCTCTCCACCTCTTAAAACAGACTAGCTTGTTTACCTTCCAGAAAAGGGGAAAAACACATTTTGACAGCTACTTTGGTGAACATGAAAATCCCTAATGCAGAATCACAGGCTTCTTTGTATGTTCCATATAAGCCTAAATTATAAAACATGAAAATATGTGAGTGTACTTCAGAGCCATTAATGAATCAAAATATTCTTTTCTTTTAAACCCCTTGTTTCTATTTTTACAATATGGAAAGTTCCATTTTTTCTGACTGTGATTTTCAAAGATATAATTTTGCTCTTTTTTTTTTTGGTTTGTTTTTTGTTTTGGAAAAAGGTGTTAAGCACAGGATTTTTTTATTTACCTTATGTTCATAGACTTACCTTATGTTTCAATAGTTGTATTTAATATAATATGGTCATAGACTAAAATCAACCAGGCACAAAGTCTATATATCTATATATCTCAGTGACATTTACATTAACCATTCTGAAGCTTTCAAGTTTTAAATAGTGGGTTATATACTTGCTTATCAAATATATGTTTGTATGTACTTATCCAGCACACACATACACACACAGAGACATACACACAACACACACACACACACGCATAGACCACATACACAAACTAATGAAAAAAAATCTATGACAGAGTTTAAACTGCAAAAGCAATTATATTTATAAGCTCTTTTATAACTTGGATCTATAATTTAGATCTAGTTAGTTAAAAATGTTCTCTTTGGTCTGAAGCATGGCTTAGCAGTTACTACTGTGAAGTACATGAAATGTAGTGTTTCATATATTGCTTCTTGGGGGAAATATATTGTATTGATATAGGATTTACAATAATTTTCAAATTACATAACTGGCAAAGTCATTCATATTTTACTTGACATTTGCTGATCCGTGTACTAGTATCCAATTAAATTACTCAAATTGATTTCCACTGTAGCGGCACTCCTTGCTACTGGCCTAATGTGCTGGGTTTCTGAATAAAATACATGCACACTGCCTTTATATTTCGATATGCTGAAAACAGCTCAGTGGCTGAGCTACTCCCTAACCGCCATGTGGCTGATCTACCTCGGTCCAATATTCCCAAGATTTTACTTACTAAAATCTAAATCCCTACTTTGCTGCCCTAGACCCAGGCAGGGGACCGTCTTGGGATGGCTCTTCACTGCCTCCCACATGGCAGCTCTTCTCATTGTCCCTCATCTTCTCAGGTGTGGATTCTCCTCTCCTCCAACTTCTCCTGGCATGGTGATCTCTTCTTCCTCTTGCTCTTTTCCTTCCTAGCAGGGTAAAAGTTCCACCTATGTCTGCCATGCCCGTACATTGGCTGTTGGAAACTTTATTTACAATCAAAGCCAACTGGGGGTTCCCTCAGTGTCTTTTGTGAAGTCGTGCAGATTCTCATGCAGTTTTGGGCACCCAAATTAATGTGATTCCAGCAGCATTAGACCAAACCTATAACGGACACTCATACAAAAATGAAGACAAAAGAAACAAAGATATAAGGATTGTGGAGATCAGTGGGTAAGGGTTCTTTGTGGGAAGCATGTGGGAACATATTCAAATCTTAAGATCCCAAGTTAAAATCCATATGTTGCTATGTGTGTAAAGAGGACAAGCACAAGAGAATATTTATAATCTTGCAAGAAAAAAAACATAAACCTTTAATTTCAAAAGTTGTTTAATTAAAAATTACTTTAAGAAAGTACATGAAAGGAATATAAATAATCTGGAATTCTGTTTCTAAAAACGAACTACCAGTAAATTTATGAAACCTGAAGAGACCCATCTTCAAAAAATTTGACCCCCCAATTTTTCCTGCTTATAAGAAATGCAAGGTCAAAAACGGAGCAGGGACTGGAGGAAAGCCTGAGCAGGGACTGGCCCAGCTTAAGATTCAAGTTGTGGGCTGGAACCCAAGCCTGACATTATTACTGATGCTCTAGTGTGCTGTCAGACAGGGTCTTAGCATGACTGTCCACTGATAGGCTCTACCAGCAGCTGAGACAGAGGCAGATACCTAGACAACCAACCATTGGACTGATGTCAGAGACACCTGTGGAAGAGTTAGGGGAAGGATTGAAGGAACTGAAGGGGATGGCATCCCCATCGAAAGACCAACAGTGTCAACTAAGACGCCAGGGAACTTCCTGACACAAAATCAACAACCAAAGAGCATACTCAGGCTGGTCTGAGGCCCCAGGAACATATGTGGCAGAGAACTGCCTTGTCCGGTCCCAGTGGGAGAGGAGATGACTAATCTCCTAGAGACTTGATGCCCCAGGGAAGGGGATACCTGGAGGTGGGGTAACATGTCCTACATGAAGGTGAATGGGGAAGTGTGGAAGGGGGATCCAGAAGGGGGACGATAATGGAATGTAAATAAATAAAATAAGTAATTTTAAAAACAGGGACTTGAACTCTGGTTTTATTAAACTTTTATCTTTATATATTAATATATACTTAATATCTCATAATATATTTTTCTCATAATTCTTTAAGTAGAAATGAATACATTTAAACAAACTTTTGTTTATAAATTTACATGTAATACTTCCATACACTATATATATATATATATATATATATATATGAATACATACATATATATGTAATATATAGATTAAATTTTTGTCACTTCTGTCTGGTGAAAGCTTCTAGTTTATCTCATATAAATTAAAACTATAATCTTAGAAAGTGAGTAGATGAAGTTTTTGGCTACTGGAGGGCAATAAAGATTCTTCTCAATTAATGTAGATAGAGATCCTGTAAATAGATTGTACATGTGCACTGGCGATGATGGTCTGGAGACCTGCAGTCTTTGCCTCCACTTCATGTGACAAATTAATGAATAGCTTAGTATCAATACTGAGAGGGAGTAGGCTATTTTTGGTCTTTCAATTACAACCTCAATAATTATCTCAGACCCTACTTAAACAGTCAGAAGAAAACTATTTGGCAGAAATCATACCCCTCAATGACGTTTTTCTTAAATGCACTGGCACAAATTCAGTAAGTCTGAAAGTTTGCCTGAAAATTCACTCAAAGAAAAAGAGAAGAGAACAGACAGATAGGCAGGGACAGAAAGGCAATAGGAATCAAACAGCAACAGATTAATGATATTATTTTTACACTATATTGTCAATTTTTTTCTTAAGTGAAATAAAATAGTATATAATCTGCATACATCTGGAGTATGTGCAGCACACATACATAAGAAGTAAGACCTGGATTGGGATGGTTGCAGTTTACATTATGTGAGGGGTGAGTCTGAAAACATAGAAGGATGGTTTCAGGGACATAACAGGTTGAAGAAGATATAAAGAGCCCTGCTGATCTCTGGGTTATCACGTCCTTAGGCCCCACTTTTCTAAGTAAAAAACAAATGTTCTCACATGGGATGGCACCACAGAAGATGATAGCTGACCTCCCATTCTTGCAAATGGTATATGAGTATCTATAGAATGATCCTTTAGTGCATAGCAAAATTATTAGTATATGCCATGAAAATGGAACACTTATTTTTAACTATTAATCATGTAGACAATAGTCAGTCTATAACTGATCTGCTGTTTCTGCTGCTCCGTCCCAGTAGCCTGTGGTTTCATGTTGGAACTATCAGTAAAACAGTTGTAGAGGCATACTGGTCCCTTCTTTGCAGAGACATGGCTCTATGGGATCAATCTCATTTGGAAATGTGTGTTTCATCAATCCCACAAATTCACTGGTTCCAAGGGGCGTCCTGTGAGTCTTATTAGGGGAATAGTTTAAAAACTCCATTGGCAATTAAAAACTAGTCCTTTACAGAGTACTTCATTGTCCATCTCTATGATCTCAGAGAAGTTAGCAGATTCACAGCATTCACGTCTCTAAACATGTCAGAGATTATCATAATATTGATACAATTAGACAAAGTGACTACTTTAGGACTATTCCAGAATACTAATTTTTGAGTCACTAAAAGTTGACAAATATGTGACGTTTTCAGCTATCCCCGTGGCAAAAGAGTAAATGTTCATTTAGAAAATTCCCAGGAAAAGCAACTTGTTTGAATTATCTGAGGTACCATTGATTGATAAAAAGACATAGTACAGTGCATAGTGATACAGGATCAAAAGTGGAGTCAGTTATCACCAGGTCCATAGTAGACTCCAGGAATGCATGCACAGATTGCTTCGTGTTTGATGATACACACATTATCCAAGTTCAAGGCAGCTTCTGTGCTAGAAAGATGAAGTTATAGAGCTGTGAGTCATGTGTATCACAGTGTCATTTTTAAGTGAGAAATACCTTGACTGATTTCTTCATGCCCCCCCCAAAGAAATTGGTATTTCTGGACATGAACAGCCCTTTTTGTCATTGGCAGCATTTGTTGGAAAGATTATGTGGTTTCTGCTCACCATTGTGTTCACAGCCATTACTCACAGTTGGAACTTACTAGTGGATGTATGAAGGGTTGCCAGCCACTGCCAATGTTCCACCTGGGGAAATATTCAGCTGCAGGGAAGAAATCCACAAGAAGTTTTGAGAGACACAGAACTGTTTACATTTGAACAGCTCTGCCAGAAACTGATGTGCTGCAACCAGCGGAAGCATCACTGCAGACGCGTCCTGCAAGTTACGAACCATTGTTCCCAGTACTGGATGCTCATCCCTCTGGAGGGTCAAATACGCTGGCAGTAATGTCACCTACTGTGATCAGCTCTCTACTCTGCTTGGCTCTCCATGCCCCTTCCCAGTAAAATGAGTTCTCTGACATTATGGGAGCTGTTTCCTCAAGTCTTAGATATTCTCCACTGTGGAAGAAAATAAGAGAGGAGCAGGTTTTGACCAGAAATGTCTCTGTTCTCATCAGCTCTTCAGCCTATCTTTTCTCTAGCCACTGGTCAGGCAAGCAACACAGTGGAAATTTAATCAAAATTTATTGAAACTTCTTTAGTGTGGCCTTGGTGGAGCTCATGCTGTAAATCACTCATCTATGGATCTAACTTTTCCTCTACAGCTTACTGTTTACATACTTGTACCTCTTATGTGTAAGAAATATTCATTTCCCAGAAGCTTCAACTAGGGCATCTAAAGATTTTTCTAATAAGAAAGTCACTCTTTACTCAGAATTCTGTACTACAATTAAATCCTACTAATTGTATGTGAGTTGAGTTGTAAGCTCTGAAGCCAAGGACAGGTATTGGAAGGGTAGTTATGCACATCCAGAAGCTGAAAACAAATGCATGGGCCATAGGCATATAAAACATGTGTTTTTTACCAAAAACAAAGGCAGGAAGGTGCCCTCTCTAATATTATCACTATACAGAATCACACAAAGGTATTGATTTACCAAAAATGATTTGTAGTTATGCATGTTTGTTGACTATATCATATATATTCACATATATATGCAAGGTTATCATGAGGAGGTCACTACTTAAAGATTAAATTCAATCTCTTAACTCTAAATACCCATAAAATTTTTAAGAAGGTGATTATGTACTCCCAACACAAAGTTGCACAGAGTATGTATCACCATTCTAAAAGGAAATAATTGGATAGAGTGACAATGTACTGGACCAAGCAGGATCTAAATTCAACAGACAAAATAGATGATAAAAGGCTATAATGCTCTGGGATTTCAGCTTTGCTCCCTGTCACATATGTCTCTCTTTTGAGCTGGTTCTATATCCTGTGTACAAATGTTCTTGGCAGGTATGCCATGGCTCTAATATCACCCATGTATTATAGTCTCTAATACAACGTAGATTTCCCATAGATCTCTCCATTAATTATTTATTAGGGCCTCTTTCTCTCTTGAGAAACACACAGAGACTCCCCTGTCACATATATTATGGTTTAAGTTGGTCTCTAATACCACAGAGGAAGATTCCAATATACCTAATCTTTCTTGGCTCTAATGCCAGGACTACATGGTTTGTGGTGTCATATTTGGATACCGATTTGGGAAAAAACCTGGAACATTTTATTAACCACTTCAGATTGATAACAGAAAATGGTTTATGTTCTGTATCTCTTGATGAGAACTTTCCCTGAAGGAATCTTATCTTTATTTCAATGTAGACTTGTTCTCTATTTAAGGCCAATATTGTTAGTAATAAGAGTTTTTCTTCTACCAGAAGCCTTAGATGTAACATTAAGCTCACCAATGTCCTGTTTTCTTTCCAAGCGGTATATTTTGTATTTCTATGCCCAATAGTCTCTTGTTCATTGGAGACTCATACAGAAGTTATTACTAATGATCAAAGAGAGTCGTCAATATTAGGCTTCCTGAAAATCAATCCCTTGCTTTTAAATTTAGCTTCAGGAGAAGTATTAGAAGAATGGTGGTGTTTTGATGTATTTTTTAATTAATCTATTTGCTAAAAGGTCACAAGGATTGTCTCTAGGTCAGTGGTAGTATTGTTCTCCTAAAATGTCTTGATCTAATGCTGTCAAACATCTATTGCTCATAGTACTCTTGTGGCATCTAATACAATGGGCTGTTAAGACTGCTTATATCATTTGATAACTTTCTGTTCCAATGTTTCAAAGTCTTCCATATTCCTTGAAAAAAATAAAACAAACAACAATTTATAAAAACCCAAATACTCGTGAAAGCTACTTTTCTATTTCTCTGATAAAACGCCATGGCTGATCCAACTTGTAGAGGAAGGTTTTATTTGGGCTTACACTTCAGAGGGATTAGAGTCCATCACCATCCCAGAGGGGAAGCTGAGTAGCAGGCAGACATGGCAGCTGAAGCATTAATTGAAAACTCAATCCTTAAACCACAATGGTGAAATAGAATGAATACATTGGAGGGCAGGAGTGTTAAAAAAAGAAAAGGAAAGAAAAGGAAAGAAAAGAAAAGAAAAGAAAAGGAAAGAAAAGAAAAGAAAAAAGAAAAGAAAAGAAAAGAGAAAAGAGAAAAGAGAAAAGAAAAAAGAAAAAAGAAAAAAGAAAAAAGAAAAGGAAAGGAAAGGAAAGGAAAGAAGAGAAGAGAAAAGAAAAGAAAATAATTTTAAAAAATCGAATGAGTTTATTGGGAATGTCTAAGGAGTTTGAAAATTTCAAAGCCTGCCCAAGGTGACATATTTGGAGCTAGGATAGGTGTCATATTCTGCAGCTAGGATACATCTCCTAGATGTCTCCAAATACCATCAACAACTGGCAACTAAATGTTCCATTTCCAGAGCTTACAAGAAACACTATCAATAGACCCTGATGAATATTCCAGCAACTTAAATTTCATTAGAATTTGTGATGCTGAGTTACAATTATTAGAGATCTCATGCTCCTGTTATTTTTCCACTTATTTATCCTATTTCTATATGTGTGTATATTGAGTTCCACTTTCTCTGATGGCCTATTCCTCCCTACAATGCTCTTTCCCTGACATAAGTTTTAGAATAGTTTTGAGAACCATTTATTTTAATCATAGCCATATCTGTGACCACTGCACTGGGGCAATGTTTTGAAGTCTGGTAAGAATTAGTGGGAATACAATTCAGACACTGTCTTCCCCTCCGTACCTCTACCAATGTAAAATAGCTCAGAAGTGAGTGGTCAGGTTCCTAGAGTACTTCCCTTAGCTATGTCTGACCACTAAGGAGCTCAATTTTTCATTAAATCCGGTAAAGTCTTCATAGCTTTGAGTTCAGGGTTGTCATGACTGTAGCTGGCCAAAGAAACATTTCTGCAGTTTTCTCTCTATCTTTCAGATCTTACATTCTTTCTACATTGTTATCTACAGTTTTTCATGGGCCATATAAAGAATGGAAAAGTATTCTCTGTAGGTCTGAGCAGTCATTCAACACTTACTCTCAACACTTGAATTAGCCACCAGTCCTGAATTCACCAGCAAGCACTGTATGGAATAGCTTCTCTGAAAGTATCTGAGAGTAGCATTTGTCTGTCAGTTCTCTTGCTTCTTTTTTTTCAAAAGTAAGTCAATTTAAAGTTTCCTTTTATGCATGCAAATGAGCCTCACTAATACATAGCTAATTTGAGCTACATAGCACATTAAAATGGAAAATGATGCTTAATCAGACAAATTAGAACTGCATTGATTTTATTTATCCTATAAATTAAATAATTGACCCCACTTCCTTGTCTCTTCAACCAGTACTAATATCTAGTCACTCTAAATTGCAATTGTTCTCTTTCTCCACATTTTTTATAAAATTAATCTTCAGATCATGCATCTCACTAATAGTATATCTGCACTCTCAAGTGTTCCACATTTCTAGTGCTCTTTACTTATTCCCTTTAAGATCTCTGCATTGGTTGTCTTTTCGATTGTGTATAAATATGCATTGTCATTATGAATGTTTAGTTAAATAAGTAATCAATCTCTCATGAAAAACAGCTTATAAAAGCAAGAATATCGAAAAGAGAAAGAATATTATATGGATCCAAATTACTGCACAACAGAATAGATTATCATATGGGAAAAGCACTGTTATGCTCTCCCTCCTTCATCTTGTCTTATCTTCTATGTATCTCAACCTCTCTCATGCTCTTCTCTCCAAAATTCTGAGACCCTTAGGCTAAACCTTAACATAAGGCTCAGTTACTTACAATGAGCATAGACTAGTATCACAGAACTTGGACAATGAAACTGTAAGTTTGTTAATACAGAGTTTCTGTGAGTCATGGATTTCCTCAGGCTTACCTGGTTCCCGTGTACTAGCTCACTCTTCCCACAGCAATTGAGGCATTCTGTCTGTCTACCATACATACATAATCCAGGATGGACAGACCTCTGAAGACTACTCAGAAAAGCTCCTACGTGCATCTTTTGCTAAGATTTATTAAGCTGGTCTAAATTGAGAAAAGGGACGCTTAGTTGTTTTTTTGTTATTTTGTTATTTTTGTTTGTTTATTTCTTATTTTCTTGGCTGTTTCAGGGTTTCGAGCAACTTGATAAGATAAGGCAACTTATTCCAACTAATTCATAAAAAAGACAGTATGATAATATAGTCTTATTTGTACCTTAATTGTTTTCTTTTTCTGTGTTTCACAGGGTAGAAAAACACCATCATTGTTATATTAGCCACAGAGGAGAATAACATTAGTAGTTTATATAGGAAATGATAGTTTTACAAGTGTGTGATGAATATGAGATAAAAACTGTCAAACATGCTGTGAGAATATCTTTACAATAGCATTAGACTTTTTGGGTCAACAATTGTTTGCTTCTTTTTTCATTTATTAAACACTCAACAACTTACAATGATAGACATATTATGCTGTTGAATTTAGAGAAATCATTTGTGGGCATTAAAAATAACTTGATTGCATTATAACATGTGTCTTAGTCTTTTGCCTGTGTGTATGTATTTGCATCATGTGCATGCTTGATGGCCAGAGAGGTCAGAGGAGACCACTGGTTTCACAGGAACTGAAGTTGTGGATTATTGTGAGCTAACATGTGGGTACTGAAAATCAAGCCAAAGAACATCTGTAAGATTTAATTTACATTTGAAACCACTGAGCTACCTATCCAATCCAAAACATTAATCATTTTTACATAAAGTTTATCCTCATAAAGTCACTATTCTTCTCTGGATGAAGTCTAAAAAAGTAAATTTAAAAATTATCAGAATGGCTAAGATCAAAGCCTCAGGTGACAGCACATGTTGTAGAGGATGTGGAGAAAGAGGAACACTCCTCCATTGCTGGTGGGATTGCAAACTGGTACAACCACTCTGGAAATCAGTTGGGAAGTTTCTCAGAAAATTGGAAATAGATCTACCTGAAGATCACAAATTATTACTCTTGGGAATATACCCAAAAGATGCCCTACTATTCCACAGGAACACATGTTCCACTATGTTCATAAGAGCCTTATTTGTGATAGCCAGAAGCTGAAAACAACACAGATGGCCCACAACAGACAGATACAGAAAATGCCGTTCGTTTACACAATGGGATACTACTCAGCTATTAAAAACAAGGACATTCTGACTTTTGCAGGTAAATGGATGGAACAAGCTATTAAAAACAAGGCATCCTGAGTGAGGTAACTCAGACCCAAGGGGACATTCATGGTATATACTCACTATTATTAATACGTTGGATATTAGCCAAAAAATGTACAGAATACCCAAGATAGAATCCACAGAACTAAAAAAGTTCAACAAGCTGAAGGGCCCAAAGGAGGATGCCTTAGTCCCACTTGGGAGGGAGAAGAGAGCAATCACACGTGGGGAAGGGGGAGGGGTGGGAAAGTGAACTGGAGCAGGGATGGGGGAGAGAGGGGAACCGGATCTGATATTGGGTGAGGGAAAACTACTGTACTGAAGCTCCAAAGGGCAGCAGAAAGAAGAGAAACAGCCACCTCAGGAGGCAGGAGGCTGGGAGGACCCTCCAGAATGCACCAGAGACCTGGGAAGTAACAGACACTCAGTACTCAAAAGGAAGGAACTTAGATGAAATGCCTGAAAATAGGGAGAGGGAACTTATAGAGCCCACCTTCAGCAGGAAGATAGGGCATCAAATGAGGGAGGGGTGCATCCCACAGTCACAACTCTGACCCTTAATTGTTCCTGTCTGAAAGAACTACAGGGATGAGAATGGAGAGCCCAAGGAAAAGACGGTCCAGCGACAGGCCCAAAGTGGGATTCAGATCAAGGGGAACCAATAGTCTCAATTAATCTGGATCTTTGAGATTTATCAAATACTGGACAACAAAATAGGCAGCATAATCCAACTGATATGATGCCCCCAAACATACATACAGTAGAGAACTGCAGAGTCTGTGTTCATTAAGAGATGATGCACCTAATCCACAAGACTGGAGCCTCCAGGGAGTTTAGAGGTCAGGTGGGATGGGGGCAGGGGACTTCCACATGAAGACAGGGGAGTGGAGAGGGGGTATAGGATGTGGAACAGCTGGAGAGTGCATGGGGGCAGGAATAAAAACTGGAGTGTAGAAAACATAATAATTATTTATTTTTAGAAAAGGTAAAATATTATCAAAAGCAAGAGTAAAAAAAAGTTACTTGCCTAAAATCTTTTGTAGCAACAGGCATCTATGAGGAAGTTTGCTACAGTTAACAACTGAAATTACTTGTGAGAATTAGAAAATGATATCAAAATAGCATGAAAGATCTGAGGTGCTGCATCAGTATCGAAGAAATGTGTGATATTACCTCATAAATGATATGAGGAGTTCCCTGTTTCTTAAGGTTTATCGAACTATATCGAACCCTCTGAATAGTCTATGTTTTTTCTAAGAAACCTATAGTGAGATAAAACAGGATTTAGAATGGCATTTTATGCATATTAATCTTCTATGGTATATATTTTATAACAATATAATTCATATAAAGTTAGGTAACTTTAATGTATACCTAACATTATAATATACAGACAGATTTAAATCTAATGGTAAATGTAAAGGTTTTTTCCACAAACCCTTGCAATTATGATTAAAACTATGAATATATAAAATAGATAGATAAATGTAGCTACATATATGTATATTCATCTAGTTTTGCATGTTAAAATTTCTAAACAAGTATGTTTTTTCCTGAGCATTTTTGTTTTATTACCAAAACACTTCAAATATTGGAATTGAAACATGACTTGTCATAATTTTATAGGCTAAATGGAGTGAGTGCATTCCATTTTACATGGTTTTGATGTTCTCATTACAAGACAGCATTGATGGACCACAGACTTTAAGTTAATATACCACTTACAGATGACATTCTTCAGTAAGTCACATTATATTCTTTCACAATTCCACATAATTTAATATCTTAAAAACAGAGAAGGTTTTATTAATCTGAAAAAGTATTCCTATATTGAATGTCAATTCATGATGACATAATATATCTTGTGAACTGGTGTTTTTAATTGTAAACCCGGAGGTATTTCAAATTTTATTATTGGCCTCATAAAAGCATCTACAATAATAAAAATATTTTATTGAGCTGGTTTCTAATTTACTCTAAAAATCATTAATACTAAAATTTTTTATTTATATGAACAATATTGTGGTTTCATTATTTCATTATTTAATCCTTCTCCTAACCAATTGTTTAATATTATTCTTAACAATTAATAAGCAAATTAATTAGCAATCCCTCATTATTGCTAATTTTCATTCTTAAAATTATACTATTTATTAGTAAGTAAAGCATGATGAATGAATTTGAACAACCATGAGCTAAAATCCAATCTCAGGAATTATCAATTAGGTTAATAATACATTTGATATTGAATTCATTCATGATTTTTTATAAATCTAACTAGACTAAGTCATACTGCTTAAGATGACTGGACTTATGTTCACTTTAGGGAATAGATGACTTGAATCAGTCTCTCAGCTGGTCCACATTTTTGTTTGTCTTGTGGGGACATAATTGCTTCATATTATTTACATAAACATAGTTTCCTGAGAGAAAAACAAATAATGAAGATTTCACAGGGAAACAAAAAGCAGATAAAGTGATTAAAATAGGCACTATCAAAATTTCCAATACTATGTTAAACATTTATAAATTCCAAATAAGCATCATATCTCATATGTTAATAATCTATTCTCTTTTTAGGCACCAAATAGCTTTTTAAGTTTAGTGATTGAAAATCTTCAAGTCCTAAAATAAATTGTAATTGGGACTTTTAACCCATATTTAGATGTAACTTGCACACATTTATAAAATGCTATTGGATGTTTTACTACAAGTATGTTATTGACAATTGCTTTTTGTCAGATGTATGGCTTGCATAAATTTGTATTTCATTATCTCATTCTTTTCTTTTCTTTTTAGTTGATTGAATGCAATTCTCCCTGTGTCTCTTTGCTTATTTGCCTTGCTTCTGGAAGATGCTTCAATAGTTCTCTGCGGTGCTTACACCTGTCAGGGGTCTCAGGTTGGGCCAGTGATAGGCTAGCCATTCTCTCAGTCTCTACTCCATCTTTGTCTCTGAATTTCTTTGAGACAGGACAAATTTTGGGTCAAAGGCTTTTTAGGTGAGTTGATATCCTTATCCATTACAGGGGGTATTACCTGGATGAAGGTGGCCACTTCAAATCCCTTTCCCTGCTGTTATACATCTTGACTACCTTGACAGGACTCAGTGAGAGATGATGCATGTGCACTCAGAATGGGAGCTCCCTCTAAGAGAAGGGGAGGGGAGGAAGGAGGGGGAAGGGTCCCTATGAGGAGCAGACCTGGGTGGACAGAAATTGGAATGTAAAAAGTAATAATAAAAAAAAACCAAAGTAAATAAAGATAAAAGAAATTTGAAAAAAAAACTAAAAAGTCCTTTATTGCTGCTATGATCATCAGATAAATGTGTATATGTCACAGTGCTGTTTTTCGGGGACTTCCTCAAGACATTTTACAGTAGCAGACCTTATATGCAAAATTTAGGTTCATTTTTAATTGATTTCTGTAATGGATGGGAGAGGTTCCTGTTTCATTTTGTTATATGTGTTTCTTCAAATATCCCAGCACAATCAATTGAAAAACAGCATCTTTTCCCCACTGTATATTCTTTTTTTTTTAAATTGGTGACAAATTAAATGGCTTTGTATAGATTTATGTCTGGCTGCCTGGTTCATATATCTATATTGCTGGAAGTAGAACCCAAAATTACTAGGCAGTCATGGCATTATCATTAATAGATAAAATAATTAAAATCTAAATTCATTTCCATATTTTTTCAAAATTTAAGAAATAAAATTCCTTTAACTTAATCTTATAAATGTATAGAAATTTTATTTAGGCACAGTTATTCTCAAATTTTCCTGGCTACTTTTTAAGTCTGAAAACTAATAACCTAGTTATTTTAATTTATATTGTTTAAATACTCTTTCTATATCACATCTTTGAATAATGATTGAATTATAAATATATTTTTCACTGAAGATTACACATTGGTATTACATTAAATTCCACTTTTAAGATTCCTTTTAGGTTTCTTTTTTTCATAATTTCAATTTCATGTACATATGCTTTCTACACACTTAAAAATTACTTCATTTTAGTTTTAGTGGGGTGTTTTTTTTTCATTTTGTTTTGTTTTTGACATACTGATTTTTTAATTGGTTATTTTATTTTATTTATTTACATTTCAAATGTTATCCCCTATCCAGGTTTTTGTTCAGCAAATCCCGTATCCCATCCATTTGCCCTGCCTCTATGAGGTTGGTCCCCAACCTACCAACTCACTCCTGCCTCACTGAACTAGCATTTCCCTACTCTGGGGAATCAAATCTTCCCAAGATCAAGGGCCTCTCCTCTCACTGATGTCTGCAAAGGCCATGCTCTGCTATATATGCAGCTAGAGACATGGGTATCTCCATGTGTACTCTTTGGTCAGTGATTTAGATCCTGGGAGTTCTGGGGGGGTCTATTTGGTTGGTTTTGTTGTTCCTCCTATTGCAAACCCCTTCGGCTCCTTCAGTTCTTCCCCTAACTCCTCCATTGGGGACCCAGTGCTCAGGCCAATTGTTTGCGGCAGGATGCGCATCTGTATTGGTCAGGCTCTGGCAGACGATTTTAGTTTTTATTGCATTTGTTTTTATTTTCTTTATATAAATGGCTAGAAGTGAAGCAAATTTATATATTTGAAATTACATACTTTTAATTCTTATGATTGAGTGAAAAGAAAGAATATTCATTTAGTGTAAATATCATGAAAGTACACTGTTATTTCCTATAATCCTAAGGTTGAACACTAGACATTTTGGCTTCCTTTTACAGAATATGCACTACTTACCATTGTCTCCCCTGTATCTCTGAATTTCATTTGTCCTAATCAGCACTATACATAACAGTTAAAATAGATTTCAAATATCATATTTTATTATACCTCACACAGATGTTTCATATAAGTAGGGTCATTAAATATTTTTGGCTTTTAGGTTAAGGATATTCTAAGGGGATTGGGATGCTGTTTCATTGTGATTTGAATTTGGATATGCTGATAGTTCGTGATGCAAAACACACCTTAATATTCTTTCTGTCTATTTCTGAGTCTTGTAAGAATACATTACTATTCACAATTTATCCATTTTCAATGATCAGTTTGTTTCCCTACTATTGAACTATCTGAGATCTTTATGAATTCTGCATGTTCATCCTTATCAGACACATGACTTGCAAATGTTTTTCTTATTTTCAAAATTTCATTTCATCTGATTTATCTCTTTTGATGTCTGGCCTGAACTTTTGATGTGATACCCAAAGTACACAGCCAAGGGTAACATTGTTAACACACTTGACTGCTCATTTCTTGCTCATTTTCACTTGCTTGATATTTTTCAAGTGCTAGTTATTAAACCCAGGAGGAATTTTTTATAGTAGAGACTATATAATGTGTGTGTGTGTGTCTGTGTGTGTGTGAGAGAGAGAGACAGACAGAGAGAGAGAGAGAGAGAGAGAGAGAGAGAGAGACAGAGACAGAGACAGAGATAGAGACAGAGACAGAGACAGAGACAGAGAGATGGAGAAACAGAGAGATGTAAGGTTGAGGCTTTGGGGGCTTTTTCTCCATCTTATTTTGGCATGCCCATTTATGTTGTCATTGTGCAAGTCATATTTTAGAAATCATACTATTAAGACATGAAGGATGTAGTTCCTGATATTTCTAGGGGATATGACTTCACTGAAAAATCTAATCTTCTAGCTTTTATAATTTTGCCTTCTCTTGCACAATATTCCCTGAGACTTAGGTACAAGAATATATTGTAGATTTATCCACTGGGACTGGACTCCACTACTTGATGGTAATGTTCTTTAATTAGACTTAAAACTCACTTCAAAATAAACAAACAAAACAAAGCAAAAGACATCATTGTTTGGACTAGAAATCTATCTATTCAGTGCTGATAATGTCATAGTAATTTGCAGAGAGTTTATAACCACTGACTTATCAAACCCTTATAAACCCTAACAACAATCTACAAACCTTTGTTCTTTTATAAATGCTAGTTAGGCTTCTAGTATCAACCATGTTTATCTTTGGTGGAGTGAGATTTAGCCCAATTAGATGCAGAAATACGTTGGCTGCTGTCAAGGTATGTGAGGCATTATGGCACCCTTGCAGTTATTATGTCTTGGTTGTTATGGATATGGTTCATCGGCTTCACAGTGCAGTACAAATGCTGCTTACTTTCCTCCACTTAAAACTTGCAAGCACCATTTTATACCATGACTTTTATCCTAAAGGAGGAGCATTTAGGACAGCTCAAGCTCAGAGGTCTTGGGTCCAGTGTTGTCTTCACAAATAACAACTTAACTTCTACCTATGAGAACAAGCAAGGACAACAAGGAAAAGCTGTATCTTGAGGAGTCTTTTTGGACTACTCTGGCCATCAACTCAAAAGAGGGTTTCTCATGTTTGATATTTGTAATTTGAAGATGATCTTCTGGAAGGAACATTGTGTTTAGGAATCTGTCATGACAGATTGTTGAAGTTCAAGGGCATAATCCTGAACTCATACATATAGGCAACACTAAGTAGAACTAGTGATTTTAATACTTAATATTGAGTACAGAAAAATAGTAAACTCTTAGAGTATGAACTTGAAGTCCAAGATTGGGGAGTGTGTTTGATCAAAATACATTATATTCATGTGTAGAATTCATAAACATTGAAAATTAGACAAATTCATTTTTCTTTAGATACAATCTTCCACTGCATTCCGTGTAGGAATGCGTACAAAAAATATTGCCCTATTTCATATTTATTCTTACACCAATCACCTGTATTTTTAATTAAAATAATAAAATCACTGAGGAACATATTCTGCTTTCCTTTACACAGTATTCCATGTGCAAATTCTCTCTCTCTCTCTCTCTCTCTCTCTCTCTCTCTCTTTTTTTTTTTTTTTTTTTCGAGACAGGGTTTCTCTGTGTAGCCTTGGCTGTCCTGGAACTCACTTTGTAGACCAGGCTAGCCTCGAACTCAGAAATCCACCTGCCTCTGCCTCCCAAGTGCTGGGATTAAAGGCATGCACCACCACCGCCCGGCGCAAATTTTCTTCTTCACGGTCTAGTATGTGGTCAAGGAATGCAGAGTGAATTTAATAAAATATTAGTAAAATATAGTTAAAGTTATAAATAGACAGAACAAGATAGATAACCTATCACCAGCCTCCTAGAAGTGAAACTTTAGATAACATGCTATATTGCTGGGATAATGTCTTTAACACCTATAGTTCTTAATTGTTCAACACCTATAATAATAGTTTAACACCGATAGTTCTTTAATAGTTTAACACCTATAGTTCTTCAAAGTATGAAACTAACATTTTTTCAATGAAAAGCCATTATTTTAATGTATCTATAACAAAGTTATTTTTAATGATGCATCTAGTTCTTTCTGATTTGTGTTATAAAAATAAAGGAAATAATGTTCTTCTGTTCACTACGCATAAAATCTTGCTAGAGATTTTTCTTTGACAAATTTATACACCGGAATCATGGCTGAAAGGCTGAGTGATTCCTTTTCTCTCAGATACCCATACAGTCTGAGCTGCTGGAGGTAAAAACAATAAAAGCCAGTTTAGGATTTGAAAAGTAATTTGAGTTTACTCCAAAGCCATATCTGAGTGTTTTAATTGATAACCATTTTAACTTCTGTCTCACTCACATCTCTCAGTCTGATTATCCTGAGAATATTTCAAGATTTTAGATAAGACATTCATTACCAGTTTTTGTTTATTCAAACATAACTACAAGTATGGCATACAAATTTTACATGAGAACTTGAGACTCATGTAAACCTGTTCTAAAGGATAAATATAAAGAATATATGCAACATTTTTGGTCAAAGCTAAAACGTTGAGTCTATACTAGAATTCTAATAAGTATTCCCACATTAAAGCTTGAAAAGCAAATAAGGATGCTTACAGTGCACTGATTCATAGACTCACAAAGCAAACTAACAAACAAATACCCAAGAACATCTTCAAAATGTAATTATATTTTGGTGGAACAGTTGCTGACTTATATTATTAATTCAGGTCATTTGTATGGTTAGTACTGCAAAGTATGCTGTTTCAAAATCTCTATGTAAATGTCATAGAAATCACTATTTTTAATTAAAATTTTGTTAAAATATACAGAGAATTTACATACTATAGTTATCTACTAATGAATGCATTAATTTTCAAAATTGTATTGCCTTTGGTTACATAAAATTTCTAGCTTAATCTAAAACAATATTATTTCCAATAATAATGATGTGAAAACATTTTCAATCTATATTGAAACCTCATTTTTAGTACACTTGAACATGTATATTTCATTATTTCTCTTTCTGAAATTATATTTACATCTCTTCCCATTTCTTTTTTTCCCTTTAATGTCCTCCCTTATAACTTTCTTGGTATATTTCAAATCCATGGCCTAATTTTTCATTAATTGTTATTATATACATATGTGTATATTTATATTTTACATACATATATGCATATATGTACATATATACATATATAAGTGTGCATATGCAAGAGTGTAGAAATATATTATATATATATATATATATATATATATTGTAAATATAAAAATACTACTTTCACAGGCATCTCAGAACTAAATTTCAAGGTAACAGTCATATTTTTGTTTTATTTTGAACTCCTTAAATGTCTTCCTGCCTACCTTTAAATAATCAATTTAATTCAATGAATCATGCAATATTTAAATAAAAGTACCTAAAATGTATGTGACATAAATCAAGAATAATATCATAATCAGAGCTTCCCAAAAGACTGGTAGAAAGAAAAAAATAATAAAATTCAGTCTTCCTAATGTAAAGCTATTCGGCGAATTATGTAGGAGGTATAAAGTCAATATTTTCTCCTTTAGGATGCTCTGATGGCATCGCTGAGATGAGGAGGTATGTGGAATCTCCGTTGCCTTTGTCACACACAACACTGTAGGCGTCGGTGTATAAATATCCTCGCACCAGTTTTCTGGTGAGCCGGAACCTTTTGGCAGCAGAGAAATATCTGCTTGCCTGCAGCGAGCACCTCTCGAGCAGGCGGCACCCTCCCGACTGCTGCCACTCAGTCCGTTTCCAGTTGCTGGGCAATAATGAAACACAAGACAAGATGAAAACAAATATGTCCTTACGTTGATATTTTTCAATTTTTCTACCCAGCAGGTAAACAAACATTTGTCCATTTTCTCCCAGTGGGATCACTTCCAATTTCTAGGGACTGATTATAGGCATTTCTTTGAGTCTTCTAGATGGGGAAAGTACAGGTCTAGGTTACACAGAGGTGATGAATTGGCTGGAACCCCTTTGAGAATGCCCATGATTCAGTGAGATCAGGGCTGCTGGTGTTATGCATGCACCCTGCTGCTCTGTCAAGCCCAGCCTGCCCTTGCCTAAAGTTAGGACATGAGAACTTAAAGCATCACTGGTGTTCCCAAGATTGCTCAATCTATGCTTATATCTATTTACCCTTAACAATATTAAAATAGATAGCATTGGAGAACAGGAAATATACTTAGTAATCTTAAAGACACATACTAATGTGTATGAGCTGAGCAAGTTTTAACCTTTGAATTTATGTATGTAAGCATTTGCAATACATAAATGCTTCACTTACAGGTATGTGTTATACATACATGCATACATAGATATACATATATGTATATATATATAATCTTAAGGTGTTTGCAAATATTAATGTTTTTAACAAACATAAATAATTACCTGATCCATATTATATTATTACACACTCACATGAGTAACAACAACCAATAATTTTCTAACAAAATTTTATGACTTGGTATTTTATAGGCAATAAAGGTTTACACAAGTTTTGTTTCTGCTAATATTTTTTATGTCACAAATTTTACCTAGAAAACTACACATATATTTTAGCCATTCACAAACTTGGTAACTATTATTTCAATCTGTATTTTCTCATTCATAAAATAAGATGGTGTCTATGAAGTTAATAGTATGAGATGCACCTGAAACCAGGTAAGGTATTGATTTAAAATGATTATTAATTGTGATATATATTTTACATACAAATAGATTTATATTTAATATAAAATGTACATATACTACATATACCAGGTGATGTCTTGTAACATGAATGTCTAAATTGTATTTCGAGTAAAATCTAAATATTTTCATCAAAACTCTTCAAATTTTATGATGAAATCATTGAGATTTTTTTCATCTGGAGTTTTTGATGTGTACAGTATATTTCTGCTTAAGTAATCACACAACTGTACAGAAGAACACTGGAACTTGTTACTTCAGTCTAGTTGTATCTTCCACTTAGTGATCAACATTTCCTATCCCCTTCCAATTTCTGGCCATTATAAACAAGGCTGCTAAAAACATAGTGGAGCATTTGTCTTTATTGTATGCAGGGGAATCCTCTGGGTATATGCCCAGGAGTGGTATGCCAGGGTCCTCTGTAAGTGGCATGCCCAATTTTCTGAGGAACCGCCAAACTGATTTCCACATAAAACCAGACACACTGAAACTATTAGGAAAGAAATTTGGGAAGACCCTGTAGGACATGGGCTCAGGGGGAAAGTTCCTGAACAGAACATCAATAGCTTATGCTCTAAGATCAAGAATTGACAAATGGACCTCATAAAATTACAAAGTTTCTGTAAGGCAAAGGACACTGTCAGAAGGACAAAATGGCAACCAACAAAGTGGGAAAAGATCTTCACCAATCCCACATCCGAAAGAGGGCTAATATCCAATATATGCAAAGAACTCAAGAAGTTAGACCCCAAAGAACCAAATAACCCTATCAAAAAATGGAGTACAGAGCTAAACAAAGAATTTTCACCTGAAGAATTTCGAATGGCTGAGAAGCTCCTTCAGAAATGTTCAACATCATTAGTCATTAGGGAAAGGCAAATCAAAACAACCCTGAGATTTCACCTCATACCAGTCAGAATGGCTAAGATTTAAAAAAACTCAGGAGACAGCAGGTGTTGGTGAGGATGTGGAGAAAGAGGAACACTCTGGAACCAAGAAAGGTGAAATCATATAGAATGTTAACAAAGAATATAGAAAAAAAAGAAAAAGAAACATCATCCCTGACCTCAAGCTGTACTACAGAGCAATAGTGATAAAAAAAAAAAAAAACCTGCATGGTATCAGTGAATGGCAGGCAGGTAGATCAATGGAATAGAATTGAAGACCCAGAAATGAACCCACACACCTATGGTCACTGGATCTTTGACAAAGGAGATAAAGCTATCTACTAGAAAAAAGACAGAATTTTAAAAAAGTGGTGATGTTTCAACTGGCAGCCAACATGTTGAAGGATGCAAATTGACTCATTCTTATCTCCCTGTACAAAGCAAGTGGATCAAGGACATCTACATAAAACCAAATACAGTGGCTCTAATAAAAGAGAAAATGGAGCACATGGACACAGGGGAATATTTTCTGAACAGAACAACAATAGCTTATGTTGTAAGATCAAGAGTCCACAAAAGAGACCTCATAAAATTTCAAAGCTTCTGTAAGGCAATGGGGACTGTTAATAGGACAAACAGCAACCAACAGATTTGGAGAAGATCTTTACCAATCCTACATCCGATAGAGGCTCAGTATCTAATATATACAAAGAACTCAAGAAGTTACACTCCAGAGAGCCAAATAACTCTATTAAAAATGGGGTACAAAGCTAAACATAAAATCCTCAACTGAGAAATACTGTATGTTTGAGAAACACCTAAAGAAATGTTCAACATCTTTAATCATCGGGGAAATCCAAAGCAAAACAACCTCAAGATTCTACCTCACACCAGTCAGAATGGCCAAGATAAAAAACTCAGGGGACAGCAAATGCTGAAGAGGATGTGGAGAAAGTGGAACACTCCTCTATTGCTGGAAGGATTGCAAGTTGGCAGTTCCTCGGAAAATTGGACATAGCAATACCTGAGGACCCAGCTAACTCTTGGGCATATATACCCAGAAGATGCTTCAACATGTATTAAGAACACATGCTCCACTTTGTTCATAGCAGCTTCATTTACAATAGCCAGAAGCTGGAAAGAACCCAGATGTCCCTCTACAGAGAAATTGATACAGATAATGTGGTACATTTACACAATGGAGTACTACTCAGCTATTAAAAATAATGAATTCATGAACTTATTAGGCAAATGAATGGAGCTAGAAAATATGATCATGAGTGAGGTAACTCAATCACAAAATAACACACATAGTATGAACTCACTGATAAGTTGATATTAGCCCAAAAGCTCAGAATATCCAATATACAACTGTCAGTCCACATGAACCTCAAGATGAAGGAAGACCAAAGAGTGGTCACCCATGGTTCACGGCCAACTGATAGAATGAGCATAAGGTCCACAATGGAGCAGCTGGGGTGTGGACCCAAGGAGGTGGAGAGGTTTGCAGCCCTGTGGGAGGAACAATAATATATATCAACCTATTCCCCCAGAGCTTCCAGGGACTAAAGTGTACATATGAAGGGACCCATGACTCTAGCTATATATGTAGTAGAAGAAGACCATTTCAGACATCAATGAGAAGAGATGTCGTGGTTCTGTGAAGACTCAATTCCCCAGAATATGGGAATGCAGGTCAGGTGACTGGGGGTGTGTGTGAGCAGGGGGAAGGGAATGGGATAGGGGATTTTCAGAGTGGTAACACAGAAAGCTGATACCATTTGAAATGTAAATAAAAGAAATTAATAATAATAAATAATAAGAATAATAAAAGATTAATTTAAATTCTTGAACTACTAAAACTTATAGGACAAAAGCAAGATTCAAACAAGAACTATCAAGTTTTAAATAGCCTTCTTTCCATTTTATATATATTTGTACATACCAGGATATGTTTATATCAATGCTTACAACTCTATTTTTTTAATTAAAAAAAAACTGTTATATAATTTATACTAATCACTTTCTTTTTCCCAACTAATTTCAGGCACTATGGTTAATTGCTTAGTTTTTTTCTATAGTTTATATACTAATTCTTATCGTATTAGAATATATAAGGACTTTTGCCATTCTGTAGTCTGTCTCATTGATTAAGTGACAATGTTCTTTGCTGTCCAAAAGTGTTTTCGCTTCATGAGATCACATTCATTAATTGTAGGTCTTAATGCATACCTTGTGAGTATGCTGCTCTAAAAGTTTTCTTCCTGTACCGACGGCAAGTTCAAGCGTATTTTCAATATTCTCTTCTGTCAGATTCTGGGTATATGGTCTTTGTTGAGGTCCTTGATCCATTTAAGTTGAGTTTTGCACTCAATGATAGATATGGATGTATTTTAATCCTCTAATATCAGGCATCGATCTTGATTAGCACCCTATGTTGAAAAATATATCTTTTCATTTAGTGTGCCTTTTTGCTTCATTTTCACAATCAGAATTATGTCTAGGTCTTCAATTTGATGCCATTCAATATTGTACCTGTTTTTAATGCCAATACTATACTATTTCATTACTATAAACTCTGACACATATATAGACATAAGAGATAATGATACCTCTTACATTCATTTATTATTCTTGATTGTTTTAAACATTCAGTTTTGTCTTTGTTTTTGCTGCTGTTTGTGTATTTACCTTTAAGTTGAAATTATTTTCTTTCTATTTCTGTGAAGAATTATGTTGACATTTTTATGGATATCAAATTGAATTGGTAGATAGCTTTTGTATAATAGCTATTTTTGCCACATTAGTTCTAAAGGTCCATGAACATTTGATATGTTTTCATTTTCAGTTATTTTTTTTTCAGTTTCTTTCTTTGAATTCTTAATATTTATATTGTACAAGTCTTTCAATTGTTTGGTTAGATTTATTCTAAGATTTGCTTTTTAGCCTATATGTGAAAGGGAGTGTTTCTGATTTATTTCTCAGTATGGTTGTTATTTAAACGTAGAAACTTTCCTAAATTCAGCATACTACTACCCTCTTTTATGCCTCTGACATTAGCATTTTTGAACTTTCTTACATACATTGGGTTTTATTCATAGTTGGCTTGCCATTAAAAGATTTCTTATAAAATTTCTCTTTGGTATTTCTGTCTCTCATTCACTTTTTTTTGTATAACTTCTCTTTGGTATTGCTGTCTCTCATTCAGTTTTACAAATATAAATACAAATAAAAGTTAACACCCAAGGTCTGTTATCAAACTGAACAAGCTTTATTAAAAGTTGTGTGTCAGTTCTCTTTTGCAAGCCATAATTAACTCTTGGAAATACTTTTTGGAACTTGAATCTCTGAATGATACATAATGGAGCCCAAGAGATTGCAGAACCCTTAAATGTGATATGGGAACACTAACAAAACAAATAAACACTTTATTTTAATGGAAAGTGAAGGAGAGGAAGACAATGGAAGAGTTGGTGTAACACCCAGAGGTGGTTAGACTTGGCAAACAACTTTAGTCTGAGATAAAAAAAAAAAAGAGAGAGAGAGACAGTCAACGAGGGGTTTACTAACTCTATGAACCAAAGCAAATTAAATATGCATGTTCAGAGACTTGTGATATAGTGGCAATTAAAATCAGCAGCAGCTTACCCAAACATTGAAATTAAATCTCTGTTGAGATTTAGAATAACATGAGGGAATGAAAAGTAAAATCTCCATAAAAAAGGACTCCTCAAATATGTGTTTGTTGTTGATTCTACTGTTTTTCCAAAGTATCAATACACATTCATTCTATTCCTATATAACCAAAACATTTATTAATTCTGAATATTTCAGCATATAACAGGCTGAGGCATACTGATGTCAGTAAGTTTAGTGTTTCCTATTAAAATGCAGACAGACAGAATGACAGAAATGATGATCTAACTAGATGATATCCATGACTTTGCAGTAGCTAATGGCAAGACTTGAGTTTTGCATAGAGTGTCTCAGAATAGACCAGGATGAGAGATGATAGATTATAGATAGATAGATAGATAGATAGATAGATAGATAGATAGATAGATTATAAATAGAATACAGACTGATAAATGATAGATGATAGTTAACAAACAGAAGATAGAAATATGTTAAATAGATGATAGACAGATAAAGATAGGAGTCTGCAGATAAACAAATAAAAACATCTGATCTTTAATTACCTGATTCTTAATATTTAAGAGAATTAAAAGCCTGGCAGTGGTGGCACAAGCCTGTAATCCCAGCACTCTGGGAGGCAGAGGCAGGCAGATTTCTGAGTTCGAGGCTGGTCTGGTCTACAGAGTGAGTTTCAGGACAGCCAGGGCTCTAGAGACAAACTTTGTCTTGAAATAACCAAATCCAAAAAACCAAAAAAGAGCATTAGATATTAGTTTCAAGAATTTTTAATGAAAAGTTATCAAAATCGAAGAACTCTCATAGTTTTTAAATGCATGTGACTATAACCTATGCCAATCCTTTTGTGTAACTTAGTTCATATAAAATTAATTCTGTATAAAACTTTCAAATCACAATAGACAGAATTTATAATAAGCAAATGAAATTAATTGAAACTAAAATGTTTGGTATAGAAAAAGAGAATTATCAAATGAGGAGATAATATAAGGAAAAGTGTTTGCAGAAAGTACAGCTGTGGAGGATGAAATCTTAATATAAAATAAAATAACAGAATTTTGACTCAAAAATAGTTTCTGTGAATATGTTCTTAGTTTCTCTCTTTCTCTCTCTCTCTCTCTCTCTCTCTCTCTCTCTCTCTCTCTGTGTGTGTGTGTGTGTGTGTGTGTGTGTGTGTGTGTGTGAAAATCCATATTAATCAATCTTTAATTCCTGATTTATCCAAAGTGTAAAATGAATTATACATTCTAAATAGCCTGCAGAAAGGAGAGAAAAATCCTGATATTTGCAAAGGTAAGTCCAAGGCCTGACACTATTACTGAGGCTATGGAGCACTCACAAAAAGGGACCTAGCATGACAGCACTCTGGAAGACCCAACAAGCTGCTGAAAGAGTCAGACACAGATATTTGCACCCAACCAAAAGATAGAAGCTACTGACTCCGGTGGTTGAATTAGGGAAAGGCTGAAAGAAAGTGAAAAGGAGGGCAACCTTGTAGGAGGACCAGCAGTTTCAATTAATCTGGATCCCCAAGATCTCTCAAACACTGAACCATCAACCAGGCAGCATACACCATCTGATATGAGGCCCCCAACACATATACAGAAGAGGACTGCTGGCTCTGTGTTCATTCAGAGATGATGCATGTAACTCTCAAGAGACTGGAGGCCCCAGGGAGTTTAGAGGTCAGGTGTGGTGAGATGTGGGGGTGGGGTCATCCTCATGGAGACTGGTGTGGAAAGGAAGTCATTGTCATATATCACGGTCTCCTTAAAATAATATTGTCATCCTAAAAAAGGCATAATTGCTGAATATATTAGTCAATTAAACCTTTGAATACATGGAATCATTGTAAAAAATAGCCCACAAACCTGCTACATTCTAATTCAAATATAATGAGAAGTTGTGAAAAGGAATCTCAATGTTTGAATTGTAATTGCTTTAACAGTGTTTAATTTAACTTAGAGTTAACATTCCCCAGAGAGTGATGAGTTTTGTGCTATAACAGGAAATTGGTTACTAGCACTACCAATTAAATGGTAGTAGGTCATAGAAAAGAGGATTGTTCTGACCTAAACTAATGTACCTTAAGCAGAGCAAGTGAAACTAACTTAAAATACACAAGCCTTACTTATTCCAGTCACAAAATTCACCTTTTTACAAAAATGAAGGCACAAGAATTCACAATGTATAGAATCTTCATAGGCTTATAAAATAGTGTTAGCTGGAATTGGGCTGGTCTTTAGAATAACCTGAGAAGTCCACTGGTTTGTGAAAGCCGATTTTATTTATATATTCACATACTTTATGATACCGTATCTTTACTGTTGGAGGCAGCAGGGTATGTGTAAAAATTTTACTAAAACTGGAGAAGTTATCGTATAAATGTATTTACATCATTAACACAAAAAGAAAGCGTGTAATAGAATTTGAGTAGAATCTGAATGAAATTAAATTAGTTCATAATATTAATGGAAACATTTTCCAATAATCATTTTCTCGAGCTCAAGTAAAAAATTGAAAGGTTTAGAGATTTGCATTGACTATTATACACTAATGACATTTAAAAGGAATTTATGGTTATTAGTGAACAAAATGTCCAGCTACATCATAACATATTTCATTTGATTATTTTTCATTTTTAAGATAAACCATTTTTCTTATCATTCTTTGCTCCATTTTGTGCTTTTCTCTAGACAACTGCCTCATCCTCATATGCTTCTGAGTCTTACAAAGACAAATTAAAACTATAATATTCAATGGCCTTAATATTGCATTGTATATTACTATTAAGCCTTATTAAAATTTGTGATACATCTTTCTTTTTATTGGATATTATCTTTATTTACATTTCAAATGTTACCTATCATCTCTCTATCTGTCTACCACTTATCTATTTCTGATTTTGTTATTTTGGATACAGTGTCTCCACCCTTTAGTTAGTTTAGATAGGGGATTATCTATATTGTTGATTCTCTCAAAGAACCAGATTTTTCTTTGTTGATTTTTTTGTGTTGTTCTCTGTTTCTATTTGGTTGATTTCAGCTCCGAGTTTGACTATTTCCTGCTTTCTACTCCTCTTGGTGAGTTTGCTTCTTTTTGTTGTATAGTTTTCAGGTGTACCTTTGTGTTGTTAGTGTAGGATCTCTGCAATTTCTTATGAGGTAACTTAGTACTATGAATTTTTCTCTCACTGCTTTCATTGTGTCCCATAAGTTTGGGTATGATGTTTCAATATTTTCTTTAAATTCTAGGAAGTTCATAAATTTTTTCTTTATTTCTTCCCCGACCAAGTTATCCATGAGCAAAGAGTTGTTCAGTTTCCACATGTGTGTGGGCTTTCTGTAGTTTTGTTGTTCTTGAATACCAGCCTTAGGCCATGGTGATCTGATAGGATGCATGGTATTATTTCAGTGCTCTTTTCAGGTTTCAGGTTATTATGTGACCAATTATATGGTCCATTTTGGAGAAGGCACCCTGAGGTGCTAAAAAGAAAGTGTATTCTTTTGTTTTAGGGTGAAATGTTCTATGGATGTCTGTTAAATCCATTTGCTTCATAGACTCTCTTCGTTTCTCTGTCTCTGATTAGTTTCTGTTTCAATGACCTGTCCATTCATGAGAGTGGGGTGTTAAAGTCTCCCACTATTATTGTGTGGGGTTCAATGTGTGTTTTGAGGTTTAGTAAAGTTTCTTTTATGAATGTGGGTTCTCTTGCATTTGGGGCATGGAAGTTCAATATTGAGGCTTTCTCTTGGTGGATTTTCTCTTTGATGAATGTGAAGTGTCCTTCTTTATCACATTTGATAACTTTTCTTAAAATCTATTTTATAGGATGTTAGGATGGCAACTCCTGCTTGTTTCCTGGAACCATTTCCTTGGAAGACCTTTGTCCATCCTTTTACTCTGAGATAGTATCTGTTTTTGTTATTGAGTTGTGTTTCTTGTACACAGTAAAATGCTATATCTTGTTTGTATATCCAGTTCATTATGTCTTTTTATAAGTTATTTGAGTCTATTAATATTCAGAAATATTAAAGAGATGACTGTTGGTTCCATTTATGTTTGTGTTTATAGGTGGCTTTATGTGCTGTGGTTCTCTCCTTTTGGCTTCATTGTGAGATGCTTAATATCTTGTCCTTTCTTTGGTGCATTTCCTTCTATGTGTTGAAGTTTTCCTTCTAGAATCCTTTGTAGGGTTGGATTGGTAGATAGATACTGCTTGAATTTGGTTTTAACCTGGTATATTTTGGTTTCTCCATCTATGTTGATTGTGAGTTTTGCTGGTTTTAGTAACCTGGGATGGAATTTGTGTTTTCTTTGAGTCTGCATTTGAGGCTCTTCTGGCTTTAATAGTCTCTGTTGAAAACTCTGATGTAATTCTGATATATCTAACTTTGTATGTTACTTGGCCCTTTTTCACTACAGCTTTTCTGTGTGTCTAGTGCTTTGAATATTATGTAATGAGAGGATTTACTTTTCAGGTCCCATTTATTTGTTGTTTAATAAGCTTCTTCTACCTTTATGATCATCTCTTTCTTTACGTTGGGGAAATTTTCTTCTATAATTTTTTGGTCCTTTGAGCTTGGAATCTTCATTCTCCTCTATCCTTATCCTTATCCTTATCCTTATCCTTATCCTTATCCTTATCCTTATCCTTATCCTTATCCTTATCCTTATCAAGATTTGGTCTTTTCATTGTGTCCTGAATTTCTTGGATGCTTTGGGTTAGGAGTTCTTTTGTTTTGAATTTTCTTTGACATCTGTGTAAATCTCTTCTATAGTATCTTCTACACCTGAGATTCTCTCCCTACAACATTATCCTAAATTGTTTTATCATTTCAGTCACTAGAAAATTACTGTTTGATTTCTTGATCGACTATTTCAAAGAATTTTCAGTTTGGGGCACTATTATGTACCCCAACCCCCAATTCCTGTCACTAACTTTTGTTTACATAATTTATTCTGAAGACAATTTTTCTTCTCTATCAATACATCAAACACAGGTTCTGCTTGCTGTAAAGTTTCTGTATCTCATACTCAGATTACAGTCATAGAAATAGATGAAAAAGATGCTCTAGTTTTAACCCCCTTCTATTTGTTTATCTTCTCCTTACCCTTTGTTCCCTCAAGTATTAGTAACTTGAAGCTTTCTGATACTGAATACCTGATGCCTTTCACTCCCTTATACATTTATATGTTTACAGTGAATAACTAGTCAATGAAAGATTTTAGTTTTTAGCTTTTTTCTGTGTGTGCCTCAATAATAAAAATGAGTACAATCTTTAAAATCTTGTTCTCATATAATTTAATTCTAGATTCAACTTATACATTAATGCAGTAGAATCAAATTTTATTTCCTTATATTCTTAATCATAATTTTAATATAAAAACAAGTTTTTATAGGTTAGAACACATAATAAAAATTTATTTTTCATCTTTTGAGGAGTTCCAAGTGCTTTGTTATTTTTTACCTTTTTTTTTCCTTTTATTTGGTCTTAAACAGAAAGTGAAATTTATAATTTTAAACATACTTTTCCCTGGTAAGCTCATCAATACAGTCTAGGTTGCCAATGGCTAGACATTGGTGTTAGGAGAATAAAGGCTTCAGTACAATGGGGGAATTCATACATTAATGTCTTTAGGGATAACTAATGGAAACGATGAGGTAGGATATATTTGGAGGAAGTAACTCACTAGTCAATGCGCTTTGAAAAGCATGTCTTTTCCCCTAACATCGGGCTGTCTTTCCTCTTCTTTAGGAACAAATTATGGAAAATTTCTGTTTTATGTAACCTTCTCACACAAGATTCTGTCTTATCTCAGTCCAGAAAATGTTGAGGCAGATAATTATGTGCTAAAACTAAGACCAGTTATGAATCAGAGTGAATCTTTCTTTGTATCTAGTTATCTTCTCCAGAGACTTTGCTACAATTTAACTCCATATGGAAATTGCAGTAGTTTGTTCATATAGCTGTCATGTAGACAACTACATATGTATACACACTCAAAACTGAGAGGCTAAGCGTTACCCAACATAACTGTGAAAGTAACCTTATATATCAGAATTATTGTTAATGATCAACTCAATCATAGATTATTGGTATATGATTAGTCAATGTGAGTGGCCCCATTTAAGAGGAGCCTGGTATAGCTGTCCTCTGAGAGGCTCTACCAGCACCTAAGACAGATGCAGATGCTCACAGCCAACCATCTGGCTGAGCCTAAAGACCCCAGTGGAAAAATTACAGGAAGGGCTGAAGGAGTTGAAAGGGATTCCAATTCCATAGGAAGAACAGCAATATCAACTGGACCCCACAGAGCTCCCAGAAATTATACCCAAAGAGTACACATGGAAGGATCCATGGCTCCAGCTACATATTTTGGACTGCATATAAGGACTGCCTTATTTGGCATCAAGGTGAGGGGATGCCCTTGGTCCTGTGGAGGCTCAATGCCTCAGAGAATGGAGATGCTAGAGAGGTGAGGCAGAAGTGAGAAGGTGGGTGGGTGGGTAAGCACCCTTTTAGAGGCAAATGGGAGGGAGGATGGGATGGGCAGTTTGCAGAGGGGAAACCAAGAAGGGCTACAGCATTGGAAAGAAAGAATGTGCAGATAGTAAGAATCACAGACAGAACAAAGGTTGTGAGAAATATAGGAATATAAGTAAAATACCATCCAGACTCAAGGATTCTCTGAAGATAGGCAATTTGTAGAGTGGTTTTGAAAGGATGGATGAAAACACAAGAAATTCATATACATAATTTTTTTGGAGTTACAGCCCCCAGATCTGCAACAAGTAAGGTTTGCTCTAACAAATTTGTGCGTGGGGGGGGGCGGTGGGCGGGTGTGTGAGTGTGTGTGTGTGTGTGTGTGTGTGTGTGTGTGTGTGCATGTGCGTGCACATGCACACATTATTTTTAATTAAAGTAGCCCAGAAAGTTAATTCAATAGTCTAATCACCTCATGACGAATAGTCTCTAAACATAAATGATAGAAATGCCACATGTCCAAACACCTCTGGATAACTCAGTTCAGTATTTGTGGAGAAATCTTTCATTTTTTGTAGTTGAGAAATAAACCCTAGGTATTTGAAAATCATTTCAAGTAAAACATTGCAGCATTAAATATTTTTAAAACTGAAAATAAATGTAACATAATTTCATTAAGAACTATATAAAATCAACAGTATTTTTTGGAGGGCAGCACCATGTAGAAACAAAAATATCTAACCAAGAAGATAAATATGTTTCATAGTTTCTAAATTTAAGATAAATAGGACAGCCTTACCTACATATAAAAATTTTGTCAGGGACTCAATACTTTGTGTTAAGGGAATGCCAAAAATGATGTATTGCCAATGTCTTCATAATTTTTATAGAAGAACAGTCCTGTAAGTTATCTATTCCCTATTTGTTTAATTGAAAGATACAGTATTTGAATGTGGATAGAGATGGCTATAACTTACATAGCAATTATAAAGGCTTCAAATTCTCTGAAATAGAAAGAATAATTTCAGAATATTCCTTAATTTTCCAACAGAGTTAAGCCGTACATAGGAGTTTATTCGTCTTCAAATTATCAGTTTCTACTGTATTAAATTATCTTCCAAATTATTAATATTTATTCTCTATAGCCCTTGACATTAGGACTTAAATACTAACTTATGAATATGGATTATATGACAAATATCTTTCATTATACTTGAATGCATAATAACTATTTCAGATATCAGACATTTATAACTAATTAAATATATTTCTATTGGCATGACCAACTATTTTGACTCATGATATTACTCATAAAAACAGAAATAGAGGAAATTCAAAAAATCATCAGATCCTACTACAAAAGCCCATATACAACACAACTGAAAAATCTAGATGAAGTAGCTGATTTTCAGGACAGATAAAACAATAAGAAAACAAAAAGAGATCAAGGGGATAAATTTAGGCAAAGAAGAAATAAATCACAACTTACAGGTGATATGATATTATACATAAATGACCCCAAAAATTCTACCGGAGAAATTCTTCAGCTAATAAACAACTTCAGCAAAGAGTCCAGATATAAAATTTAACTCAAATAAATCATTAGCCTTCCTTTATACAAATGATAAACAGGCTGAGAAAGAAATTAGGGAAACAACTCCCTTCACAATAGTCACAAATAATATAAAATATCTTGGGATAACTCTGCTCAAAAAAGTGAAAGACCTGTATGACAATAACTTCAAGTCTCTCAAGAAATAAATTGAAGAACTTCTCAGAAAATAAAGAGATCTGCCATTGTACTGGCTGGTTTTGTGTGTCAACTGACACAGGCTGGAGTTATGACAAAAAAAGGAGCTTCAGTTGAAGAAGTGCTTCCATGAGATCCAGCTGTGGGTCATTTTCTCCATTAGTTAACAAGGCGGGGAGGGCCCCTTGTGGGTGGTACCATCTATAAGAGAGCACGTTGAGCAAGCCAGGGGAAGCAAGCCAGTAAGAAACATCCCTCCATGGCATCTGCATCAGCTCCTGCTTCCTAACCTCCTTGAGTTTCAGTCCTGACCTCCTTTAGTGATAAACAGCAATTTGGAACTATAAGCTAAATAAACCCTTTCCTCCCCAACTTGCTTCTTGGTCATGATGTTTGTGCAGGAAGAGAAACCCTGACTAAGACAGCCATACTTATGGATTGGCAGAATGAACATAGTAAAATGGCCATCCTATCAAAGGCAATCTATAGATTCAATGCAATTTCCTTCAAAATCCCAAGACAATTCTTGAAAGCCATGTAAAGAGAAATTCTCAAATTCATCTGGAAAGGCAAAAAAACACAGAATAGCTAAAACAATTCTTAACAATAAAAGAACTTCAGGAGGAATCACCATACCTGACCTCAGTCTTTACTATGAGCAACAGTGATAAAAAAGTGCATGATATTGGTACCGAGACAGATATGTTGATCAATGGAATAGAATTGAAGACTTAGAAAATAAACCACACACTTATGGCCACTTGATCTTTGACAACAAAGCCAAAAGTATACAATGGAAAAAAGAAAGCCTCTTCAATAAATAGTGCTGGTCTAACTGGCTGTCTGTATGTAGAAAAATGAAAATAGACCCATATTCATTACCTTGCACAAAGCTGAAGTCCAAGTGGATCAAGGACCTCAACATAAAACTGGATACACTGGATCTAATAGAAGAGAAAGTAGGAAAGAGCCTTGAACTCATTGTCTCAGGGGGAAATTTCCTAAACAGAACTGCAATAGCTCATGGTATAAGATCAAGAATTGATAAATCGGACCTCATGAAACTGGAAAGCTTCTGTAAAGCAATGTCTTATATAGTCTATAAGACAAGTCTGCAACCTAGAGACTGAGGAAAAAATGTTGATTAACATCAAATATGATAGAGGGCTAATATCCAAAATATATAAAGAACTCAAGATACTAATAAAAACAAACAAACAACCAAATTAAAAAAAAATGAGGTATAGAACTAAACAGATATCCCAACTGAGGAATCTCACAGGGCTGAGAAGCACCTAAAGAAAGGTTCAAAGTCCTTAGTGATCAGAGAAATGCAAATCAAAATGACCCTGAGATTCCACCTTACACCAATCAGTTTGGCTAAGACCAAAACCACAAGTGACAACACATGTTGGAGAGGAGATGGAGAAAGAGGAACTAACTCCTCCGTTGCTGGTGGGATTGCAAACTGGTACAACCACTCTGGAAATCAATGTGGAGCTTCTTCAGAAAATTGGAAACAGATATACCTGAAGAACCAGCTGTACCACTCTTGGGAATATACCCAAAAGATGCTCTACCATGCCACAGGACACATGGTCCATTATGTTCATAGTGGCCTTATTTATGAAAACCAGAAGCTTTGTCCTACAACTGAAGAATGGATACAGAAAATGTGATTCTTTTACACAGTGGAGTCCCTCACCCAATAGCAGATTCGGTTGCCCTCCACACCCTCTGCCCCCTTCCCCACCTTATTCACTTTCCCTCCCAGGTTCCTCCCTCCCTCCCTACTTTGTTCTCCCTCCCAAGTGAGACTGAGGCATCCTCACTTAGACACTCAGCTATTAAGAACAAGGACATCCTGAGTTTTGAAGCCAAATGCATAGTACTAGAAAATACATCCTGAGTGAGGTAACTCAGAACGAAAAAGACTTTCACCCATATTTACTCACTGATAAATAGATGTTAGAAAAAAAAAGTACAGAATACCCATGATGCAGAGTCCACGGAATTCAAAAAGGTTAACAAGCTGAAGTGTCCAAGTGAGGATGCCTCAGTCCCACTTGGGAGGATGAGCAAAGTGGGGAGGGAAGGAGGGACCTTGGAGGGAAAGTGAATGGGGTGGGCAAGGGGGCAGAGGGAGTGGAGGGGAATCTAATCTGCTATTGGGTGAAGGAATAGGACTCAAGCCCTGAGATCCAGAAGAAAGAATGGAAACA